>CM062622.1:10305866-10878366 GCA_025617555.3 Puccinia polysora | reverse complement strand
TCCATCAAAAATTCAATGCCCCATAAATTGGTCAAAGGGGGGGCCTGTCCATTGGCCCCCTGATCAATCAAAGGGGGGGCGGGCAATTGGCCCATTGATTGGTCAAAGGGGGGGGCGGTTGATTGGCCCATCAATTGATCAAAGGGGGGGGCCAGTCAATCTGCCACCTGATCAATCAAAGGGGAGGGGGTCAGTCCATCAAAGGGGGAAGTCCAGTCAATTGGCCCATTGATCATTCAATTGGCCCCCTGATCAATCAAAGGGGGGGGCGGTCAATTGGCCCATCAATCTGTCAGCCTCCTGGATGCCAAGACCCTTGCTATCCTTTAGCTACCAGAGGTGATAGAATAAATAATAAATATATTATTTGATAGATGAAGCAAAAATCCATAAAATATTTGGATAAAGCTAATTTCAAGGTTAATTTGTTTGAATGTAGTTTATTGTTACAAATCAATATAGATAAATTGATTATTAAATATTTTTATAGAGGGGCCACAATTATATTGGGGTTCTTTAACACCTCTCTTCAGGGAATTCAGTATGAAAACATGTAGTCCTGGTTACTTTGGGCCCTTTAGTTTAAAGGATATTTTGCCCAAAGATAATATGTATATAAAATACATGGTGGAGTGGCAGGGCTTTGTAAGCAAGCTTCCACAATAGATAAAGGATAATGAGACTAACTGGTATATTATTAAATCCTTAGGTTATCTGTTTGGGATGTGCACTGATGGGTTAAACCTGTATACTGGGGTTATAAGGTTGTTCAGCAGTTTAAATTGATAAAAGAGGGTTGAGGACGGATATTATTAATCAGACTAAAGCCATAAATCACTTACTTATCTCTTATAAGTATTTGATTACCTTGGCACTGTGTCTGGGTATAAATATAACTGGGTCTCTGGGTATCAATATACTCTAAAGAGCTCTTTGTTTATAGCTTTTGGAGTCCCAATATTGTCCTTCTGAGGGGTACAGGGGCTCAAAGGGATGGACACTGAGGCTAGCAGGGTAACCAGTGTCTAGCCTGTCACGTGTTTTTGGTGCTATAGCACGGGTAGCATCTACTTCCTCAGGGTATGGGAATTATTCTACTTTATAATTGATGGTTGGATGTGTGAATAACACTAATCTGTCCTTTTTATTTATTATATAATTAATTATCCTTAGTAAATGTTCCCAGTAAGTTGATAATTATTTTAATAGACATTCCTGCAGATATTCTGATGTCAGGTGAGCTCTCATTATGTATTAAATATTTGGAGTGAATTCATGATATTGATTTTACTCCTTATTTTTGAAATTCAGTTGATTTACTAAAATAATTACTTAAAAATGTAAGTCATGGGTTTTCATGTAATATTTCTACATCATAAGTCTTCTTAGTGGGTCACAAAAAAGTTGTTGATGTCTAGAAATTCTCATAATAGTATATTAAAGTATTTTAATATACTTTTAGAAGTAGTCATTATCTTATTTTTGAAATTTTTGGTACTTTGAATTATATTTAATCAAAAACACGTATCAAGGTTATTTAAGTATTTTTAAATAATTTTATGTATTTTTAGACTATCTACTATCTACAGGAACATTTATTACATATGTAGAATGTTCCCGTGTAGGTTGTAGCATGTTTACGCGGTACCTAGGTTTCTCAGGCCGCCTGTCACTATGTCAACTTGTAGTCCCGCGGCTGCATACTTGTCAGAGTCCCTGGGCTGTGTACAAAACTTTGACAGAGTGACAGAGCTTTATCTCAGCCACGGGCGGGTGCATTGGCTGCTGAAGCTGCGTGCGGGAATTGTGACAGAACACATTTCCGTCTGTAACTCCTAAAATATACACAACACCTAAATTCTGACTGAATTTTAGGTGTGAAACCTATATGTGACAATACATGTGAAATGTTTAATTGGCCAAAAAGTTTGATAGTTGTGCTGTGATATTTTGGTCTTTCTTTTCCTTAATTATTTTAAAATATAAGGAGTTGGATTTCAAGGGTTTGGGTCAGTGAGTGACCCTACCTAATTTTGGTTGTAGAATCCATTTTTGCAATAATATTTATGGTTTCCCTTCTCCTTCTCAGGTTAATTGTATTATTATTATTTTTATGTTATTTCTGTTACTTTTACAGCTTGCTCTGCAATAGTAGCAAGCTGACACAATTTTTCAAAGGGGGGGAAGTTGATGGCCCTTCATTGGTCAAAGGGGGGGGGCTCAATTGGCCCATCAATTGGTCAAAGGGGGGGGGCCTGTCAATTGGCCCCCTGTTTGATCAAAGGGGGGGCAGTCAATTGGCCCCCTGATTGATTAAAGGGGGGGGCGGTCAATTGGCCCCCTGATCAATCAAAGGGGGGGGCAGGTCAATGAGCCCATTGGTTGGTCAAAGGGGGGGGCGGTGGATTGGCCCATCAATTGGTCAAAGGGGGGGCTGTTTGATTGGCCCCCCAATCAATCAAAGGGGGGGTGGTCAATTTGCCCCCTGATTGATCAAAGGGGGGGCTTTTTGATTGGCCCGTCAATTACTCAAAGGGGGGGCTGGTTGATTGGCCCCCTGATTGATCAAAGGGGGGGGGAGGTCAATTGGCCCCCTGATCAATCAAAGGGGGGAGTAAATCGGCCTCCTGATCAATCAAAGGGGGGGTCAGTCATTCAAAGGGGGGGCCGGTTGATTGGCCCATCAATTGGTCAAAGGGGGGCAGTCAATTGGCTCCCTGATTTATCAAAGGGGGGGGCGGTCAATCAGCCCATTGGTTGGTCAAAGGGGGGGGCAGTTGATTTGCCCCCTGATTGATCAATGGGGGCTGTTTGTGATAATTATTGGCCCACAAGCTTAGTCAAAGAGCAGTACTTAAAGCAAAAGAAATTCTGAGACAATAATGTTGTTTGAATGATCCTTAATATGAGGCAGAGGCAATGGCACACTTGTGAATTTGAATGAATTGGTGAATGAATGAATGGAAAAAAGCAGGCAGAAGAGCTCCTTAAATACAAAAGATGGTGCTCATGTGGAGCTCATTTAATGACAGGCAAAAGGCAAAAATTCCGCCCCAAAGGGGCTCTACAGGCTCTACAAGCCTTGCTAATTGGTTTGGGCTTACTCAGCCGACTTGCCATTAGTCCCTGAACCCTTATGACCAGCCTGTACTGGTTGATTTGGTTTTTCCACCCTTACTGGGCTGAACAAGCCCTTGTTTCTGTTCAGACCCTGGCTGGTTGTCCCTTACAACCAGCCTGTTTTACCTCTGTAACCTCATTTGTCCTTACTACCAACTTACATGGCTGGTTGTCTCCTGCAACCAGCCCCTGGCCCTCGGATTGGCCAGGGTGGACCCAGAAACACTCTGGGTCCGGTCAAACTGACAGGGGGGGGGAGTTTGTAACCAGCAGACATGTGCGTCCCCCCCTCCCTCTATCTCTCTCAATCCCTGGAGGGAGCGGTCAAATCCCCCCCCCCCCCCCAGGGGAACACAAACGGTTGGTGGGCTGGGTGGTGGTCAAGCCCATGCAGCCCCAGGTCACCTCTCCCTTGGTAATGGGGGGGGGATGGCCCCTGCAACTTTGTTATTTCTACACAAGAGGTGTGGAAGTGGTTGAATCCCACCCCACCTTGCTGGTTGCCTTGTTGCGGCCAGCCTAATTGGTCCACACATGAGGTGGGGGGGTGATCAAATCCCCTCCCACCTTGATGGTCCCCTCTTTGCGGCCGGCCTGGCTGGTTGAGGACCAGAAAGCCTCCTCTCCCCTTTGCAACCAAGCAAGGAGAGGGAGGGAGGAAGGTGCTTCCGGCTCCTGTGGCCACAACCAACCAAGCCACGCAACTGGGGCTGTGGCCCCGCACACAAGCGGGTGGGGGGACTCCAAACGGAGCCCCCTGCCCCATTTGACGGCCCCACGTGGGCCATTGGGTCCCGCAACGGGTCTCAGAGAGAAACAAGCGGCCCCAAGCAGGCCAAGACACGGGCAGCGGCTCCAATGGGCCGCCAAGGCCCAAAGACCATAAAATAAATACTTTGGCGGGCCAGCACATCTGGCCAATTATGTCCAAAATAAACCTTGGGCCCAGTTATGTCAAGATAAGCCTGTCTGGGTAAGGTGGCCCAACCACCCTGGGGGGCCCATTAAGGCCCGTGTCCCAAAAGACCTGGAAAACGTGTTTTGGCACCCAAATGTCCAAAACCAATAACTTCCCCATAGGCCCACATGGCCTACGTGATGTCTAATGGGCCATAGAGGCCCATTTGTGCATTCCATTTGGATTAAACACTAATATGCCCATTACCTGAGTGCATCCGTATTTCAACACCAGTCAATCAGCCTTTTGGTTGGTCAAAGGGGGGGGCAGTCAATTGGCCCCCTGATTGATCAAAGGGGTGGGCGGTCAATTGGCCCATTGGTTGGTCAAAGGGGGGGGCCGGTTGATTGGCCTATTGGTTGGTCAAAGGGGGGGCCAGTTGATTGGCCCATCAATTGTTCAAAGGGGGGGCAGTCAATTGGTGAAAGGGGGGGCCGTCAATTGGCCTCCTGATTGATCAAAGGGGGGGGGAAGGTCAATTGGCCTGTTGGTTGGTCAAAGGGGGGGGAAGTCAAACAGCCTGTTGGTTGGTCAAAGGGGGGGGGAGGTCCATTGGCCCATGAATTGGTCAAAGGGGGGGGCTGGTCAATTGGTCAAAGGGGGGGTGGTCAATTGGCCCCCTGACCAATCAAAGGGGGGGCCGGTTGATTGGCCCATCAATTGGTCAAAGGGGGGGCCGGTCAATTGGCCCATCAATTGGTCAAAAGGGGTGGGGCTGTCAAATAGGCCCCCTGACTGATCAAAGGGGGGGCCATTCAATTGGCCCGTTGTGGTGTTGTATTTATAACCTTGGATTGGGAGCTTTGTTGTGGGCTGCGTGCTCAGCACTTGGGTAGGTTGGGCTCAGCATTTGAGGTGCGCATGGTCTCAGAAGTGCCTGCTGAAGGCTCAGCAGCAGCGGATGAGGGCTCAGCGGCAGTGATCATGGGGCTTGG
Organism: Puccinia polysora; assembly: GCA_025617555.3. Classification (NCBI taxonomy): domain Eukaryota; kingdom Fungi; phylum Basidiomycota; class Pucciniomycetes; order Pucciniales; family Pucciniaceae; genus Puccinia; species Puccinia polysora. The sequence goes on along the minus strand of CM062622.1, from coordinate 10,873,353 downwards.
CGCCAGGTGCGGGTTGGGCCTACTCTGGGGGCGCTGGGCCGCAACCCTCCCAGGTAATGTGGACCAAGTGTTGGAGCCAGCCCAACCAAGCTTGCGGGTGGCTAGTCCCGAAAGCAAGGGCGGGGCAATCAGGGGTTATACGTGCTGGGGAGGTTTGCGCGGGCAGAAGCGCGGGCCAACTCACAGATTGTGGGATTGCAGGTTTGCATGGGCATAAGTGCGGGCTGACTCACAGATCGCGGGATCCTCGGATGCGCGCGGAAGGATAAACCCAGGGTGCTCCAAGTAGGGCGCGGCGGAGGGCTGCGCCATGAGAAAGACAAACTGGACGTACGTGATATCAAAGGGGAGGGTTTTGGACAGGGTGGGTGGTATGGGGTAGGGTTAGGTTGGAGCTAGGTTTCTGTACTTGGGGTTGTATTTCATCTATCTTGTTGCTTGTGGTTGTACCTAGGTTAGTGTTGAGAGGGAGGACTCAAAAATACCTCACTCTCAACTCCGGGTTGGGTCATCATATCATATATCATCATCACCAGACCACCAGGGAATGGTATGGGAAGGATTGGAAGGGAGGAATTTATCTTTTCATCACCCTTTCTATTCTTAAAACTCATTGCATCCAATCTCCTTACAGACATCTAGACCAATAACTTTGGGAACTTGAGGACAACTTTGGGGGTAACACCTCTCTTGTTTTCACACCATTGGTTGGCCAAGGGGGGGGCAGTTGATTGGCCTGTTGGTTTGTCAAAGGGGGGGGCTGGTTGATTGGCCTGTTGGTTGGTCAAAGGGGGGGGGGTCCAGTCAATTGGCCTGGGGGGGCTGATAAATAGGCCTGTTGGTTGGTCAAGGGGGGGGGCAGGTCAGAGTTTGTCAAAATACTGATGCACTCAGGTAATGTGCATATTAGTGTGAAATCAAAATGGGATGCACAAATGGGCCTCTACTGCCCATTAGACATCATGTGGGCCATGTGGGCCTATGGTGATGTTATTGGTTTTGGACATTTGGGCGCCAAAATGCATTTTCCAGGTCTTTTGGGACACGGGCCTTGACAGGCCTGCCAGGGTGGATGGGCCACCTTAGTCAGACTGGCTTATCTGGTTATAACTGGGCCCCAGATTTATTTTGGACATACTTGGCCAGACAGGCTGGCCCCCCAAATTGTGTATTTTATGGTCTTTGGGCCTTGGCAGCCCATTGGGGCCCCACTCAGGGCTGCTTTTTTCTCTCTGGGGCCTGTTGCCGGGCCCAATGGCCCGTGCAGGGCGGTCATATGGGCCAGGAGGCTCCCTTTGGAGTCCCCCCACCCGCTTGTGTGTGGGGCCGCGACCCCACTTGCATTGCTCAATTGGTTGCGGCCATGGGGGCCGGCGGCCCCTGCCTCTTTCCCTCCCCTTGCTTGGTTGCAAAGGGGAGAGGAGGCTGGCTGGTCCTCAACCGGCCAGGCCTGCGGCAACAAGGCAACCGGCAAGGTGGGAGGGGATTTGATCACCCCCCCACCTCATGTGTGGACCAATTGGGCTGGACGCAACAAGGCAACCGGCAAGGTGGGGTGGGATTTGACCATCCACCCACCTCTTGTGTAGTTACAAGAAAAGTTGCAGGGGCCATCTCCCCCCCTGTTACCAAGGGGGAGGTGACCTGGGGCAGGGTGGGCTTGACCGCCCCCCAGCCCACTAACTGTTTGTGTTTCCCTGAGGGTATTGACCTCCAGGGATCCCTGGGGGGGGGGGGGGGTTGACTGCTCCCTCCAGGGATTGAGAGAGAGAGGGGGGGGGAGGCATGTCTGCTGGTTACACCCTCCCCCCCCCCCTGTCAGTTTGACCGGACCCAGAGTGTTTCTGGGTCCACCCTGGCCAATCTGAGGGCCAGGGGCTGGTTGCAGGAGGCAACCAGCCATGTAAGTTGGTAGTAAGGACCACTGAGTTCACGGAGGTAAAACAGGCTGGTTGTAAGGGACAACCAGCCAGGGTCTAAACATCAACAAGGGCTTTTTCAGCCCAGTAAGGGTGGAAACACCAAACTCAACCAGTACAGGCTGGTCATAAGGGTTCAGGGACTAATGGCAAGTGGACTGAGTAAGCCCAAACCAATTAGCAAGGCTTGTAGAGCCTGTAGAGCCGCTTTGGGGCGGAATTTTTGCCTTTTGCTTGTCATTCAATGAGCTCCACATGAGCACCATCTTTGGTATTTAAGGATCTCTTCTCCCTGCAGTTTTCCATCCATTCATTCACCAATTCATTAACATTCACAAGTGTGACATTGCCTCTGCCTCATATTAAGGACTAATCAAAAGACATTATTGTCTCAGCATTTCTTTTGCTTTAAGCACTTCTCTTTGACTAAGCTTGTGGGCCAATAATTCTCACAGAGTGGTTAGCAAAAGTGCAACAAGGGGGTGGGGGTGGATTGAGAGGGAGGGGTGAGGGCATGCCAGGGTGGGCTGGAAACAAAGATGGGAGAGGAAAGGGGGGGTTTTAGCAAGGAAATAAAAAAGGGAGTTGAGATAAGGAGACTGAACTGTAGATGGAGACGGTGATGTTTGGTTGGTGGGTGTGGTGAGCCTGTTGTGGTGGTTAGTGGTTGACTCCAATGAGTGGTGAGGAGGAGGAGGGTGAGTGGTGGAGTCCAATGACTGGGAGAGGAGGAGGAGGAGCATGGTGTAGGGGGTGACTGGGGTCCACTTGTGGGTGACTGAAAAGATCAATTTTCTGGCTTGGTAGAAGATCTCCAAGGCTTGAGGGTGACAAGGATGTGGAAATGTGGATGGTTGTTTTGCATGTGATGGGATGTGTGTGATTTGGTGGAGATGTGATTTTTGTGATGCAATGGAGATGGGATTGGTTTGGATTTGCTGAGGTGGAGGTCTGGATGGGTGTTTTGCATTTCATGGAAGGTGGATGGATGGTAATGGCCGGTTTGATGTTTGAAACCCGCCATTTTCATGAAACCCACCATTTTGTAATACACCAGTTAGGGAGTATTTTGATTTCAGAAACCCACCATTAAAAATGGGAGGTTTTTTCAAAAAAAATGGCAGGTTTCTAATGGTGGTTTTTCTAACTCTGATACGTTCTATTGTTAACAAAGCAAATGAACATAGTATCTGATTATTGTTTTACACCCATTTTCATAGGAGTAAAAGTATAAAATTAATCCAATGAAATGAAAAATATTGGTCTTCCATAAGTATCAGCTATTATTTGACCCATGTCAAGCTGTGAAAGCCATTTTTAAGAGGGAATCTTTTCATTGATGTCATTAACATCAAGTCTTTTTTCAATCTTTTCAACATCTTTACTTCCTTCAAGGATCTTAGAATAGCACCCCTGATTTTTCCTCAATTTTTCAATTATTTCTTTCCAAACTTTAAACCATAAATCCTCATCATACCCAAGTGATCTAGGAATGACTCAAAAACCACAAGTTCCATCACCAACTGGGTCCCAAACCCCACCCAAGAACTTATGTAAGTTCTTAGGTATTTGATTGAGGTAATCCACTTCCTAAAATCAAAAATTAGTTAGCCAAAATTCTAATCTCATTAAAGGAATCACCACTCACAAAAGATGAGCTTCTTTTTGACTCCTCCATGGCATCTGCTTCATCCTTCAAAAAGGAATGTGGTTCCAACAGCACCAAACCCAATGAACTTTCAGTCTCTTCCACTGAACTATTAAATTCAGATGAAGAGCCTGACTGGGACTATAACCATTTCTAAATCAGTTCATTAAACCCAAAAAATGAACCTTTTAAAAAAGAAAAGACTTACAATCTTTTTTCCTTTCTTCTTTGGTGCCCTTCTAATTCTCTTTTCCCTCTTAAGTTCCTTTTCAACCTATTCAAATGAAGAATGAGCTTGCGGGGTCTCTTTCAATTTCAGAAGGCCTCTGCTTGATTGCAAGAATTGAGGTTCTAGTATTGGTTTTGATTGATAATTTGTTGTCTTTTTCATCAAATGCTTCAACAGTCCACAATAATCTTGTTCAGAATGAGCCAAGATCATTTCATTGAGCTTCTCATGTAACTGATAATTTCTGATCATTTAATCCACATAAAAATTTCAAAAATCAAAAGGATAAAATATTAGCCATGTAGGAATCATCATTCAAAAAGCATTGATCAAAAATCATCAATCACAAAGTGATTTGAACAATCCAAAAATCCAACTTGAACCAACTTACAGAAATAGAACTGCAAGGGTCATGATCCAACCTCCACTGAGGACAAACATCTCCAGGCACAACAGAGCCTCTTGATGCTAGTAGTTCACCTTTTTGGTGGGAACAGGGCCAACCCATAGTTATTGAGTATGACTTGGTGCACACTTTCCCATCATGGTTCTGCTTCAACCTATCTAATTGATCCACAATAAGCTTGATTGCCTGTAAATACACCTTGTATCCCAATTGTAAAATTTCATTACAAAGAAATATTCAAACCTTCATTCAAAAGTTGTAAAGCACAGCCTGAACCAATTTAATTTGATTGGAAACTGTGCCCTCTTGGTTTTGCCAAACATCCAAAATTTTTCCTGACAAATTTTCAAGGAATTGTTTGAGAGTAGCATGGGCCCCTTCAACCCAAGACGTTGTTTTATTTCCAAATTCTGGGTTTTTGCAAGTCCAAGCCATTACAAATGTCTCTTTGATCTGGAAGATATTATGATCCATATACTCAATTACATCCTCACGGTCTGCCAAAAAACACTTTAAACAAGTCATAATGTAAGCAACCCAAAACTAGGAAGATTAATAGTAGAGGCAGTGATTTGGCACTTACTCTAAGTTCCACATCATTGACCTCTTCCTCCTCCTTGGTTTTTGAGGCCCCATAATTAGCCCACAGAGACATAAATATTTTCCACCCTTCAGCTTCATTATGAAAGCGCACTTTACAGTTTTCTTGAATGTTTTTAGACAAGTGCCATTGACAACATTTTCTTGTTGACTCAGGGAAAATTTGTTCTAAAGCATGGATCAAAGCTTTTTCAAGGTCTGTCACAAAGACTTTGGTAATTCTCTCAGGATAATAAGCCAACTCCTTTAGCGCATTTACAGACCAACTGTAGAACTCAAATTTTTCTCTTGTTATAAAAACAAGAGGTTTTGTGTAAGTTTTCTGGTTGGAATTAATTCCTACAACCTGCAATAGGTGGATGTTGTACTTATTTGTTTTTATAAGTACAATCCATCATAGCTATAAGATGAAATTGCCTGCAAAGCTTTAATGACTTGGCGTGCGCCAAGAATAGGGCCTCCAAGTGACCCTCTCCACTTAATTTAGCTCAATGAACCCAACCTGAAATACCAAGTTGTTCAAAGAGGACCTCCATGCAATGCTACTTCAGTATTCAATCAAACTTTCAATTTAACAGCTACCAGGTTTGCTCACTTTCAAGTTGAGAAAGATCAATTTTGTGGGATGTTGTATTGACAGTTTCCCTTTATTTTCAATTATTTGGTTCACAGATTCAATTTATTTCACTTTATAATCACTTTGATGTCACTTGGGGATTTCTAGGTGTAGTCCAACAGTCCCAAATAGTATGTGTTGATCCCAAATTTTGGTTGATGGAACCCAAATGTGGTCCAGGGGGACCCAAAAGGTTTGGCACAAACCCCAGGGGGCCCACCACCCCCAAACACAGCTCAAACTGCCCTTTATGAGGGTACATGGCCCAAATAGGCCATATCCAGGGGGTTGCACATGTTTGAGACAACCCTTTGGGCACATGTAGATGCCTTTTTTGGCCCGCACGTGCCTTTTGGACAGGTGTATGGGCCTGCACCCACGTTTTGGACGTTTTTATGGGCCCACGTGTGTCCATTGGGCCATTTAGGGCCCTACACAACTCCCACACAACTGGGAGTGGTGAATTTATCATCACCCAAAAAAAAGAAAAAAAGGAAAAATTGAATATCACAAATTTTTCTTTGCCTGAATAGGAATGAATATCTTTGGTTGGCTGTAAATTCCTTATACCAAACATAAAAATACAAAAAAAAGAAAAAAAAATTCTCATAGCTATTTTATGAGGGGAATTAGAACATCTTGAAACATTTCAACCCAGAGTCTTGATTGATCAAAATAATAATGATGATAAAATCAAAGATTGATTGAAAAGAAATTGACATATCTGATGGTTTAAAAATATCTTTCTATAACAGAAAAATAAGATACTATAAAACATGAAAGATAAACTTACTCCATGAGAGGAATGCAAAAAAATCTGAAATTTTCCCAAGAAAATCCATCAAGTGAATATCAAAATTGATGTTTCTTTGATTATTGTTCCACTCAATTCAGTTTGTTTTGTGATTTCTGATAATATTTGAATTCATCACATTCAATATATCTATTCTTTCTTCATGTTTTCATGTTGTTCCATTCATGGTAAAACTACATTAACCTTTCATGAGAAATCTTGATTTTGTTTAAAAAAAGAAATAACTTTTGATCTTATAATTCTTATTGGGTGATGTTAAATTCACGGCTCCAGTTGTGTGGGAGCCCTGTACATGGCTCCAGTTTTGTGCGAGCTGTGTACAGGGCTCCACACAGCCTGTGGGAGTCATGTTGGGCCCCTCAATGCATGGGGGCCCATACACTACTCCATATAACTTATAATTTATTATTTACTATTTATTATTATTTATTATTTATTATATATAATTTATTATTTATTATTATTTATTATTTATTATTTATAATTTATTATTTATTATTTATTATTAATTATTCATTATTTATGATTTAGTGGAGGCTACACAACTTGATTTTAGTTGTTTAGCGTGACGTACAACTCAAATGGGACGTTTAGCATGCCACACAGCCCATTTTAGTCGTGTAGCATGTCACACAGCCCATTTGAGCTGTGTAGCATGCCACACAGTCCATTTGAGCCGTGTAGCATGCCACATGGCTCATTTGAGTTGTTTAGGGTGCCACACGGCTCATTGAGCCGTGTACATGATTAAAATAGCCATTTACAGAGTTGTGTACATAGCTCAATGAGCCATGAATTGAACATTAGCCATTCTTATTTTGTGACTCAATGATTTCTTTATTGCAGGAATATTTGAAAATTATTTGTATGATCTTCATAGAATGGGTATAATTGGCAAACTTATATGTCTTTTCATGTATGGTTTGGATATTTACATCCCACTAGAAGTATAGATTCTTATTCAAATAAATGATTTTTTGACATTTATTTGTCTTTTTCTTTACTTGATGAATCTTATGTTTTATTATTTACAAAAAGTTAAATTTGCCTTATGAAATAGATACATGTAGCATTTTCATATCAATTTTTTCAAGCTTGTTGCAAAGTTATCTACATTTAATCACAAATCTTGAATTATCATTAAAGAAGTATGTTTTTCAAAAAATATTTTATGATTAATTCTGTGATTGATTGATTTTTTTTTCAAATTTGAGAATATTTGAATTACCCTCATGAAGTAGGTATATTTAAAATCTTTGCATTGTTTGAAACTTGATTTATGTTCTACCAGAAGTATTCCATTTCTTGTAAAACAATAAAAAAAATCAAATTGTTGATCATTTTCTTACTTTTCATACTTCTTGGATGAATTAATTATTTTTCAAAGCTGAGTTCAGATTTGAAATCCTTGTAAATAATTAATCTTGATTGCATTCTTAAATATGACATTAACTGGATTGGTTTCCAAACTTGGATTCACCAGAACTCTAACCCAGACATATCTGACAGGGGATTTGAATGCCCTAATTTATCCACCAAGGCCACAAAACACATTCAGGTGCCTTTTGTGGGTTTCAAGAATTCCTCAAAAGGCCCATTCTCACACCCTAGGAACTCCTGTAAACCTTGAAAAGGTGTCAAAAAACTTAAATGTCTATTCTGATAAATTTTGTTTTTATTTTTGTATTTCCACATCTTATCATGGTTTATACAACAGAAGTTATGATGGCAGTAATTTTCCTGGCTATGATCATACCAATGATTCCTTTTGGAATGCTTTTAGCAGGAAAAAAATTGCTAGAATGATGCCTTTGGCATGATTCTAGTAATTTTGAAGGCATGAATTAAGCCTGGGCTTTCTCTCTTTTTTTTTTTTTTTTTTTGGTGCTCACTTGTTTCTCAATCCACCTTTTTGTACCTGAGGTTAGTGCTGTTCTTTTTTTGAATTTTTATGGGTGGCCAGTGTGGAAAGAGATTGTGTGTTTGGTAAATTCTCCGCAACAATCTTGCTCCAAGTACTTGAACACCCACTATCCCTTGAGTCACACTCCTGTACCTCTGCAATTCCTAATTGAACTCTGCTTCTGAACCCAAGCTGGAAACCACTAAAGCTAACTTGCGATAAAATAATAGTAAATAAACAAGTTGGAATCCCCAAAAAAGCTCTGCACTTGAACTATTTCCCTAAATATGAACTCCAAAACTCTTGCTGATAATTACACTCCAAAGTAACAGAAGAAAAATAATCTAACTAAAATTTTCCATAAACTTATCCTCCAATACTCTGATATAGCAATGATGACTCCAATGATGTGATAATTTGCTATAATGTCCAATGATCCCCCCAAAAAAAAATCTTCCTTATATATACAACAAATAACAAAATAATTCAAAACCCCAAATGAAAGACCCATCTTTTCTCTGTGCATTCTGCACTGACCCACCTTAGCTACTCCAAAAAAGGAACATAAACTGCTAATGAAAGACCCCTTTTCCCACTGACTCCGTGCATTTGCACTAATCCTCCTTACTAATAGTCCAATCCTTACCAAATTAAAACTTTTGAAGTAGATTTGATGATCCTTTTTCCAATTCCCCCCAATTGTTGAGTTGCTCCAATGCATAACTAACAACAGATCCTTGTCAATCTTCCATAGCGGATCACTCCCAATCCCGCATGTGGAATAACTATGGATCCCTTACAACCCGCATTCCACCTCCTCAAATTTAGAGTTCACCGCCTCAAAGCTCTGCAACCTCAGTGCATATCCCATAATCAGCCTAATCCGTACTACTTAGCTTTGATAACTTGCTTCAGAATTAGTAAACCTACAGCTGCAGAGGGAAAGTTATGTTTGACCATGCTCAATTTCCACAAAAGGCAAGAAATCTGGCCCATTCTTGTCATTGTGCAGGTGAAAAGGGCGCCCCTCCCCAATGCAGATCCCTTAGCTAATGTAATCTGGAATAGACAGTCTACCAATGAAATTCTCTGAGCCCATTGTGCTGTGGACTTCAAACCACTTCTGAGCTGCTCCAAGTCAAATTTCCAGTGCTGAGCCTACTTGCCTCTGTGTTTATAAATAACCACCACACCGCCCTACTTGATCCTTCAACACATTAAAAAAAAATCCTGAGAGGACAACACCAGCCAGTGACAATTCTAATGATAATCCAGTCACTCTGTGAAGATCCTGATCATCACAGAGACAGGTATGAGTGACTCTTCATTCACTCCTCCACCCTGCCAAAGCAATGGGCCATGGTATGTAGCAATTCTGGAATTTTACATCTTCATTATATCCAATCCAAAATTCAAACCTTCACACTTTTTCTTACATTCTTTAACAGGCCAGGGGAGCTCAAAGGTGATATCTATTTATGTATATAAGAGATTTTAAATTGCCCACACCCACCCACTCCAAACTAACCAGGCATCCTTGCCCAACTTTGGTTGTTGAAAATCTTTGAGAATCCACCTCTTGACCACACCAATTAATTTTTCACCATCCCCTAAACCATTTTCATTTGTTCCATCCCTTGACTGATATCCCAAGACTCTGGGAAGTTCTCTGAGTTGGACAATAATTCTTTTTCAGTTTTCTAACCTTTCTTTCTTTGATTCTTTGATTATACTATATTAGATGAAGAAATAAAATATTTAAAAAAAAAAAAAAACCTACTGGAAGTGGACCAGGTCTGTGTGGTTGGAATGTATGAAGCAGAGTTGACTGGGAATTGAATTGCCTTCAATTCAAAGATTCTAAGGAAAACTGTCTATAATTCCATCAAACAATTAAAGTGTTGTGGAACTTTCAAGCCCTTAAGACAACCAGGAAGGCCTTTTAAGATGACTAATTGTGATCTGCTTCAGCTTGGTTCTAAAATAAAATACTTGCAAAATTTGAAATCTCATGAAATACAGAGTTTGATCTTGAAGGAAGTCTCAGTCCTGACTATTTGAAAACAAGCTTTTGAAATCAGTTTTTTTTTTTTAAAGGGTAGTTGTCAGGATGCCCTTTATAAATGAAGATCAGAAGGAGAGAATACTTACCTTTGCATGCATACATCAACATTGGACCATCAAGGATTGGAAGAAAGTCATTTGGACTGATGAATCCAGCTTTTAAATCAGAAAGAACTTGTAGCAATAAATTAGCAAGAACTTGCAACAAGTCCTGGTCTGGGGAACCCTCCCCTCCATTAAAAATTCAATGCTAACTGTCTTTTGCCCATTTTCAAGAGTGGGAGGTCATCACTCAGGATCTGGGGTGCTTTGAGTGATGAAAGCACCTCTCCCATTGTTTCTATGACTCCAAACCAACAAACAGCCCATGATTTCATCAAAATCATTTGAAAGGGAACTCTTGGCCTCTGGACCAGCCAGCTCAATCAATCCAAAACTGTTTTAATGGTATACAGTTCCCCTGTTCATAAGGCCAAGGTTGGCAAGGACTGGCCATGCACCCATGGTATTCAAAAACTATCTTGGAAAGCTCAGTCCTCAGACCTCAATCTCATCAAGAATCTATGGAAAATCCTAAAAAAAAAATAATAATAATCATAATCATTTTCAACAAGTCTTATCAACCAAAATCAGTCCCAGAGTTTGAAAGGGCCCTCAAAAGTTCTAGGGATGAATTTCTGGTTCAAACCATCTAAAAAAAAATCTTGTAAACTCCAGGCCTGATCACATTCAAGTTGTCATCATGCCTGCTGGAGGACCTACTCAATGTTAGATTCAATTATTATTTTTCCTTATTTTTTTTTTCTTAGTCCTCATCATCTTATCCTGATCTTACCCTGCTCCTGGCAATTTTTAATGGTACAGTACTTTTCTATATATATGTATATATTAATTTGGCTAATTATGCCTTCTTCCTATCTTTCATTCTAATGTTGTTTTTATCCTTGACAAAGATCTCAGACTTGTTTTCAATCAAATCAAACCTGCTGAGCTATCAGATTAATCAAATCTTTTTTTCAACATCAATTTCCTTTTGATTTTTGAGAAAACAAAGATTGAAGAAAACCTTGGAGAGAAAAAGGTGGGCAGAAATCCAGGGGGCCAGTCCCATGATTTCTGTCCACCCACAGTATGTACAGTGGCTAGAAAAAATTCATGGGACTGTTTTTCAAAGCAATCATGTCCAGGTACTTTAAACAATGTAGATGAAGCCTTGGGTGTTGTGATCTTGCTGTTGACCATCCCATCTTCAGGCTTCCACTCCATCCAACCAATTGCCACATTGCAAGCAACTTGTTTTTTATTTATTTATCTATTTATTTTGATGTCTTACTACTTGATCAATCCAAAAAACAAAGACAGTGAGTGATTTTTTTCAAAATCCCATACCTCATATTTGATTCTGATTCATGGTTTCTTTTTTTAAATTTTTAGTCTTCCTTGGGAGATGGGTTGTTTCATAGGATCAATGTGGTGGATCCATTGGACAAGGGTACCATTTCAAAGTTCCAAAACCATTTTAGGGTGATTTCAATCAGCCCAAATCAAATTTAACCTTGAACCAATGTAACCTCATGCATTGCAAGGCACCTCAAAGTGGACAAAGAGCAGAAGACTTGAATGACATGAACATCAAATACATAAAAATCTTGGATGAATTTTTTTTTTTTTGATTGGTTTCTGTGACTTCCAACCTACCTCTCTCAAGATTATCACTACCATCTCACCAAGGCACTGAAAACATCTAGATCAATCAAGATTGGTTTTAATTATTTTTAGAAACTTCTTTCAACATTCATTTTTCTTTAATTTTAAATTATTCCTTTTGATCCTCTCTAACACCCCTATAAAGAAGAAAAAAAAAAATTTGATGGTACAGAATCTTTCAATTTTTTTTTTTTCCTCCTGCATGTTTTTTGAGTGTTTTTTGCTTTTTCAGATTTTTTTTTTTTTTTTAAAAAAAAAAAAATAATATAACTTGATATTTTTCAAAATTTCAATTCTTGTATTATTTAAGTTCAGATGCTCGAGTATCTAATCCCTTGAATCAAAGTAACAAGATGCCTCCTTTTTTTTTAACAATTGATTTAGCTTGGAACATATCCCTTAAAATAAATTGACTTTTTTAGATCAATCAGTCCCATTATTTCTATCTACCCACTGTACATGATATGTTGATAGGATAAGTACCCCCCTCACTGACAAAAAAAGCAGACAGACAAGATTTCTAGCAAAAAAAAAAAAAAAAAAAAAAAAACAGAGAGAGAGAGAGAGAGAGAGGCCCTTGAGGGTGAGCGAGTGGGCAGACGCAGGGAGAGACCGGGTGTGAGGAGTTGGGTGAGATGGAACGGCCCAGGGATCCCAAGCCAATCGACGTTGGTCTATGTGTGCCCACAACGTTGGCTCGAGTCGAGTCAATGGATTGTGGTGATGATGATGAATAGATTTTGAATGACTGGTTATTACACTTTCTAACTACACAGCACCACAACATCACCTCTTCGAACTAGTGAGACTCATATGTGATCACATGCGCAAACGAAGTACTGATATATAGATCTATGTATATATATATTTACATGGACATCAACATCAGTAGCCCAGCGCCCTCTCCCCCCTTAACCAAAAAAAAAAAAAAAAAAAAAAAAAAAAAAAAAATGAAAAAAATGAAAAAAAAATAGTCCTTGATTTGATATGTTTTTAAACGATTCCCAGAGGTTGAAGATATGACGTATGATGGTGATTCAAAGCAATTTCAGAAGCCGAAAAGGCGGATGCTGATGATGCTGATGATGCTGATGATGATGATGATGAAGGATGAAGGATGGGAGGGAGGGTACTACGGCGACGATCGAAGGAGGAGGTCGAAGAGAGAGAGGGAGGCGAGGGTGAGGGTATGAACTCAGGTTGGATGGTACGAGCTCGGACATCTTCGAGAGAGATGGATGAGAACCAGCTAGATTGAATCAATTCGGATAGCGATCCGATTCGAGTCGTAGGATCCTTGGAGAGCAATCGAGTCAAGAGATCTCTCGAATCCGACGATAAGGACTTGGGGAACTTGATTCGAGCGTGAAGGATCGAGTAGATCAACGCCTCGAGGTCGTTGGAGCGATGATGGAACGGTGGGTGGCCGGTCAACATCTCGAAGGTACAGGATCCCAAGCTGTACCAATCCACCCTATGGTCGTACTCCTCCTGACGGATGATCTCTGGGGCGATGATGTGAGGGGTACCACAGATGCTCCGTTTTCGAGGCCTAGGACGAATGATCTTGGAAGGGTGACGATGATGATGGAGTGGAGGATAGCTCGAACGGCTGGTCGACGCGAGTCCAAAGTCGGTCAGTTTGAGGTGACCGTCGGAGGAGATGAGGATGTTTTCGGTCTTGAGGTCTCGAAAGATGATCCCGAGTTCGTGTAGATGATCTAAGCCACAGGCGATCTCGGCTACGTAGACTTTGGAGCGAGATTCGGAGATCGGACCGTGTCGAAGGATGTGTTGGAATAGATCACCACCGGATGAATAATCGAGTAAGAGGTAGACGTGATTTCGAGTCGAGAAGGACTGTCTGAGTTCGATCGTGAAGGGTGAGCCGATCGGGTCCTCCATCAATCGATCGAGAGCCTTGAGTTCGTTGATGATTGACTTTGTAAGATTCAAGCGAGGATCATCGCGGGTTGAAACGATCGATTGGGTGGTGGGAGATGATGATGTGGGAGTAGTAGTAGTAGTAGTAGTAGTAGTAGTAGTGCTGGTGGTGGTGGTGGTGGTGGTCGTAGTCGAGTCTAGTCTGATGGCTTTGAGGGCGGCGAGTTGGCCGTCGGACCTGGATCGAACCAGCCAAACCTGGCTGGTCGAGCCTCGACCGATCAATCGCAGCCAGTCGAAATCGTTGGGGGATGGGGTAGCGGTCGAAGAGGTTGAGTCGTAGGAGGCTGTTGAGGTAGAGAGGAGACAGGGAGTGAAGCTAGATGAGTTGAGCATGATGAGAGATTCTTATATGGATGATCAGTTAGTTTGGGGTTGGAGTTGGAGTTGGGGCGGCAATTAAAATATGTAAATCTTGATGAGACACAAAACGTTTCTTAAGATGTGGATGAGAGTGACTAGGTTATAATGCTGCTGAGATCGTTTCTGGTTTGATGGTATTGATCACTCTGACTTGTTCCTGATAAGGGAATTAGGAACTCGTTTGGACCTTCTTCTCTCTCACTCTCTTTCTTCTTCCTCCACCTCCTCCACCTCCACCTCATCCTCCTTCTCAACTTGTAAGCTCCAAACTCTTCATCCTCACGATCGGTCACGACTGAGAACCAAGGCCTGGGGGGTGGGGGGGGGGGTGGCTGACTCGCTGGACTCGAGTCTAGCTTGGCCCTCGGCCACGGTCCTCTTGACCATGCCAATACCATCCCCCGCTGGCTGGCTGACTGACTGACTGACTGATATCAGGCTCGTCAAGTCTATAAACTCATCCATGCATCCCACACTACACATCTTTAAATAATTCGTTACCCGCTTCACCCATCTGATCACCTCACCTCTAATCCACATCATTTAACGATCAGCATGGTGGGTGAATCGGATCAATTACCAGATTCCAGGCTACCGATTTATTTAATCATCAGTAGAAACAGCTACCTACCCAAACCCATTCACTCTTTGACTTTCGAGCCGTGTGAAAACACATCGTAGTCCAATAATCAATATACGATAGCCTAGTGTAAATATTTAATTATATTCTCAGCAATCCCAGTCAAGCATATCTTCAGGTATGTAGTCATGATAAGACTGCATCCAGAGACCCACACAGTTGTCATCGACTCACGCACTAAGTAGTATGTATGTATGTATGCACATACCTATCATGTGGGTGTGTATCTATCGACTGACGTAGGATCCAGTCTATGCATCACTCAAGCTGAACTATAAACCTGTCTTCGGCGTCAAATCCTCAGGTCAATCTGCATATTTATTTACATCCTCACCCCCCATCGATCTCAGTCAAGACCAGCCTGACTGTGATTCCCATTGTGTCATGAGTGTAGCCCTATGGGAACGACTTTCACGTGCCGATGGTCGTTAATACTCCTCACAACCCACACCTCATCCGGCAATCCGATAGCGTATATACAATAGAACTTGTCCTAACCCATACCATTCCGTTGATTGGTTTTTCGATGGATTAGGCCGGCTTATGGGATTGGAGAGGAACCTATGATAACCCATGAATTTCATGGGTTAGAGCAGGATATTGTACTAACCCAAGAAAACCATGGGTTATGAAAGGTAATTGGCACCGAGTAAATTTGTTTTTCAAGGCTGACTTCACAGAGGTCAAGTTCAGTTTGATCTAGCATTATCAAAAGAGAGAAATAATGGGTGCTTGAAAAATTGATCAAATTTCCATACCATAAGATGTTGATACAGGTGGATTGAGGTGTAGATTGGAGATGATATGGGAAATACATGGACAAAGAATCATGGGTGGGTGGGGTGGGGTAAAATGAAGTTCACAGCCAAACTTGCAGTTTTATTGATTGTTGACATATGTGTTACCACATTGGGCAGGTTCATGGCTTAAGAGTCAACTTTTGGCTGGCACTGATTTGGTGGATCAATTTTGACATGGGTTTGCTCAAGTTATGGGTTGTCACAAGGATGGATTAGGACAAGTTCTACTGTAGATATCTAAGTAAAATTTAACCAGATATCCTATCTATTGATCATGCACATCTGGAAAGGCCATCATCATCCCAACTACATCCCAGTCCTTAGAGTGCATAAATACATATTTAGATACTATAGTATTGGCCCAAGATTCAGGGACTGAGTGGGATTTTACTTTATCAAATGATGTCAATCGAGTGGGAAATCTGGGGAATGGATTAAAAAGATAAAAAGAATAAACAATTTCTCAAGAATTTCAATGTCACACTTCAAGCTTAAGGATTATTGTCCCTCTTACTTTGACATATCCTTTCCTCAGTACCATCTACCTCAGTCCATACATGTGACACAAATAGAAGCACAACATCAATGGTGCCTTCCACTTATCAACTTTGGCTTGCATAACAACCTTCCATTCTTGGCTACTGACTCAGCACCTACTTGCAAACCTTGCAGTTAACTCTACTCCAATCAACCATCCATTTGAGCTCTGCTCTTCACCCTGGGTATCAATAGCCCTTGGGTTCCCATTTCCGGTCATGCACTCTCACTAGCTTGCACCCATGCTAGTTAGACACACCAACTGTATAGTTTACAATTGGACTAGTCCCTTACCCTGCATAAGCTGCATCCTCTTATTTGCATTGCCTCTCACTTCACTCCTTCCTGTCTCACCCATTATGCCCTTTTACGCTCAGAATCTATTGCCTTGCATCTACGCTATGACCTTGGAAACTTCTACACCGTTATTTCATTTCCAAATCCATTTCATTTCATTCATTGCCTCATTGCCTCTTAACTGTAGTTGGTCATCCATCAGGTTGTATCTAGTCACTTTGGATTACCTTATAAAGGCTATGCCACTTGCCTGAAGATTTTCTCCTCAGTTAGTTAATTTCATACGTTCTTGCATTTTGCTAAATCCAGTCATCACAATGGGCTTGGCTTTAGTTTCCTTTCCATTGGAACAATTCATCCCCCTCACTGTGTGCCAAGTTACTCAACCATAAGTTTGCACTTTGCAGTTAGCTTTGCTACCTTGCACTTGCCCTTGCACTTAGTCTCCTTTGCACTCACAACTATCTAAGATTGCCCTATAGTACGTGGGGTGTTTGTGTGACAGTAAATTAACTAACTCAACTCATCTATCATAGTTTGCCAACCTATAGAGATTTCTTTTACAATGTCATTTACTTGCTCAACCAGGAGCACTTCCCTCACCCCTTATAATGATGATATCCATTGGGTAGGGAGATCCAGTGTTCCTTGGGCCAGACAGCCTTTAGACCCTGTTCCTTCTTCCAAATCCCCTTCAGTAGAACCTCTTGATGATCCCCTTGCTCCTCCTCAGGAAGCGGTGGATCCCCTCAAAGAAATCAAAGACTCCAACCACTCCTCCAATTAAACCTTGACTTGTGGTAGATCAAGGGCTTGCACTAATGTTCCCAAACCCCATGCTTCAACCTTGCTCCCAACCCTGATTGAGGCTCTTAACAAACTGCCTTGCAATCTGGTCCAAGTGGCCCTAGCTATTTGTACTCCGGGCATGAATCAGCCTGATCATTTTACTGGGGAACACCCCCATAAACTTAGAGACTACTTACAGTCCTGTAAAATCATCTTCTCAAACAATCCTCATAACTTTTCTACTGATAGACATAGAGTTATGTATGTGTCTTCCTTCCTTGTTGGACAAGCCTTGCAGTAGTTCAAAAATTACCTTGAACTATTAGACAACACTAGCCCCACTTGTATCCTCAACAACTGGGACAAGTTTGAGCAGCAGTTGTTCACCCTGTTTGGCAACCCTAATGAAGTCCAAAACCCCAAATACAAACTTAATAACTTGGTCATGAGAGGGAATAGTAGAGTTTTGGTTTATATCTCCAATTTCCAAACTTTTCAGTCTTGCATCCAATGGAACAAGGCTGCTCTTCTATTTCATTTTTGAAAAAGTTTACCCGCACACCTCATTGAGCAGCTTGCAGTTGGGGGAAATAAGAAAACCTCCCTTCAGCAGTTAATTGACCGGTGTGGAAACCAAAGGGGCAACACCCCTGAAGTCATCCTCAAGTTCCAGAAAGTTATTGATTGAAGCGTCTGTAAGGAGATTGGATGCAGCCTGTCAAGAGAGAGAGAGTGAGAGGGAGAGAGCAATAGAGCAATAATAAGATGAATTCCTTCCTTTCCAATCCAATACAATCCAATCCAATGCCATAAAAAGTGATAACCTAAAGTCCAGTCCATGAAGTGCAGTGAAGTGCAGTCATTCCCCCGTGCTTCCCCTACAACCCAGAGTTGAGAGCAAAGTATTTAAGTCCTCCCTCTCAACCCTAACCTAAGTAAAACCACAAGTAAGCAAGAATGATGAAATACAACCCCTAAGCACAGAACCCTAGCCCAATCCTATCCCTCCATCCCTTGCCCCATAACCCATGCCCCTCAATATTGACGTATTCCCGGCTCGCCCACCCGCGGGCGTCCACCCAACAACCCGTTCCAGGTATCCGGGGCGTACCCGCGTGACCCAATCCGCGCGTCTTGCAATGCCCGGTCGGCTTGGTCTGTGCAAGCCGTCCAATCCGCGCAAGCTTTTGGATCCGTGCAAGCCTTCCGATCCGTGCAAGCTTTCCAATCCGTGCAAGCCTTTTGATCCGCAAAAGCTTTCCAGTCCGCCCAATCCGTTTTCTCCCGTCTCCAGGTGCTGAGCCCAACCCGACCGCTGCTGGGCCCACCTGACTGCTGCTGAGCCCGCAGCGCGGCTAGCTGTGGCAAGGCCCTTCCCATTGCTGAGCAAGCCACCCGCAGCCCTTTCCCGACTTGCGTCCATAAAAGAGCACCACACCGGGTGATTGAGCTTGAGAATGGTTATCACAACAAGAACTGCTCTTGACAAAAAAACTATGGACCATCAACCTTGGCTCCAAAGGTGGAAGACTCCTCAAAACAATCTTTGAAGAACCCAAAAGAATCCAAACCAAATACAACCTCACACTCCAACCTGAAAGCAAAGGCCCTTGCCAAAACCCAAAAGTTCCTGTACAAAGAAACTGGGATGATCCAGAACAAGGAGCGGCTAAGGAGGGAGAAGAATGGGTTATGTATGTATTGGGGAGGAAAACATGATGTTGATAGTTGTGCAAAGAAGCTAGACAGTCAAAAAATTAGATTGTATTTTTTATAATAATTGCAAGGAGAACTACACATTATCTAAATTACACCAATTCAATCTTTGCACTTGAAAGTCACTAGGTGCTCCAAGTTTAAGATTTGTCCTTTTCCATTCCAACGAATCCCCTTATTAAGCTTTGCTCAATTCTGGCACTAATGTTTCTTTTATAAGTGAATATTTTTTTCACTTCCAAAAATCTTAGGCGTCCCAAGATAAATACTTTTCCCATCTTTTTAGTAAGTAGTGAAACCAAGTTGTCTCATTGGGTTTCCTAAAAGGCAAAATGGACTTTTGCATTTTCCAATTTCCCCAGATTTGAATGGGACTTATTTGTCTTGGATATTACTGTAATGGATGATACCATTCTTGTCAGCCTCATGAATGCCATGACCCTTGCTATCCTTTAGCTACCAGAGGTGATGGAATAAATAACAAATACATCATCCAATAAATGCAGAATAATCTGTAAAATATTTGGATAGTGCTATTGCAAGGTTGGTTGTTTTGTTTATGTTTTAATATTTTTAATCAATATTAATAAATTGATTATTAAATAGTTTAATAGAGGGGCCACAATAATATTGGGGATCTTTAACACCTCTCTTCAGGGAATTCACTTTGAAAACACGTATACCTGGTTACTTTGGAACCTTTAATTTATATTCTTAAAGGAGATATTTCCCAAAGATAATATATATATATATAATATATGGTGGTGTGTCAGGGCCTTGTAGCCAAACTGAAACAACAGAAAAAGGATAAAAAGACTCACTGGTATATTATTGAATCCCTTAGGTACCGGTTTGGGACATGAACTGATGGGTTAAACCTATTACCGGTGTTAAAAAGGTTGTTCAGCAGTTTAAATTGATAAAAAGGGTTTGGGGACGGATTTTATTAATCAGACTAAAGCCATAAATCACTTGCTTATATCTTATAAGTATTTGATTACCTTGGCACAGTTTCTGGATTTAAATATAACTGGGTATCTGGGTATCAATATCCTCAAAAGAGCTCTATGTTTATAGCTTTTTGAGTCCCAATTCTGTCCTTATTTATACTATCTACTATCTGCCGGGACATTTATTACATATGTAGTATGTCCCCATCTAGGTTGTAGCACCTTAACGTGGTACTTAGGCTTCTTGAGCCGTCTGTCACTCTGTCAGTCCAAAGTCCGGCAGCTGTGTACCTTTCAGATGCCCGGGGCTGCGTGAATGGCTTATCAGGTTACGCAGAAAGGGTGGCAGTGATCCTGCTCAGACGTGCGCAGATGTGTTGGTTGCCACGTCTGTGTGGGAAAATTATGACAAATCACATTTTGGCTCCTAACTCCTCCAAATCACAGAATTCTTGGATTCTGTCACAAAATTCACTGTGAAACCTATACGTGGGGTTCCATGTGAAATATTAAAGTTTCCAAAATCCCAAGGTTGTGTCTCTTTCCAAATCTTCATAAATTATTTAAAAATATAAGCCCTAGGAATTTGAGGTAGGTGTCAGTCAGTGACCCTACCTTTATTTTTATTTAAAATGAGAATTTGTAATAATATTTGTAATATTATTTCTCCTTTAATAAGATTTTTATTTATGTTATTTTGTTAATTTTTCAGCTTGCTCTGCAATAGTAGCAAGCTGAAAATTCTAGGATAATTTTAGGTATACCTACATCAGCTATAATCCGGTTCCAAAATAACAAAGCCACATCCATAACATTTTCTTCTTTGTAGTTAGGTAAGAACTTTGCCTTCTTAGAGTATCTGTCTACTATAACCAGGACAGAGTTATAGGAGTGCATTCCTCCAGGGGGGAGGCCTGTGACAAAATCCATATTAATGATTTCCCACCTAGCTTTGGGTTCAGAGATCCTTTGTAGGAGTCCAAACATTTTGTCAGTAGTTTTATTAGATTTTTGGCAAGTATCACAGCTAGCAAAATACTTAATATTAATCTCTTTCCAATATATCCACCAAGAAGTCTGCTTCACTTTCTCCAAGGTCCTTCCAATGGATAGATGCCCTGATGAACAGTTGTTGTGGCATTCCTGAATTATGTGGTGTATATGCTCTTTGTTGCTCAGTACCAACAAACTGGAATGTTGGTTTCTGTAGTATTGGAGACCATCCCAAAAGGTGAACCTTCCTTATTTATATGGTTTGAGTAATGAGGCTGGTAAAATATTTATTATAGCTGATTCTGGGGATTCACATTCCATAATTTTTATCAGCAGCTTGAGGTCAGAGGAATAGTTCTCTCTTACTAGATTAAAGAAAGCAGTATCTAATTTACATAGGTGGATTCCCATAATTTCAGCATCTAATGTAAAAAGATTGATGTTTAAGATAGGAAAGATATCCTGATCCTCAGGGTCATATGCTGGATTGCTAGGGTCATTAGGCAAAGCATTTATACTTAAACTTTCAGCATTCTGGTGTTTAGCTCCAGCTTTATGCACTATAGTCATCTGCCCTCTATACTGTTGTATAGCAATTTGCCACCTGAGCATATTTCTACTAGGGGTCTTCATGTTCATGAGAGTTCTTACAGCATTGAAATCCTTAATTACTTGGAAAGTGGTGCCTTCTAAGTAATAGTGCAACTTCTCTAGAGCCCATACTAGAGCCAAGCATTCCATCTGACTGGCTCCATATCTTTTCTCAGTGTCTTTGATCTGTCTAGATATAAAAAGTACTGGTCTCTCCACTAGTTTGTTTTCTTCTATTCTTTCTTGGTTTAAGGAAGCTCCTAACCCTTCCATACAAGAGTAAATGTACAGCTTAAAGGGTTAAGATTAGTCTGGTTGGATTAGAAGAAGAGTGGAGGTCATAGATATTTTCAATTCTTCATAGTTCTTCAACCTCTCATGTGTCATTTCAAAGAGAGTGTTATTGTTGCATATTTCATACAGAATTTTAGTAAGCATAGAAAACTTTGGGATGTATTGTCTGTAGTAACTGCAAAAACTAAAAAATGATAGAAAATCTGTTTTATTGTGAGGCATGGGCCTGTTCATTACAGCAGCTATCTTATTTTGGTCAGCAGCTAGAGTTAGACCAGAGACTATATGCCCCAGAGATTTCAGTTCTACATATCCAAAGTTGCATTTCTTCATGAATACTTTCAATCCTGCTTTGGAAATGTTTTGAAGGACTAATCTTAATTGATTTATATGGGTATCCCAATCATCAGAATATATGATGGCATCATCTATATAAACCATCATCCATCCTTGTCTGATGTAAGTACCTAGAACTGTATCCATTGTTCTCTGGAAGTGTGATGGGGCATTCTTTATACCAAAGGGCATCCTGAGGTACTCATATATTCCTAAATGGCAGATTATTCTCATAAACATTCTAATTTCAGGGATTATAGGTATCTGGTGGAACCCTTTAAGCATATCCATAGTAGTGATGTATTTAGCTTTAGACAGGTTATGCAGAGCATGATCAATCTGGGGGATGGGATAATAATCTGCTTGAGTATATTTATTCAGCATTCTGAAGTCTCCTACCATTCTTGAATTATCATTATGCCAAGCTATGATCACAGGGGTGGTCACATCCACTTGATAATTATTCCCACCCTTCCTCAATACTTATAGGTTTATAAGTTCTTGGATGTGTTCCTCAAGAGCTATTCTAGATTTAGGAATAGAGGGATAAGCTGGTCTTCTTAGGTTGGGAGGATAAGGAAGCTTAATAGTCAAGGTCAATACCATGTCCTGTCCTTTGATATCACCAATGGGATGATCTCTAGTACAGAAATCATTTTGATTCTCAAAACAGACTGTCAATATATCTTTCTTCTGTTCCTCAGAAAGTTTCTCATTTAGAGCCACTTTAGAGAAGTATTCTTGATTGAATTTCTTCTAAGTGCTTTTATAAGTTGAAGAGGGTAAGTTAGTTTGGATAGTGCATATCTTAAAATTCTTGTCCCAGTTACCACCCACAGTGAAATACCTTCCTTTAATTTGGAACACATCTATTCCATAGAGACATAAAGAATCATTTCCTATTAACAGGTAGTCACATAATCCGTTGAGAAATACCACAAATTCCACTTGAATCCTCAAAGATCCTTTAGTATGGGGCAGTATTATAGGAGACATCCATACTCCAATATGATTGATAGTGGAGTTGCAAGAGCTAAACTTAGCCTTTGGGACGGGCAGAAGGTGGTAATCCCAGTTGGGATCCCATTTGTTCAAGAATTCAGTGCAGACACATGAACAGAAAGCCCCACTGTCAAGTAATAAACTTATGGGGTTGTCTTTATACAGTCCTGTTGCATAACAAGTTTGACCAGTAGTATAACTCTTACCACTCATAGGTTTAACTTTTAGTGGTTTAACATCAGTGACTTGTCTAGGAATTATGAAAGGGTTCCATTGTTGGGGCAAACTAGAGTCACCATGGATGTTATTGATTTCTATAGAAGTGCCTATATCTCCTTCTATTAAATTTATAGGGTAAGTCAGGATAAATTCAAATCCAGACAGTGATCCTTCAGTATCAGCTGTTTCTTCATATTTCTGGTTCCCTTCAATCTCAGGTTCTCCTTCCATTACTGCTATCTTTCTCTTTGGTAATGGGCAGTCTTGTCTCATATGCCCTGCTTTGTTACAGTTACAACACGTTCCAGGTGTATGTTCTCTATCCTTGTTCTCATTAGATTTCTTTTTATCAGGGATATTTATCAGAGGAGGTTGTTCCTGGTTTTTGTTAGTATTGAAGCTATCTTTGGGTCTAGAAGGAGCCTTCTTGTCTAACCCATTCATATCTATTACTTCTTCCAACACATTGATTAGGTTTGGTAAGTCAGGATCCATACTCATTCTGAATCTCACACCATGGTTAATGTTTCCAGGGCACAGGTTAAGAAGTCTTTCATTCAATTCCTCTTTATCAGCATCTGGATAGAAGTAGTCTAGTATCCTCTTCTGTTATAAGCACCATTTGTGAGGCTTATGCTTAGAGGGGTCAAATGAGGAATTTTAAAAATTTTTCATCATTTTCCTTTTCCACATCCTATAACCAAATTTTTCTTTAATTAAGAGTTTCCAAGAATTCCATGGTAAGGATCCTACTTCTTCTCATTTACTGATAAACCAATCTAATGCTACTCCTTGAAAGAGTCTAGGCAGTCTGACTATGGCTATAGATTCTGGCAGGTCATAGGAATTTATGGTTTATTCAATAAATTTGATGAAATTTATATGGTTGTATTCTCCTTCACCAGAGAACTTAGGCCATTCAGAGATAGGGGGTAAAGGTTTGAGCGCTTGTTCCATCTCAGGCGTAGGACTAGGCCTGAAAGTGTCACTCCTATGCATTTCTATTAGGGGTGGTGCATAAGGGGTAGTTGTTTGTCTGTGAGGTTTTTGTTCCTCTGCAGTACTCCCCAAGGGGTTGGTCAGACAGACTTTTAAGTATCTAAGATCATTCTTGATCAGATTAAGTTGCAGGTCCACTTTATTATTAAGAAGATCAAATTTTTCACTAAGGGGCAGAATGGAGTTGTTAGCAGTATTCATTGATTCTTCTTTTAATGGCTGGAGGCACATAATAAAATCTTCTTGAATCACTGATAACATGTTCTCAATGATTTGAGTTTGACTTGTTTTACCTTGGTTTACTGTTTTCAATAATTGTTTGGTATGGTCCTTAATTTCTTCTATCCCTACAGCTTTTGATTGATTACTAATCAATCTGGCCATTACTGAGGTCAACTTATCCAATTGGGTGTAAACACCGTCCAAATTTACACAAACAATTTTGAAATTATGACACATATCATTAGAAAAGGAGGTAATTGCATCAGATGTTGGTTTAGACAAGACACTGGGTTCAGAATTAGAGGCTAATTGTGGTGCACCTTTTTCCACTTTTGAGCTAAGGATATTATCTGGTCCCAATCCTTCTTTCCCTTTGGCTGTGGATGGGAAGAAGATATCTTCTTTCCTGATTCTCTGCCTTTCAGTTGGGATAATTGATCCCATGGATTCCACTCTTCTATGTAAGATTCTACCTCTTTCCTTGGAATAATTTTCTGAAGAGCTATCTGGGTAGCCTTTGCCTGGGATATTATCTTTTTCATAGATACTACGTTCCCCTTGGCTTGGGCTTCTTTGAATTTTTCACAATATTTCACGTGTTCTTTGAATAAGTCTTTGATCCTGGCTTCCTTGGCCATATTATGCTGGGGTGGCTGCAGGGAAACTCCTTGTAATGGAGGGGGGCTTGATTCTACTACCTTCTCCAGCTCTAGGTTGGGGGAGGGAAACAGTACTTGGTTCTGTTCCTTGGCCACCAAAATTTGATTCATGGGTTCCAGCCCACTCATGGTTTTCATTATTGGTTGCCTCATGGTTGCTGGGGGCTCCTGGCAGGGATCCATACAAGGGAAGTCTTCCTGAGGCCCTTGTGTTGTGTCTATTTATGTTGAATAAAATATTTTTAAGTATTTTTATAAAGAAAAATCTGTGATAATCAGTTTATTAAAACTTACTTAAGTTGATGTTTAGAGGTACTAAGAATTTATTGGGATTATATTGGTCCTTAACATGTAATCCAAATGGGTCTTGCTGTGTTCCAATGAGATCTTCTCCAGTACAGTCAATATTTTCAGGACATCCAGAAATGTCTGGTACTTCTTGATCCAATAGATCAATTTCAGTGGCAGTGGTTTCTGGGATAGGAGGGTTCACTGATAGTATGAGAAAGATATTTTATTGGTTAATAAAATATATTAATATTATTTTAATAAAATAATTTGGTAATGTAGGGTTTTTGCTTAGTTTTATATTTTAAAAAG
Source organism: Puccinia polysora (assembly GCA_025617555.3). NCBI lineage: Eukaryota > Fungi > Basidiomycota > Pucciniomycetes > Pucciniales > Pucciniaceae > Puccinia > Puccinia polysora. Next base: position 10,847,496 of record CM062622.1, on the reverse strand, counting down.
TAATTTATGCTGTATTTTTTCCAAGCTTTATGTTGTCATAATAGAGCTTGAAAGTTGATATGCTTCTCAAGATCTGCTTGTTCAAGGACTTTATCTAATTGTGTACGGACAGAAGAGATATTAAGTTGTTCAGCTTGAGTTAAAGCTTCCCAAGCAGTTGGTTTATAATTTTTAATGTATTCTTCTTTTCTTATTTTTAAAAGATTTAAATAATATATTATTAATTCTGCATTGTTTTTTAAATCCACTGCAAAAGAAGTTAATTAAATTCTTAAAAACTGTGATTTATCATTATAATGATAAATAATGGTTAAAAAAAGTGAGATAAATTATCTTTGATTAATTTTTACATGAAATGTCTGGTCCAAGGTATTAAATATAATATAATGGAATATTTCCCGGCCAGACCCCCAATTTTCAGCCTCCTGGATGCCAATACTCTTGCTATCCTTTAGCTACCAGAGGTGATGGAATAAATAATAAATATATTATTCAATAAATGCAGCTAAAATACGTAAAATATTTGGATAGAGCTATTGCAAGGTTGATTGGTTTGGTTATGGTTTAACATTATTAATCAATATTAATGAATTAATTATTAAATAATTTAATAGAGGGGCCACAATAATATTGGGGATATTTAACACCTCTTTTCAGGGAATTCACTTTGAAAACATGTATACCTGGTTACTTTGGAACCTTTAATTTATATTCTTAAAGGAGATATTGCCCAAAGATAATATATATATATATAATATATGGTGGTGTGTCAGGGCCTTTTAGCCAAGCTTCCACAACAGAAAAAGGATAATAAGACTCACTGGTATATTATTGAATCCCTTAGGTACCTGTTTGAGACATGCACTGATGGGTTAAACCTATTACTGGGGTTAAAAAGGTTGTTCAGCAGTTTAAATTGATAAAAAGGGTTTGGGGACAGATATTATTAATCAGACTAAAGCCATAAATCACTTGCTTATATCTTATAAGTATTTGATTACCTTGGCACAGTTTCTGGATTTAGATATAACTGGGTATCTGGGGATCAATATCCTCAAAAGAGCTCTATGTTTATAGCTTTTTGAGTCCCAATTCTGTCCTTATTTAGACTATCTACTATCTGTGGGGACATTTATTACATATGTAGTATGTCCCCGTCTAGGTTGTAGCACCTTAAAGTGGTACTTAGGCTTCTCAAGCCGTCTGTCACTCTGCCAGTCCATAGTCTGGCGGCTGTGTACCTGTCAGATGCCCGGGGATGCGTAAATGGCTTGTCAGGTTATGCAGACAGGGTGGCAGTGCTCCTGCTCAGCCACGCGCGGATGTGTTGGTTGCCGCAGCTGCATGCAGGAATTTTGACAAATCACATTTCCGCCCCTAACTCCTCCAAATCACAGAATTCTTGGATTCTGACACAAAATTCACTGTGAAACATATACGTGGGTTCTCATGTGAAATATTAAAGTTTCCAAAATCCCAAGTCCATGTTTCTTTCCAAATCTTCATAAATTATTCAAAAATATAAGCAGTAGGAATTTGAGGTAGGTGTCAGTCAGTGACCCTACCTTTATTTTTATTTGAAATGAGAATTTGTAATAATATTTGTAATATTATTTCTCCTTTAATAAAATTTTTATTTATTTATTTTTATTTATGTTATTTTGTTACTTTTGCAGCTTGCTCTGCAATAGTAGCAAGCTGACAATTCTAGGCCATGACTTCCTAGTTTACTGGAATCCGGATGTGAATTGGCAAGAATGATTAATTAAAATTCAAACCTTGCAACCCCAGGACGCTAAACCTCCCATCAAACAGGAAATAAAAAACCCACCTGACACTGTGATTGAGTTGGATGACACTTTTCTGCCAAGAGATTTGCAAAATCCTGACCTCCATTCCCAAGTTCCCTCTTCAGATGTAGGAGTTATTGCTTATTTGTCCAACTTACCCTTTCCTTGTTTCTTTGAAGAGAAACAGGCACCAACCAAATGGTTTGTTTTGAGCTCCCTAATATTCTCACGTCATTCAAGCACTTCAAATCCCATGCTCAATGATGACAAGGTTTAAGATCTAGAAATCATTTGAGAGTCTTTACCTTTGGTTTATTATTAATTTGCTGGCATCTTTTCAGCTGTAAAGGCAGATAAACTTCCCCCATTCTTTCCTTATGATCACAGGATCAAAATTAATGGCCCACCTCTGGCACCTGGACAAGTATACTCTCTCTCAAAGCAAGGATAAGCTGCGCTTCAAGAATACATTGCGGAAAATGTATTGAAGGGATTTCTTCAACCAAGCACTTTGAATACCGGTTCACCTGCTCTATTTGTTCCAAAGAAAGATGGCGGACTTTGCCTATGTTTCAACTACAGGAAACTGAACCAGGTAATCTGGAAGAATGCCTATCCAGTACTGCCTATGTTGCACCTCCTCACTCTCTTCCATGGAGCTGCTTATTTCTTGAATTTAGAACTTTGAGGTGCCTATAACCTATTTTGAATTGAAAAAGGTCATGAATATTTGACCACAATGAGAACACAGTTTGGCATTTATGAGTATACCATCATGCCTTTTGGCCTCTGCAATGCTCCTTCCACTTTTCAAAACTTTGTCAACAACATTTTTTTGGAACTCATAGAGAAATAACTTATGGTGCATCTTGAAGATATACTAATCTACTCAAAAACTCTTGAGGATCACATTGCACATGTGCAAGAGGTGCTACAGAGACTTTGCAAGAATGACCTGTTTGCAAAAGCCTTTAAGTGCAAATTCCATACTCCTTCTCTTCAGTTTGTGGGTTTCATAGTCTTGAAGCAGGGACTACCAATGGATCCAGCCAAGAGCCAGCGCATATTTTACTGGCCCCCACCTTCTTCTGTCAAATACCTTCAGGTTTTCCTTGGTTTCAGTAATTTTTACAGAAGGTATATTGAGCATTATGCCAAGAAAACCATAAACCTTAGTAACCTTCTTCAAAAAGAAACTCATTTTGTTTCTACAGAGAAAGCTGCTTTAGAGTTTGAATCTCTGAAGAAAGCATTCACTACTTCTCAAAAACTTTCTCACTTCAACAAGATAGCTTTCACTATTATAGAAATGGATGCAAGAAACTATGCGGTTGCAGGAGTAATATTGCAGTTTTCTTCCTCTTCTTCCCTTTTTCATCCCGTAGCTTTTGAGTCTTGCAAATTTCTTGCCGCAGAGCTTAATTAAAAGATCCATGACAAGAAACTTCTTGAAATTGTTCTTTGGTTGAAAAAATGGTGTTCATACCTTTTGAGTCTTATGGAATCCTTTGAGGTCCTAACTGATCATGATTCTTTAAAATATTTCATGAGCTCAAAAGTTCTTACACACAGACAGGCACAATGGGCAGAATACCTCTCTGAGTTCAACTTTAGAATCACATACTGTCCTGGGAAACAAGTGGTAGTCCCTAATGCTTTATCTTGTTGGGACAATTTTCAACTGGGGGGGGGGAGCAGCTTTGCCAACAGCAACCCTGAAAACGTTAGGAAACTTTTCTCAACCAAATCTGCTTAACTCAGTTTGATCATTGCTCACCTTTGAGATAGAGCTTCCAAACTAAAAAAAATCTCAACTTGAAGATCCCAAGTGTACCAAACTTTGCAAGAGTGCAAATCTATTAGATAGTAATTACAGTATTGACAAAAATGGTTATTTAGTTTATAAGGACCGTATAGTAGTACCAGATAATCCTTTCATTAAGTTAGATATCTTCAAGTAAAGGCATGATTCTCCGCTTGCGGGTCATCATGGGCAGGATAAAACCTACCAATTGATTGCACAAGACTTCTACTGGCCCGGTATGACCAAGGAAGTAAAAGACTTTGTTAACACGTGCTATGATTGTAATTGTAACAATTCCTCAAAACACTAGAAGTATGGGCTGCTCCAGCCACTTCCAATTCCGCCTATTCCTTGGAACTTGCTGTCTATGGATTCCATTTTGAAATTACCTATTTATAGTGGTTATGATGCTATTTTAGTAATAGTAGATTGATTCTCAAAGATGTCTTTATTCCTTTGCAGTAATGTGATGGCCTCCTCAGACAATTTAGCTAATTTATTCATAGAATATGTATTCTCAAAACATGGTCTCCCTGATAAAATAATTAGTGATTGTGGATCTTTTTTGGTCTCTAGCTTCTGGACCTTGCTTTGCCAACATTTGAAGATCAATTGCAATTTATCAACGGCTTTCCATCCAGAAATGGATGGGCAAAACAAGCAAGTCAATCACATTCTCAAACAGTACCTTTGAATGTACGTTGCCTACCAACAGGACAACTGGTTGCCATGGCTCCCATTAGCCAATTTTGCCTACAACAACTCCACTCATTCCTCCACCAAACAGTTGCCCTTCCAGACTCTTTATGGTAGAAAACCAACTTTCTCTTCTATTTACGCAGCACCTTCTCAACATGCTACTCATTACCTTAATGACATTCACTCTCTTCAAACGCAACTTTGAACCAAACTTGAAGTGGAAAACCAGTGCTTCAAGGAACAAGCAGATTGACTTTGCACTTTGGCCCCAACCATTTGAGTAGGAGATCAGGTATGGCTTGATGCTTGAAATATTTGCAGTACTTGCCCAACCCAAAAAATTTCTGAAAAGAAAATTGGCCCCTTCAAAGTCAAATCAGTCATTTTCCCTAATGCTTTTAAACTCACCTTACCTGCAAAATGGAAAGGTATCCACCCGGTATTTCATGTGTCTCTCCTATAGCCAGCTTAAGTCTTATACACAGGCAAGACTCATCCCCCTCCTGAACTGGTCAATGTCCAAGATCAGTTAGAGTGGGAAGTAAGTTGTATTCTGGATCACAGGTTATGCAAAGGAAAACTTCCATACCTTGTTGAATGGACTGGCTTCCAGTCTGACAAAGATCACACCTTGTGGGAACCAGCCCATCCCCTTTGCAACTCTGCTGATTTGATTTGAGACTTTCACGCAAGTTACCCTTGCAAACCTTGCCAATCATTATTCCAATCCCATTCCTCACTTCCATCTCACTCCATCCAATCAATCTCATCCCATTTCCTTACTTTACCTCTTTTCAATTTCTAAAAATTTATCCATTTACTTTTCACAATCTTTTTCTTCTTTCCTGTTGTTTATGTTAGAATCCAAAATGTAATTGTGCACTATGGGATTTTAACCCAAGACCTCAACATTCATGAGTGATGCTTTAACCACTAAGCTAAGTGCGCCATTGCCGGATGGGCCATTGTGCCTGTCCACTCAACAAGGGTTTGCTTGGATTTATCTGTAAAGACCTGATGTGTCGTTTGACAATGCTTTTCAGGCTTTCAGTACCAAGACTTAGAACCCTTGGGTGGCAGTCTGCATAAGAGCAGATTTGACTCCAACACTCCCCCTTGCTCTGTGCAGGGTGCATACAGCTATTCACAACTCAAGTTGGTTCTGGTCATCTTGTCTTTTTCCACCTGTTAGGGTGCGCCGTTTGGCTGAAGCCTCTCGCTACCATGTTAGAATCCAAAATGTAATTGTGCACTATGGGATTTGAACCCATGACCTCAACATTCATGAGTGATGCTTTGCCCACTAAGCTAAGTGCGCCATTGCCGGATGGGCCATTGTGCCTGTCCACTCAACAAGGGTTTGCTTGGATTTAGCTGTAAAGACCTGATGTGTTGTTTGACAATGCTTTTCAGGCTTTCAGTACCAAGACTTAGAACCCTTGGGTGGCAGTCTGCATAAGAGCAGATTTGACTCCAACAGTTTATTTCAAATAATAATAATAATAAAAAAAGGAAAATATATATAAAACAATAATAATAACATAACATATATATTATAATAAACTAAGATTATAAATAAAATAAATTTTTTAAAAATCTTCCTTTATTTATTTTTCCACTTCCTCCCAATTTTTGTCTTGGTCAATCCCTCTACCATCAACCAAAATTCATCCAAATCCTTGTTGCTTATCAAAGAGGACATCCGCCGCAACACCATTACTTGTGTCACCAGGTGCTTTTCAAAGATTTCTTTGCACCTTGCAGTCCAAGCTCTCTTTGGGGGGGCATTCCATCCACCTTCCTCCAAGAGCTCCTCACAGGCTCTCTTCCTTTGGCCTCTTGACAAACCTTCTCCAATGTTGCCAGTTAATTGCCACACATTAGTTTTGATGGGTGCTTTGACTCATACCTGGTTCCCTCAATCTTGGCCTTCCATTCCACTCTGTTCCTCTATCTCTTGTTCCATTCCATTCCTTCCCTCTGTCCCATTTCCTTCTTCTTCATTCCCTTCCCTCCATTCCCCATCACCCTCTCCTTCAGCAATTCTCCCTTCCTCCCTTGCTTCTTCAACTACCTTCAATTACCCAGCTTGCACTTTTCCTTGTATCTTGGGATTCATTCATCTTGAATTTGGAAGACAGTCCAATATATGGTGGTGGCAGAGCAGGCGTATGAGTAGTGTACCTTTGGAATTGTGGCAGTACTAGCAAGAATGAAAATTATATTAGTTCCATTTCTTTTTATTTTATTTATTGTTAGTTACTAAGTACTAAACTTACCAGGGTTTTGGAAGCCTAAAAATTTGATCTCTGGCACTGGCAGTATATGGTAATTCACTTGCAGCGCAGACCTTTGGCTTTTCACCTCACTCCAAGACACTACGGGGTTATCCACTATTAGTTTGCTATTTATAGGGAAAGTACAAGCAACCTTGCGCAGAAAAAACTGTTTGTATTTTCCTTGGAGACCTCTTGCGGCAGTACTAGGAACACATTTTTCATTTTGGTGACTACAGTTTTCAAAACAATGGGATGACAATTACCAAATATTTAATTATAGTTTTACTCAAAAGGAAAAGAAGTAGGACAGCTACTAGGGTATACAGTACTCACAACAAACTTTGAAATCAATGGGAAAATCATCTGAATGCTTGCAGGAGCTTGCGTCTTTATACCTGGGCAACTGTCACGCTTCAAGGTTAAGAATTTTTGTCTCTCTCAGTTTGACATATCATTTCATCAGTAACATCTACCTCAGTCCATACGCTTGACACAAATAGAAGCACAACATCAATGGTCCCTTCTGCTTATCAACTCTGGCTTTCATAACAACCTTCCATTCTTGGAGACTGACTCAGCACATACTTGCAAACCTATCAGTTAACTCTACTCCAATCAACCATCCATTTGAGCTCTGCTCTTCACCCTGGGTATCAATAGCCCTTGGGTTCCCATTCCTGGTCATGCACTCTCACTAGCTTTCACCCATGCTAGTTAGACACACCAACTGTATAGTTTGCAATTGGACTAGTCCCTTACCCTGCATAAGCTGCATCCTCTTATTTGCATTGCCTCTCACTTCACTCCTTCCTGTCTCACCCTTTATGCCCTTGTATTCTCAGATTCTATTGCCTCACATCTATTCTATGACCTTAGAAAAGTCTATAGTGTTATTTCATTTCCCAATCCATTTCATGTCATTCATTGCCTAATTGCCTCTTAACTATAGTTGGTTGTCCATCAGGTTGTATCTAGTCACTTTGGATTACCTTATAAAGGCCATGCCGCTTGCCTGAAGATTGTCTCCTCAGTTAGTTAATTTCATACGTTCTTGCATTTTGCTAAATCCAGTCATCACAATGGGCTTGGCTTTATTTTCCTTTCCATCTCAACAATTCATCCCCCTCACTGTGTACCAAGTGTTGAAGTATTGTGTTTCTGCTGCTAGCCATGATCCTTTACTGTCACATAATCTTCTTGTTCATATGTCACAAACCTAGTGTTTACCATTATCTCTGTGAGTGATGAGCCCAGAGCACCACCTATTGTGCTGTCTCTGTTTTGCTTCAAGTAAATCCTCTTAGTACGGTAGCTCTCAAATTATCCTATTGTTAATTGCATCTACCCTTTATCAAGTGACCTTCATTGGTCATCTTTACTCTATGGTGGTAGCTTAATGGTATTTCTATTACTGATTGTCCCTGCCCTCTCATCTGAACTGATCATATTGATCACCCTTACTAGTCACCTTCATGGTCTTCCCTGGTAGAACTACTGTCTTTCTATTACTCACAATACCTGCCCTCTCATCCAAATTGATCCTATTGATCACCTCAATTAGTGACCTTTGTTGGTCTTACTTACCCTTACTGCAAACCTGTCATTACCTTGACTTGATCCCTTAGTTCCTTGATCATCCAGCGTCAATACCAACATTTTTCAAACCTCATTGTGCAAGCTTGCTTGCTTCAAAATTAACTCCCCTTGTACATTGCTCTCAATTGGCGTCAAATCTCTTGTTTTACCCTTCTTACCGCCACTCATCTCATTGCAACTGAAAAATTGATTGATCACTCCTGTTGCGGTCTTAGCTCATCTTGCCGCTTCCTCTACTTGCTTGGTCACCTTTCCACCTTGAATAAGTCTCATCCTGAAAACTGTTCTTTGACTTTTTTTGGCAAGGGGGTGAGATGAGGATGAACCTTAAGCTGGTCTAGTTTCCAACCTATGTAACAACTCTGCAAACATCACCAACAGTTCACCATTGACGCTCATCATCAATTTTTGATGGCCTCCTCCTCCCTACATTCTACCCTTCCATTTTCCTATCCACTCCTCCTTTTCAACTACCATCAGCTCATTGATCAAAACTTGTGGTCAACAATTGTCTACTACCCCCTTCAGCCTAAGTTACCATTCCCCAAGACAGGCAAGCATTGGTGCACTCTCTGGCGCTACCACAGTTCTGGCTAACAACTTGAAATCTTGCTTGCATCTTCTCCTGCAACCCATGGAGCCTAAGACTGTTACCCACAAAGTCCTCAACTCTCACCTCAAATCTTGCGTGAGGTACATGAATTCCTTCTTGGATTTCTCCAAAGAGGACTGTTGTATCATGAACAAAATCAGGCCAACCTCCAAAACACTTGTAGCAACCAGCTCATCTATTCCTGCTTTGACTGCTTTGCTATTTTCTGGAACCTGTCCCCTGCAATTTTGACCATCCTTGCTCAATCAGTTCCATTTGTTTGTCTCAACTCTCCAATTGATGTGGCTGTCCATCATATTGCAACAAGAGGATTGGTAAATTCATCCTTCCAACCTTAACTGCAATATTTTTCACACTTACTCATTGTTCTGGCAACCTTGATGGAAACCTTGCTGCTCCCTTGCTTGCATCGCCAACAACTAGCAACCTTGCTTGAGCTTCCCTTGGCAACCTCAATGGAAACCTTGCTGCTCCCTTGCTTGCATTGCCAACAGATAGCAACCTTTCTCTAGCTCCCCTTGCCTTCCTTGCTTGACTGAATCCTCAACTTCATCTTGTACCCTCTCCAACATCATCCTACTCACCTCCACCCTTGCTTGCTCTCCCAACACCCTCTCAAAGAACTTGCTCCCACTTTGCCATCATTTTTTGTTTGGTCAATCATCCTGGGCCGGGACCTGGTGGAAGCCAAGGGAGAAGATGGGGGTGATGATGATCAGGATTAGGAGCCCTCAAAATCAGCCAGTTACGAATTGGGAAACTCTCATCTCAATCCCAATTCAAGCGTATCCTACAAAGATGATGATCCTGATCCTGATTATTGCAACTTCCTGCGTGACACCCATCAAAAGTAGCAAGATTGCAGTTTGTATTGGTCAATCCAATAAAGTATTACCCAAAAAATTGAGCCAGCCAATTTTGGTCTACTAAGCCTCTCAAGAGGACTGTTCAAAGCACAAGCATAACCCCGGCAAGTCACAAATCTCAGAGGAAGCCATTTGGATCATCCTCATTTGCCGGTGGTAAGGCTAAATCAAGCAGGTCTACTACTGCTACCATCAAGGACAAGGGGAAACATTTGAGTATTGGCAATCAAAGTAAATTGGTTGGCATGCACAAGAAGCGCAAGTCGTCCTTTGGTCAATTGACTAGGCAGAGATTGAGTCTATCTGTTGGCACCAAAGTGCTCTCCCATTGCGTTTCATGACTCACTGCTTTCCCCTTCTTTCAACTTGATTCCTCCTCTACGTTTTGTCCCATTTTTTTCCCTTATAACATCATTGCTCAATCGCTCCAGTTGGTTGCTCTTGGTCATCCCTCATGATAATTGCGCTGTAAGACTCCAAATGGCGCAGGGCATTTGCAGTTCTGTGGAGGGGATAGGTGCTTTTTTAGGCTGCCCTCCTGAGTGTTACAAAAATATTTAAATGTAACCAGGATCAAGGTCCAGTAACCTTTGTTAATGAGGAATCAAATGGGATAGGGATAAGTCAATAGCAACAATAGCTGAGGGGGGAAGCAGCACTACCTGAACCAAGATGATGAGGAGAAAGACTTTGAACAAAATAAGTTAAAGTTTGCTCAGAGTCCAATAGAACAAAGCAGTTTTAAGTAACGGCGCCCACACGCTAATAACTCTGGTCGTTGTGGTGTCATTATATAGCCTTGGATTGGGAACTGCGCTGTGGCCTGCGCGCTCAGCATTTGGTGGGTTGGGGTCAGCAGTTGGGGTGCGCGCGTTCTCAGCAGTGGCCGCTGCGGGCTCAGAAGCAGCAGCTGCGAAGCTCAGCAGTAGGCGCAGAGGGACCGGCACGCGGTTGTGGGATGGGCCTGACTAGGGGAGGCGGGCCGCAACCCGCTTGGATATCCAACCTGGGGATGAAGCCGGGCTGACCAGGTTCTTGGACGTTTAATTGGGGGAGGAAAAAGCGGGGAAATCGCGGGGCTATATGCGTGGACAACCGCGCGCAAGCGCAGGCCGGCCATGGGACGGGAAATCCACAACGGCGCGTTGGGCGGATATGGGCAAGCACAGCGGAGGCCCGTGCCACGGAAGGACAATCGGGTGTGCGTAATGGCAGGCGGGTTGAAGGGATAGGGGATAAGGGATAGGGGCTAGGGTTGGGTTAGAGGTTCTGCGTCTAGGGTTTCTCATTCATTGCTGTCAGTTTGTCTTTGTGCTTGTACTTAGGTTAGGGCTGAGGGGAGGGGATACAAAAGACCTCTCCCCTCAGCGCAGATCTCGGGGGGGGGGGGGAGGAAGGGGAATAGGGAATAGGAAAGAGGAAAAAGAAAAAGAATCTCTCTCTCTCTCTCTCTCTGACTCACTCACGGCATCTAGTCCTTACAGACGCCTAGACCAAGAACTCCGTAACTAGGGACAACTTTGTGAGGGAAAAACTCTAAAGTTTCCACATCTGGGGGTCTGGCTGGGAACTCTTTTGTCAAAAGTCTCTTGAAGGTACTCAAGATGCCACCAGTCACCCCCCCTCTCTCTCTCTCCTCCCGTCATTTCCTTGTCAACCCAAAGGATTACCCCCACATCCAATTCAACCCTGCGTGCGTAAAATGGTTCATCTTGCAATACAAACTGATTGCAGACTCCAAGGGCGCATTGGATCTTGAGAAGGTGCGCCATTTTGTCCTGTTCATTGAGGACGTGGAAGAACGTCGGGCCGTAGAGGGGATGAGCGGCTACCAGAACCTGGATTGGAAAACACTGAAAGGGGACATGTGGGCGAGATGGGGGAGGCACAACTCTTGTTTTTGGGAAAGCAACTTCAAGCCGTCCGCGGAGTTGGGCTACAAAGCAAGCACGCGCGGAGGGGTCTGGTTACAAACAGTATTGGACTATGCGGAGCTGTATTACAGGGCAGTGCGCTTTCCGGCCCCACAACCGGAAATCACCCCTTGGGCCGACAAACTTTCAGAGGTGGCAAGGGTCCTTGAGGCCTATCTGGAGAGTATTCAGCGTCCTAGCGTGTCTGCGCCCCAGGCGCGCATGTATGGAAATACCAACGGTTGTGGGCCAATGGGACGCAAGGGTTGGACAACGGACCCAAACACGGGACCAGCCCCTCCAGCAGAGGCGGGGTGCGTGTCAAGGAAGCTGTTCTTGACGGAGCTGGCTCAGCCTACGGAGGGGAAGCGAGCAAGGAGGAAGCGGGAAGAGGCTACCCCGCGCGGATTGGGAATTGGCAAGCGGCAGATGGATCTTGCGGAAAGGGAGGGAACAGCAGCAGTAGGAACGGGTTGAGTGTCGGGGGATTGTAACCGGGGCGGGGCCTTTTTGGCGGCAGAAAGGATAAACGCGGAACGGGAAAATGAAGGGCGCCGGGATTGCGGGGTGGATGGCCCAGGGGCAAGCGCCCCGCGCCCATCATGGCTAGCAAAAGCTTGGGCATTGGCGCGGCAAATGGGGCTGTGGAATAGGGAGGGATTGGGCGCCAACGGCATGGTTGGGAAGAAGGGCAGCGGATTCAAGGGGAGATTGGCGACAGGAGGCGTGTTGGGGCAGAAGGATGGGGGATCGGCCGATGGACGCAACCCGCGTGGGATAGGGTGAGGTACCAGCTGGGGACAGCAGCTAAGTTGGGGGGGGGAGCTAGCGCAGGATGGGACGCGGGCGCGGTGCGACTCAAAAAAAAATCGTTCTCTTTTTCTATCATTTCTCACAAAAATTGTTCTCTTTACGGACGCGGTGTAGAGACTCCTGTGGGATTATATAAATAAAGTAGCAAATAGCTTTCTGGCAGTCCTTGAAGGGGAATTTAGTATTGCTTCTACTCCTTTGGAGTAATAGTATATACTAAGAGTGGTTTTGAATTGCCTGCCCTTCTAGTACTATAGTAAGTCTGCACAATAATTTATTTAAATTAATGGCTGGTTTCTTTGAGACTTAAAATAGGTCTCAGATGAGACCTAGGTTAGTTATTAATTGTTATTGGTAGGGTTTGTTGAAGAATAGACCAGATGTATTGGATTATTGGTTAATTATTGATCAGATATATGTGATCTTAACCAGTATCCCAATATCAAAGGGTTCAAGGGTTTTATCAAAGGGATGGTTCAGGAGAGGACCCAAGGATGGGTTTACCCACAGGGGGCTGGGTAGAGGAAAGGTTGGTAGTTTCTTTTTGTTGTGCTCTCTTTCTTTGTAAGGGTTATTTATTAATTAATGGGTGGTTTTTCTTTAATCTGGTGCTGAATATTTAGGTCACAGAAGAACCCTTATTCAAGCACCTGTTGGGTGGTTTAACTGGTTAAATATGTTTAATAAATTGGTTTCTGATTTCCTGTTTCTTTATAATTGGTTCACTACTAATATGTATCTGGGTAGGTACCACAGATGGATGGGTTGATGGGGTGGATGGATAGATGATGAGATGGGTGGTTATGATACAACTTGGATAGGGCAGAGAGGCCCTCCTTAAATAGAAAATTCCTGCCCCCAGGGGTGCTCAAGCCCTCCCCTGAGGGTTCTCCCTGTTCTGGTGAGGAACAGTGAGATACAGTTACATGAGGCATTTCTGCTGGTTGGAAAAATGTTATACAGTTACATGAGGCATTTCTGCTGGTTGGAAAAAGCTTGTACAGGGGTTTCCTGCATGCACAGCCTTGCATAAATTGCTGTGTAGTGCTGATAAGATGTATTGCTGTGCTGTACTGGTAGTTTGTTCAGTGCTACTTGATTCTACCTACATGTATTGCTGTGCAATACTGGTGGTTTGTTTGGTTCTTCTTAAGTCTGGTCCCACTTCCTCCTGCATATATTTCTCCTGTATAACTTCTGCACAGCCTCCTGTATTTATTGCTCTTGTATTTTCTTCTGCAAAGCCTCCTTTATTTATTGGTCTTGTATCTGCTCCTGCACAGCCTCCTGTATTTATTGTTCTTGTATTTGCTTCTGCACAGCCTCTTGTATGTATGCTTGCATGTTTGTTTGGTTTTGGTTGAGACTGGTTTGACTTCCTCCTGCATATATTGTTCCTGTATGCCTCTGCACAGCCTCTGGTTTGTGTATTTGCTGATGGGGTGACTGGATCTGGTCTGCTTGCACTGCCTCCTGGATCTGTATTGCTGTATGGTGATGAGGTGACTGGATCTGACTGATTGCACTGCCTCCTGGATCTGTATTGCTGTATTCTTATCTGGACTGGTTGTTGTGTGGTCCTGGTCTTGAGGATAAGCTGCCACTGGTATGTACTTGAGGGTTTACTAGGTATGCCTTATGTCTTCCACAGAGATGTGACACCTGGGTGGGTACGAGTTTGCCACAGTTGAAGGTTTCTTGGGATGTATCTTCTAATCCATGAGAGATAGAGGGGTATGTTGGCTGAGTGACTATGGGTTATTTTCAATGTAGAATCCATTTCTGAGGTTAATTTGAGGGTTTGAGCTGTTGTTACACTAGAAAAGTGAGTCTGATGGCTATAGGACAGGTTTGGACTACCACAGCGGATTGTGGACTCATTTTCACTTCTCACTTCTCACGCGGATGCGGATCTTGATCTCACTCTCACTCTCACTTCTCACTTGGACGCGCGGACGCAGACCTTTCTTTACTGCGCGCAGCAACATGTATTTCTCTAGGATAAGGGAAGCGCGGTACAACAAGAGACAAGGGAAACAGAAGGGAAAGGGAAGGAGGGGAGGAAGGGCCGGGCGCCAAAGCCATCCTCATCATTTCCTCCATGTCCGCCCTTGACAACACCAGTAAGGCCCGGAAAGAGGCCAGGAGCTTGCACCGGGATTCCAAGGATTGGGCGCCGGGGGACGCAAGATAATCCCAAAGCATCGTGGTCAACCTTTCTGCAAGAACCTTGAAGCCGGCTTCTGGGAGTTCCATTACAATTGGGATTTCCGGGACCTTGGGAGGGCTGGGGGGAGGAGCAGCCAGTGAAGACGGGGCCTCCGGGGAACCAACAGGGGGGCTGGGTTTAGCTGGAGGCGATGACGGGATGATGACAGGTGACAGAGGCGGAGGGACGTTGGGGGTTGTAGGCCTCTCATCCGAGACCGCTGGTGGCGGGGTGCCTTGTGGAGCCGGAGAGGGAGGAGCCAGTGCAGGTGCCGGAGGAGGACCTGGAGCTGGATCAGCGCAACGCCGGAGAATTTCATTGAGGCGCGGGTCCCTTGTGCCTTCCGTGACCCGGACGCGGTCCGCCCAGGATCGCATAGCCCTCCGGAAATCATCAAAGGACGGGAAGTCCTCCTTCTGTGGTGGCCCCGCACAGCAAAGAGGAGAAGCCAAGTTGCAACCCTCGCTCGGTGGAGGACGGCGGAGAGGGGAGCGCGGCGGAGTCCACGAGTCCTCCAAGATGGTGTTGTCGTTTGAAACTACAAATGGGTCTGGACGAGCCCTCTTGTGCAGCCTGGGGCAAGAGCCGGATTGGGGGGGAGCTTGGGGCATACCTTTGCCAAGCAAACAGCAACAATGGCCGCGATGAAAGTTGGAACAGGCGCGGCGGCCGGGGATCAAGAAGCACAACAACCTGTGTTGGGCGCAGAAATTGCAGGCTATCATGGTGGCGATGGGGAAGGTGGCACGGAGTGGAGGGAGAGGGGAGTGGAGTGAGGTTGGTAGGAGGGTAGGGAGCAGGGACGGTTGAGGAAGTGAGGGGAAGGGACCTCTGGGGACAGAACTCAAGTTGGGGGGGGATGTGGTGTCATTATATAGCCTTGGATTGGGAACTGCGTCCCGGCCTGCATGCTCAGCATTTGGTGGGTCGGGCTCAGCAGTCGGGGTGCGCGCGTTCTTAGCAGTGGCCGCTGCGGGCTCAGCAGCAGCAGCTGCAAAGCTCAGCAGTAGGCGCAGCGGGACCGGCAGGCAGTTGTGGGCCGGGCCTGACTAGGGGAGGCGGGCCGCCACCCGCTTGGATATCCAACCCAGGGATGAAGCCGGGCCAACCAGGTTCTTGGATGGTTAGTCGGGGGAGGAAAAAGCGGGCAATTGCGGGGCTATATGCGTGGACAACCGCGCACAAGTGCGGGCCAGCCACGGGACGGGAAATCCACGACAGCGCGTTGGGCGGATATGGGCAAGCACGGCGGAGGGCTGCGCCATGGAAGGACAACTGGGTGTGCGTAATGGCAGGCGGGCTGAAGGGATAGGGGCTAGGGTTGGGTTAGAGGTTCTGAATCTAGGGTTTCTCCTTCATTGCTGTCAGTTTGTCTTTGTGCTTGTACTTAGGTTAGGGCTGAGGGGAGGGGATACAAAAGACCTCTCCCCTCAGCGCAGATCTTGGGAGGGGGGGGAGGAAGGGGAATAGGGAATAGGAAAGAGGAAAAAGAAAAAGAATCTCTCTCTCTCTCTCTCTCTGACTCACTCATGGAATCTAGTCCTTACAGACGCCTAGACCAAGAAATCCATAACTAGGGACAACTTTGTGAGGGAAAACCTCTAAAGTTTTCACATTGTCAGCAGGTGCTTGGGAGCAATCAACTCAAACCCAATCAACCTCCAGGTTCTCAATGAACCTGCCCAACTCTCCGCAATCAAGCGCATGAAGGGTACCAGATAACGGTGGGTGGCTGCACAAGACAATCCAATATGTTTATGGATCACTGAAACAAACAGTAACAATTTCAGACTAAGAGTAACCCAACAATTCTCAAGGATTCAAGAATAGTGCGGCAGAATGCAACTTGAATAATTAAAGGGAGGTTTAACACTCCAGGTTTAAACTTAATAAAACCTCTTAGTCAAATGTGACTGGTCCAGAAAGACAATCAAATGAATGATCAAGAACAAATAATGGTCAGAAAAAGGGATCAAGAGTGGTATAACACACTCAAGAATTCAATTTGATGAATTATTCTTCAACCAGCAAGGCTATGGTTGGTTATAAGGAACAGGGCCACAGAAGGGCAGATCAGAGTTTTGGACTTAAAAAAAAGTCAAGGGTAAGGGATAAGGATCAAGGGATAATCAAAAGATATATCCCAATAAGTGATCAATTTCACAAAGGAAGGAGCTCTTAGATCAGAAGCTCATAATTCTTATTAGTGGGAAGAATTGATGATGAAAAAAAGCAGGGGAGAGCCCCTCCTTTTATAGGCTAGAGAGACCTGTAACTATTTACAATAGGATAACACAAATGAAAGTGGATTTTTTTTTTTTTCAATGATGAGGCTCAAGCTTGGGGAGGCCCGGTCCCCTTCTGCCAATCTTCCAGACTGAGGTGAGAGATTCTCACCCAAGCCTGTCCCTTGAAAACTTCTGTGCGGACGTTCACACACCTAGTAACAACACAACACCCCTTCCCATCCAAATAAATGAAAAAAAGGAGGAAGGTTGCTGCCGATTTTCCAATCTAGGAGGAGAGGGTGATCCCAATGATGATGGAGGCAATGATGATGGAGTTGGTGAGCGCAATGATGATGATGCTCATCTTTGCTGGTTTTGATGTGATCAATGATCCTTGCTCACAAGTGGTGATGGTGGTGATGATGAGGATGCAATGATGGATGAATCAATGATGAGAGGGAAGGCAATCATTTGCGCATGGCCAAGCAATGGGGAGGGTCATGATGAACGACTGATGGTCGCGATGAAAGTGAGGAAGAAATCAAAGATGCAAGCGATGAGGATGAGAAGGATGCAAGGAATGAGGATGAGGAGGAGCTACACCACTAGGACAGGAAGGGTTGGAGTGAAGGATCCAAATTTTTTTCTAAGTTCAATTTTTTTTTTTTTTTTTTTTTTTTTTTTTTTTTGGCTTAAGGTATGACAAAAAAATATGTATATATATATATATTTTTTTTTTTAAATTTGTGATTTCTTTTCTTAAGGTGTCCAAAATGGTTCACCACATCTCTCCCCAACTTACAGACTGTCCCTAGTCTGCATCATAATTTTGAAAACATGAAAAAGAAAAAAAAAAAAAATTGGCCATTTCTTGATCCTCTAAGTAAAAAAAATGTTGACACCCATCTTGACCCATCCAAAAGAGCCTAAATGTGGAGAAGATTTTGCTCTTGATTCCATCATCTTCTGATAAGCTTTGTTACAAATATCTTCACTCTGCTCCAGTTGCTTTGATCTGGCAACTAATAGGTCAGTAGTTGAAGAAACTTGTTCCCAAGAGATGCTCAAGAAAGATTCCATTTCAAGATCAAGAGGAAGAACAGCCCTTTGACCAAAGATGATGTCATAAGGAGAGTAGCCAGTGGTTCGCTTGGTGGAAATTTGATTAGAGAAGAGGACCAAGGGAAGAAAATTTTGACAATTCTTGCCACTTTCACCAGCCTTCAAGGGAGCATGGCCTCTTTCCACCATGCCTTTTCCTTCAGGATAATAGGGAGTAGTAACTCTATGTTGTCCAGGGAGCGATTGGTACATTTCAGCAAGTTTTCCACAAAATTCCGAGCCACCATTGGTAGAATAAGATTGAGCCAAACCGTAACACATTGTCCAATTCTCATGAAGGAAAGCTGCCACAGATTCAGAACTAAGGTTCTTAAGGAATTTGGCTTCAACCCATCCAGAAAAATCATCTCTAGCCACAATGAGGTAATTAGCACCACCTGCCTTGATATGAACCACATCCATAGCAAACCTTCCAAAGACAGTGGACTCCCCAGTAGGATAGCAAATTCCAGCTGGACGCCTAAGATTGCGTTTTTGACAAACTTCACAACTCTTGCAACATTGAGAGACAGATTTCTTCAGAGATGGCCACCAGAACCGTTAGGACAATTGTTTATAAGTTTCAGTTTCCCCACAATGACCAAGGCCCTCATGGAGACTTTCAAGGATTGAATCTTTCTTAGCCGGGATAGTAACCACAACAAGCACACAAGGAGTTCCTCTTTTCATGAGCCTAGAACCTTGGAGAAAGAAACTAGAGGACTTTCTTTTAAGGGATCAAAATTCTTTGGCAGAGAGATCAGGGGGTCTTTGGAGAGTTGAAAGGTACTGCTCTAACTTAAGACAGAAACCTTTTTGGAAACCAGAGTAATCTTGGGAGGAGAAAGCAAAAACAGGGCAGATCAAAGGTTCTTCCTCATCAAAATCCATTCCAAAATCCAATTCATTGTCTCCAATAGGCCTTCTAGATAAACCATCAGGCATAGTAAAAGATTTCCCAGGCCTATGAACAATATCAAAACAGAAAAGTTGGATAAAAGCTAACCAGCGAGTTATTGGAGCATTTTGAAGACTGGGAGCATTGATCATTTTCACAATGGATTGAGAGCCAACTTGCAATTCAAAATGTTGTCCCCAGAGTACTGTTTGGAGTTTCTTCAGCATTCTGGACACACCACAGAGTTCCAGTTTGGGCTGAGAGTATCTAGATTTCACACCCAAAAATAGCAAAGATTCATAAAGAACAGGGCGGTCCAAACCATTTTCATCTTCCTGAGTAAGGACATCCCCAACAGATTGATAACTAGAGTCAACAGACAATTTTATTTTTCAAGCTCCAGGCCCATAAGAGATCTTTTTCAAAACTATGTCATTGCCAACAATAGTTTTGAGCAACTGAAATGATTGTTTGCAATCTTGGGTCCAAATCCATTCAGCTTCCTTTCTGGTTAGACAATGCAAGGGTGCACAGATTTTGGATAGAGAGGGAATGAAGATCCTGAAATAAGTTACAACACCTAGGAAACCTCTAACTTCAGTTGGATTTATTGGAGTAGGCCAGGAGATGATTTTGTTGACTTGAGAGGGTGCCATCCTTCTTCCTTCCTTGCAGACTATATGACCAACAATATTCAAGGCAGGGACACAGGCAGCAAATTTTGATCCCAAGATAGTAAGGCCAGATTCCTCAATTCAAAACAAGATCCTTTCCAAGATAGTAGCATACTCCCAGATAAATTGTCAAATTCCTGAGTGCCAAGGTAAGAGCTCATTATCATAGTCAGAAACTGGACCTTTAATTCCACCATCATCAATAAAGATACCAGCATTATCAGGGATTTTGTCTTGGAGGATCCACATCATCTGAGCCTGATAGACTGCAACCAAGTTGGTGGCACCTTGAGGCAATTGAGGCAGTTGAAATCAACCAAGAGGAGTATTGAAAGTAGTGAGAGGGCAAGAAATAGGATGCAAAGATTGTTCGTCATACCCCCCCATGATGTCTCCTAGACCATAACAGGCTCTCCCAGAGAAGGATTCAACAAATTCTTCAGTGGCAGGAGGAACACCAGAGTCCTTAATAGTAACTTTATTGAGAGGTTGGAGATCATGAACTACTCTAAGTTTACCATAACTCTTTAGAACACAGAAAACAGGGCTAGAGTAACTGAAGTTTGACTGTTCATATAGACCAGTACGGACTTGTTTTTGGAACAACTTGATGAATTTATCGACTTTTGCAGCAGGAATAGGGATCTTTTTCTTTTGCCAAGGATCATGTTCAACTACAGGGATGATATAAGGGAGACCATAGGATTCTTTCAAGAGATCTCTCTGTTCTTCAAAGAATGCAATAGATTTTTCCCTTAGAGATAAGATATTTTTGATCAAATTTAACTCATCAGGTAAAAGCCATCCATCTGGACCAAAGTTGACCACCTTCAATTGTTCTTCAGTGACACAACCACAAGGTACAAAGGGGCCAGTAAGAGAGTGAGATGGACCACAATAAGGATCAAAAGATAGAGGAGGACACATGAGAGGAGGATTGAGATTGAGAGGCATGGGTAGGTTGACAGGCTGGACCTTTTTTGAAATTGGCTTATACTTAGTGGCAA
This sequence comes from Puccinia polysora, assembly GCA_025617555.3. Classification (NCBI taxonomy): domain Eukaryota; kingdom Fungi; phylum Basidiomycota; class Pucciniomycetes; order Pucciniales; family Pucciniaceae; genus Puccinia; species Puccinia polysora. The sequence goes on along the minus strand of CM062622.1, from coordinate 10,827,006 downwards.
AAGAGAGAAGTTCTTGTTTCCTCCAAGCATTCACCAGCAAGACCTGAGTACAAAAACTGAGACCAGATTCCAACATCCTCCAAGTTCAATGTTCCATAAAATTCTCAAAAGGTGCATTTTCCATAAAAGAGGATCCAAAAGATAACACTTTGCTCACATGTGTGGCACAAGGTAGAGTTTTTAAAACTATGGTAGAAGAATGCCCTGATGGTGCACAATTGGGAGGACTTAATTTTACCCCCAAGTGCCTCCACTGGAGCCCATACTCCTCCATACCAAACCATTAAGAAAAGAATTGAGGTCAGGATCTAGTTTATACTCATTGCGGAGAATCAAACCAGAGCTAGAGGAAGATTGATAAGTGATAAAAGTACAAGGAAAAGAAGAAACAACAGAACCAGAGATGAGAGAAATATTTTTGGAATTTTGTGTTTTAACATGTTTTCAATTTTGGACATTTTCAAGATCAGAAGAAAAAGAAGAAAGAGATGAAAAGGATGAAAAATATGCCTCAGAGATAAAATTTGGCCCTGTAGTAGAAGTCTGAGGCTTAGAAGAACTACAACTATTAGTATTACCAACTATTCTGCTAAAAAATGAGAGGAGTTAGAAGAGTCCTTCTGCTTCCCCTTCAGAACCAATTTAGGTGAAAAACCAGGGAAATCTCTTTCCCAACAACCAGAATCCAAAGAACAGAGAGGAAATTCAATCTTCCTACCATCAGCATCAGGAAGAAGAATTCTCTCCCCAACTTGATCAGAAAACATTAGGGTGGCTCCAAAGTCTATTAAGAAAGGATGACCCAAAATCATAGGACCTTCCAAACGAGCAATCCAAAAGTGACAGGTTCCAACAATATTTTGACCAATTCAAACTAGCACATCCTCAGAAGTACCCACCAACTCACAAGATTGATTCCCAATTCCATAAACAGCAGAGTTGAAGCTGACCCTTGGACTGAGATTGAGCTTGCAGGCCCTTGCATCCAAAATTAAGTTTAGTTGGGACCCAGAATCGACAAGTAGAGAGACCGTTTTAGATGAGTCACCTAAAGAGAAAGGTAAAAATCCAAGAGGACAAGAATAAAGATTTGAATCAGAAGGGGGATCTGTTCCACCAGATTCTTCCATCAAGGTTCCAGAGGAAACTTTTAATTCATCAGGACCAATCTCCACACGTTGCCAAGAAACCCATTTCTTCATGCCTTCAGCCACAGATGGTGAGATGGAAAGGAGTTCAGCCACAGATAGATCAGGGATTTTAAGATCAGAGATTTTCTTTAATACCCCTTCCACAGCATTGGGGTGGTCTTTGGAAATTCCCCTTTTGAATCAAACCTTGGGTTGAGTTGGAAGAGGAAGTTCAGGTGAGGGTGGCACTATAACTGGATCAGTTGGTGAAGGTGATTTGGATGGAAGAGGAGCAGGATCAGAGTATTCTGGGAACCTATCCATGGGGGGTTCCTTTTCTACTTCCATGCCTTTTACCTCAGAAGAAGGAGGCTACAGTGAAGATCAACGTTTGAAAGGTTTTCAAAGAATTGAAGATGGAACAGGACGAGATTTATGAGGTCTGGGTTCTTCATGTTGTTTCCTAGCTGGATCAGATTGATAAGCTCCAGAAAAGCTGGAAGAAGAGACAGCAGGAGGATAACAAGGTTGAAGAGTTCCACAAGCAGATTGAAAATCAAAATAGGCCAAGGATGCCTTCTTGGGAGCAGAAGGCTGGAAAGAGGCCACCACATGACAAATTGGAAAAGATGAATCAAAAGGGATAAGTGCACCATTATGCAGAAAGAAGTTCCTCCCTTTCTGTTCCACCAACATTTCCTCCTTGTCCTTCTAGAGTTCAGGACAGCAACCAGTTCCATGACCTTCTCTGTGGCAATAATAGCAAACCATGGTTGAACTAGGAACAGAGTTGGAGGGTTTAGGGACAACCAGAGAGGAGAGTTTCTGATCCATTTTATTCTCAAAAGCTTGCAGGAGTTTGGTGATCTCATTGATAGTGGGTGTTTCCCGGTGGGTCTGAGGATTTGGTTTAAGTCTGCAATTGGATTCCATCTTATTCATGATTTCATTAGATGCTTGAAAAGAGGGGGCAGGGACTGGTTCAGTGATTCTAGGTTTTTCAAAGGTGAGAGCTGTTTGAACTTTCATTACTTTATTCACAGTATTCCTAAGAACCATGAAAGCAGGGAGCTTGAACCAATTATCTCTTGTAGTGATCATGGATTCAGATTTAACCAATTCACCCTTAATTCTTTCCTGCACTCCTGGAGAGAAAGACTGAAAAAATTGCACTCAAATTTTGTCCACCGTGTAAATGTGATTGTTTTGGATAAGAAAGGATTGGATAGGGTCCCAAGATTTCCTGAAAGCTTGATAATCAGAGGCTGAGGAGATACCACCATTGGAGGTCCATTGAGAGACTAGGGCATCCAGATCTTGAAGAGTGAACCTAGCTATATCAATTTTGCCCCAGTAGGCAATCATTGCCTCCTTAAGAAGTACCCAGTGATGGGATTCAAATCCATCAAATGATTCAATCACTTCCATGACTTCATCAGAGGAGATAAAGAATGGCAGTTGATAAGCCATGTCATATTTGCTAGCACCGTCCACTTCAGCAGCCATCTTGTAGGAATCCAGGAACTGTTCAACATTTGTACCTTTAAAGCATAAGTTCTTGTTCTGAGGTTTGATCTTGATCATCTTGGCCCGAACAGAGGTAGAAGGGGTACCAATGGATTCCATTTTGACAAAATATTTCCTAAGGGATCCAAAGAACAGATTTCCAAAGTGGCTCACAAGTGTGGAAAGGGTAGGGTTTACAAAAAAACAACTAGGATCAAACCCCTTGATGGTGCAAAATTGGGAGGACTTACTTCCAGAACAAGTTGCCTCCACGGATCAGATCTAGATGATTACAGAAACACAGAAAAAAAGAAAAACAGAAAAAGATTGGATTTCAAAGTTGATTCCACAAATTTGGGACTGTAAATCCCAAGGTTGCTGGTTTGATCCCGGCCTGGGGGACCAAATGTAACACTCCAAACGGTGCAGGGCGTTGGCAGTTGTGTGGAGGGGATAGGTGCTTTTTTAGGCTGCCCTCCTGAGTGTTACAAAAATATTTAAATGTAACCAGGATCAAGGTCCAGTAACCTTTGTTAATGAGGAATCAAATGGGATAGGGATAAGTCAATAGCAATGATAGCTGAGGAGGGAAGCAGCACTACCTGAACCAAGATGATGAGGAGAAAGACTTTGAACAAAATAAGTTAAAGTTTGCTCAGGGTCCAATAGAAAAAAGCAGTTGTAAGTAACAGCGCCCACACGCTAATAACCCTGGTTGTAAGCAGGTGCTTGGGAGCAATCAACTCAAACCCAATCAACCTCCAGGTTCTCAATGAACCTGCCCAACTCTCCGCAATCAAGCGCTTGAAGGGTACCAGATAACAGTGGGTGGCTGCACAAGACAATCCAATATTTTTATGAATCACTGAAACAAACAGTAACAATTTCAGACTAAGAGTAACCCAACACTTCTCAAGGATTCAAGAATAGTGCAAAAGAATGCAACTTAAGGGAGGTTTAACACTCCAGGTTTAAACTTGATAAAAACTCTTAGTCAAAAATTACTGGTCCAGAAAGACAATCAAATGAATGATCAAGACCAAATAATGGTCAGAAAAAGGGGTCAAGAGTGGTATAACACACTCAAGAATTCAACTTAATGAATTCTTCTTCAAACAGAAAGGCTATGGTTGGTGATAAGGAACAGGGTCACAGAAGGGCAGATCAGAGTTTTGGACTTAAAAAAAAAGTCAAGGGTAAGGGATAAGGATCAAGGGATCATCAAAAGATATATCCAGATAAGTGATAAATTTCACAAAGGAAGGAGCTCTTGGATCAGAAGCTGATAATTTATATTAGTGGGAAGAATTGATGATGGAAAAAAGCAGGGGAGAGCCCCTCCTTTTATAGGCTAGAGAGCCCTGTAACTATTTACAATTGGATAAAACAAATGAAAGCGGATTTTTTTTTTTTTCAATGATGCGGCTCAAGCTTGGGGAGGCCCGGTCCCCTTCTGCCAATCTTCCAGACTGGGGTGAGACATTCTCACCCCAGCCTGTCGCTTGCCAACCTCTGTGCGGATGTTTGCACACCTAGTAACAATGCAAAACCCCTTCCCATCCAAATAAATGAAAAAAAAGGAGGACAGTCGCTGCCAATTGTCCAATCTAGGAGGAGAGGGTGATCCCAATGATGATGGAGGCAATGATGATGGAGTTGGTGAGCGCAATGATGATGATGCTCATCATTGCTGGATGGTTTTGATGATGAGCGATGGGGTTGATTTGATCAATGATCCTTGCTCACAAGTGGTGATGGTGGTGATGATGAGGATGCCATGATGGATGAATCAATGATGAGAGGGAAGGCAATGATTCGCGCAAGGCCAAGCAATGGGGAGGGTCATGATGAACGACTGATGGTCGCGATGAAAGTGAGGAAGCAATCAAGGATGCAAGCAATGAGGATGAGAAGGATGCGAGCAATGAGGATGAGGAGGAGCAAAGCAATGAGGATGAGGAGGAGCTAAACCACTAGGACAGGAAGGGTTAGAGTGAAGGATCCAAATTTTTTTCTAAGTTCAATTTTTTTTTTTTTTTTTTTTTTTTTTTTTTTTTTTTTTTTTTTTTTTTTTTTTTTTTTTTTTTTTTTTTTTTTTTTTTTTTTTTTTTTTTTTTTTTGGCTTAAGGTATGACAAAAAAATATGCATAATTTTTTTTTTTTTTTTTTTTTTTTTTTTTTTTTTTTTTTTTTTTTTTTTTTTAAATTTTTGAATTCTTTTCCCAAGGTGTCCCAAATGGTTCACCACAGCGCTTGCTCAATCAATCTATCATTCACAACATTGCTTGCACTTCAAATCCTGCAACCCCGTTTGCACCTATCTTGCAACTTTGTTTGCTTCTCACCTAGCTGTTTCTCTTGCCTCTTCAATTATCCAATATTGATCCCGGCACCGCCCACAACCTTTGCTTGCTCTGTCAATTGCAACTTTAATTGCTGCTTGTCCTCCTTCCAACTTACTTGCTTGCAACATTGGTATTACATATCTTCCATCAATTGCTTGAAACCCCTCCGATGCACCCTTTTGCTTGACCCTGTCAACTCCTGTCACTCATTTGGGACCTTGCTGACGATTTTCTTAACACAATTGCCTGAAATTCTTAAAAGCAACTGCTAGCGTGCAACCTTGTCACTGCAATCCTTCAAATCATTCACCTGCTTGGAGACCCTCAAATGTTGTTCTCCATTTCTTGCTAGTGTCATCATTGTTGCAGTCCTCACATCAATCACCAATTTTTTTGTTACTGTTTTGCATTACTTTGACTGCACTTAGGTTAGGCTGCTACCTCAAAATTCTTTGTCCTCTAACCCAGTCTCAAGCCTACCAGCAAGGGGGGGGGGGTGTTGAAGTATTGTGTTTCTGCTGCTAGCCATGATGCTTTACTGTCACATAATCTTCTTGTTCATATGCCAAAAACCTAGTGGTAACCATTATATCTGTGTTTTCCTTCCTTTCACTAGTTCTCTATTACTATTTTATCCTTTCCCTGCCCAGTAATGAAACCTTATTGACTTTGTTTCTTTCAAATCCGGTCCTCAACTCTCTGAGTTGAGTAAGAGTCCCTGATTCAATCATCAAATCCAACACCAAGTTACTCAACCTGTCAGCTTGCTACTAAATACAGAGCAACATGTCAAAGTAGCAGAAATATAAAATGAAAAAAAGTAAATAAGATTATCAATATAACTTAGAAGGAGTAGGAAACTCCAAATATCATTTCAGAAATAGATTGTTCTTCACAAGCCCCGCGCTGATTCCTGAAAAAACCGCACGCAAATTCCTGCAAATTCCTGCACATAAGCGTGCAAATTTCCGCAACAACCACGCGCAAATTCCTGCAAATTACCGCCCAGAAGCGCAAAAACACGTGCAAATTTCTGCAGAAACCGCAAAAAAATTCCTGCAAATCCTGCGCGCAAATTCCTGCACATAAAAGCGCCAATTCCCGCTCAGAAGCAAGCCAATTCACTCTCAAAGGCATGTGAATACCAGCACAACTGTATCCATACTTCCGCACTTCTGCAACCCCTGCTGGCAGTAGTGAAGAAGCCTACATGCACAGCTCAGAACCTTATTTCCCACATAAAGAAGTTCCTCACCAGCCAAGTTTTCCACGCACGCAGCAGATCCTACCCCGCCTGCATCTGAATGTACTGATCCACCTGTAAGGATCAGTTGTGACTAATATGGCAAACAGGTACCACTCATAAGAGCTACAACCTATTCAGGATTATCTGGTATATGTAATAAAGTTGCATATGCATTACTAATAGTCTAAAAGCTTTAAAACTTAAATAAAATTAATAAAAAACTAATTTTAAAGTATTTTTAATAATAAATCAATTATTGAGGATTACGACGTTGTGGTGCTCTAAAACCTAACCTATAGCCATCAGACTCACTTTTCTAGTATAGGGAAAGCTCCAATCATCAAACAGACCTCAAAGATGGATTCTACACCAAAAATAACCCCTAGTCACTCAGCCAAAGTACCCCTCTATCTCTCATGGTTTAGAAGATACAGCTTAAATCAACCCTGGCCTACCCATACCCCTACCAGGTGTCACATACCAGTGAAGGTTCATGGACATACCCTGGATGCCTTCAAGTACCTAACCCATACAGTAAAACCATACAGCACCAAAAAAACCTGCATCAGTATACATAATTAATATATGCAAGGCACTGCATGAAGAACCAAACAAATCACCTGTATACACAGCAATATATGCAAGACACTGCATGGAGAACCAAAAAAATCACCTGTATACACAGCAATATATGCAAGGCACGGCATGCAGAGGCTGTACAGCATCATACAGGACATTATACAGAAGTAATTTATGCAGGGGGAACCTGTATCAATGCAGCACAGCAATGCATGCAAGGGTGTACATGCATGTAGATTCCTGCAAAGCCTCCTCCTCTGACCAGCAAAAATGCCTCATGAAATGTATTCACTGTACCAGGGAGACCCTCAGGGGCAGACCTGAGGGCAGGATTTTCTATAAATGAAGGGCCTCTCTCCCCCATCCAGGTCCCATCATCAGTTCCCCCCATCCTCCCCTCCAGGGATCACCATGCCTCCTAGGCACCCTTAACCCATACTTTTACCATCATCAACCATTATACCATAACTCATACTGTAACCATCACCAATCCCATATCCCATACCAAGAAAAATCACCATCATCATCATCATTAGCATCAATCATCACCATCAACCATCAACCACCACCATTACCCTTGGCCATCCACCATCATCAACACATACTTTTGACCATGACCCAGCCCAATAACCCATACTTTTGACCACCCACCACCACCATTATTCACTCAATACCCCATACCTTTGATCATCACCACCATGTACCCATAACCTGAAAATCATTCATCATCACCCACCATCATCATCATCAGTCACCATCATCAGTCAACATCATCACCTACCATCATCATCAGTCATCATCATCAGTCATCATCATCACCTACCATCATCATCATCAGTCATCATCATCATCCATCATCATCATCACCTACCTTGACCATCATCCATCATCATCATCACCTACCATCATCATTATCAGTCATCATCATCATCCATCATCATCATCACCTACAATCATCATCATCAGTCATCATCATTGTCCATAATCATCATCACCTATCCATAATCATCATCATCAATCATCATCAACCATCATCATCAGTTGTCAAGTATAGGCTCAACCATTTCAACTTTATCAAACATCACCTGTAACATCAAGGGAGTATTCATCAGTAACCAATAAAACAATATAAAGAATATATAAAGGATAAGACTAGAGAAAGGATTCTTCCCTTACTCAGCTTCTATCCACCAGGTCACCCATCTGTTCCACTATTTCTTCCTTATCAAGCTTGAAACATCTGATCCTAGGTCTGATAGAGACTACTATAGTAGCAACTCTATCTGAAAATCAGCCACCAAATCTCTTTTCTTTTATTGTTGTGAGACTACTATAGTACTCAGAGGGGCAGGCAATTCAAAACCACCCTTAGTATTGCTCTATCTTATTTGTAGTTTTAATACTAAATTCCCCCTCAATTGACTGCCAGAAAGCTATTTTCTAAACTTTACCCAAATCCCAAAGGAGTCTCCACAACGTAAAACCTGACCCTGATCTTTGAAGACCACAAAACACTACAAGGAGTGGCTTTAAAAATTATGAAAAATTAACTAAGTGATCAGAAGATGATGGAAATTCAATAAAAATACATATCTGTCTACTTTAAAACAATATCATCAATACAAATAGAGGATAAGTGCAAAATGATCAAATTACACCATTAAAAGGTCAACAGATCCTGTGGCTAAAATAGTGCATAAAACCAGCAGATCACAGGACAGCTGATTGAAAAAACAAAGTGGACGTTCTGAAACTTTCCTGACTGACTTTATAGCCTCAGCTCATGAGCAGAACCCTCTCTAAGTGCCCTGGGAAGCTCATAATCACCCAAAAAGGTATTGATACAGACCTCTTTGAATCTATTATTCCCCATCAGTTCACCAGGAATTATTATTATAAATCAGACAACGTGTCATTGTCATTGAAGTTCTTATAAAGAGATAAGAAAGTGATTTATGACCTAGTCTTTAGTAGTATTATTAATATTTCAAAAACCAATCAACCCATTGAAGTTAGTAAAGCAAATTCACCCCATCTGCTCTGAAACCCTTCCTATTTTTTCAGGATTTTTGCGGCAAAGTACTCTGAGTAGGTGTTTCCCTTCCTGCCTTGGCCATTGTGCTGTTTTTCCCGGCCATATCAGTGGAAAAGTCCTTATAAGGCACCCATCACTTATTCCAAGGTTCTTAAACTGCCTAAGGAGACCCCATCAAGAGAGGTTGTCTGTCTATAAAGATCCCCAGTAGTATAATACTGTGGCCCCTCTTTTTATAACAAATTGAAAAAAATTTTAACCAAACCAATTAAACCTTGCACCAGCTTGTAACATATTTATTATTTGAGATGTTTAAGTGTATATCATTGAAATACTATTACTATCATTATTCCAGTATATTCTATTACTCTCTGTAGCTAAAGGAATGCAAGGTTCCTGGTATTGGAGAGCTTACACAAACATAAGTTTGCACTTTGCAGTTAGATTTGCTACCTCACACTTTCCCTTGCATTTAGTCTCCTTTGCGCTCACAATCATCTAAGATTGCCCTATAGTACGTGGGGTGGTCGTGTGGAATTCAACAGATAAGCAACTGAAACAAATCAGGTATCATGTAAATTTCAGTATTCAATTTCAGCAATGAATTAATGGCATTCAAATCATCAAGATAAAAAAATTTTGCCAGTTTCAAATAGAATCTTGTTAAAATCCAGGTTTCTAACACATCCTTTGTAAGATTTCCGGATTGAAACCTTGAAAATTCAAACTATCACTACCCATGGGTGTACACTGGATCTTGATTAGAATGAAAAACATTTGCAATTGTATAAACTTGTGATTTGTTGGTTTTCAATGAGAATTTAAAATTGACTGGGAACTGTTTTCAAATCATTTTGAAAGGCAGAAAGCTTTCCTCTGGGTCAAAAATGAAGGTTACACATGGAATGTCCATCACTCTTCCTAAGGGATTGACAATGCATATGAGTCATAGGTGATTCATCAAAGATTATCAAAGAAGCTCTTTTGAGATATTAATCCTGTTTGGAATGCTTTGATATTTTTGATTGATGTTAATATCTCATTTTTGAAAACTCTTGGATCTGTAATCCCAGAGTGAATTAAATCTTCCACTGTGAAATTGAAGAAAGGATTTCATACTAAAAGTGGGTTTGCTGGCTGAAAAAGTACCAATAGAATTCTGAACAACTTCCTTAGTCCAAAAGGGTGGGTATCCTTATTTCCTTATTGCATTTTTTTTAAAAAAAATGATTATTAACCTCAAGTAAGCTCTTGGCCAAATCTGCCTCTCTGAAAGTTGGATATGAAATTCTATTTGCTTGATTGAGGTTGTCAAATGCAGTAGCACCAACATAGTTTTCCAACAAAAAACTGAGAAACCGCCTTTCTAAGTCTGAAGGATCAAAAATGTAAATTCACCAAATTGAACAACCACCTTGAAAGTGCCTGTATTCTATTCTGAGTGAATGAAATTTGAAGTATTGTGGAAAGTAAGAATATTTGATTCTCCTTGCAAAACCATTAATTGGATTTATTTTGAAACATTATGTGAGAATAGTTTTTACTTGGGTTAATCTTTGAAGAAATTCATCCAGGGCTTCATCTGTCTCAAAAAAAAAGCATGTTGATGGTCAGGAATATGAATATCAAACCTATACCTGCCCATATCTTAACATTCATGTGGGCCATTGGTCCTTTTCTAAAAGATAAAGATTTTAAGGAAAAACCCAGGAATTATGAATGAGGAAGTGTATGATTCATCCTCAGTGAAATGGTAGTTCTATTCTGGTGTTTGCTATATATGGGATAACTGCTTTAACCACCAATTGTGAAAAGCTTGTAGCAAATTTGGAACCATAAAGTAAGGGCAGGAGGACATTCTTCTATCTAATGAATTTAGAAAGTGAGGTGGAAAAACTGAAGCGATTTAATTTTCTGGGTTGAAAGGGAATTTCATCAAATCCAGGTGGGATTGAAGGGGGTTTATGTAAATGTTCAATATTCCAAAAAAAGGTTCAATTACATGAGGAATTAGTGTTTACTACATGTGTTATCAATTTCCTCTGTTACAGTCCATGTTACATGTGTTGTACTTGTTTAAATGTGCTGTTATTGGTGAAATGTGTGGTGCTTGATTAAATGTTTTGTCCTTGTTACATGTGTTATCCTTGTTACATGTGTTTAAATTTCCAACGTTCAAAAAAAAAAAAGCTTGAACCAAGTGAGGAATCAGTTTTTACTACATGTGTTTTCAATGTCCTCTGTTACAGTCCATGTTTCATGTGTTGTCCTTGGTTACATGTGTTTTCCTTGGTTACATGTGTTGTACTTGGTTACATGTGTTGTCCTTGGTTACATGTGTTGTCCTTGTTTACATGTTTTGTCCTTGGTTACATGTGTTTTCCTTGGTTACATGTGTTGTCCTTGGTTACATGTGTTGTCCTTGGTTACATGTGTTGTCCTTGGTTACATGTGTTGTCCTTGGTTAAATGTGTTGTCCTTGGTTACATGTGTTGTTGAGAATATCAAAGATAGATTCATTACCAGCCTCCTCCTACGTCCCTGAACCACGCGGCGCGCGCCCTCCTCGAGGACGAGTGCGCACACTCCTCTCTGGGAAATAACTCGCCTCCCCCGGGGGAAAAGGCTCTTGACCCCTTGCTCAGTCTCTCTCTCCCTAGTTGAATGGGATATTTTCTTCCTTCTCACGCTCAACAATTATTGTTTCTCATTCTACTCCGTTTTCTTTTCTTTTCTCATTCTGTTTCTATTGTATTCTTATTCTTCATTCTTATTCTTTATTTTTCTATTTCTACCCTCATCATCTCACACTCTCAAACTCAACCCAACCCCCATCCTCCAATCATTGAACTCGTCTCAACTCAATCTCTCAGTCTTCTCAAGACTTCAATCTGACCTCACCCGACTCGAATTGTTGCCTGGTAAGAATCTTCTCCTCAAGATCATACAAATACAAAAAAGTCTGATTCTCCCAGAATATTGGATGTAGTCTTCTCTCTACATTGTTGTGCCTCATCTGTTCTCCATCTGTTCTTCCACTCACATTTGTCCTGAAGATAGTCAACCTGTTGGTATTCTTTCTCATTTCCTCTTTCTTTTCTATTTTCCTTATCCTGAACTTGTTCTTCATGTCTCTGACGCTTTATTCTTTAGCCTGCTGGTTTTTAGTCCAAAGAAATCCAACCTTTGACTTAACACGGTTAAAAGCCAAAAGACAACTCAACCTATATCAAAATGAACAAACCAGCAGGGGCCAACGACTACTTCCATCAAGTTGCTCTTAAAGCTTTGGTTGATGCCATCCCTCCCCTAAACGACAATAACTCCTCTATCTGGAGAGATAAGATGATGATGCTTTTTGATCTCAAGCATATCAAAGACGTCATAACTAGAAACTCAGGAAAGCTACCAATCAAACAAGACCAGGAAATACGCGCAATTACTTGTCCAAGCTTGACAGAATCACTCACGCAAACGTGGTCAATGCTACAAATATCTCATCTTCTAAGCTACTCTGGGCAGAAATTACTCGCCAATTTGCCTCATTGGAAACGGCAAATAGGGCTTGAATCTTCAACCAATTCCTCCATGCCCCTTTCAATGAACAGGCAATAGAAGGATTTATAACCAAAACCTGGAAAACCCTCACTCGTATGGCTGATGTTGGGATCGAGTTGCCAAAGGACATCTTAGCATACCTATTATTATTCAAGTTTCCCCCTATCCTAGAAAACCTCAAACAACAAATAATGCACGTAGAAAAATCTTTGACAGTCAATGTAGTTTTCAACCACCTAACTCAATACAACAATGAACAAAAAGCTCAGTCATAAATAGTTAAAATCACTCCGGACGTCACTCTACTGGCAACAAAAAGCAGAACAGAAAAAGACAACAAAAAGATTCATATGCGATGCAAGGAAGGCTATCACAATCCAAGCGCACCCCATCCAGAATCCTCTTGTTTCCACCTACATCCTCAAATTGCGCCAGGATGGTGGGTGGAACAGCAGAATGAATGGAAGAACAGAATCAAGAAAGGACCAACCATAAATTATCACTCTCTCCTCACACTCTGGATTAACGCCGACAATACCCCTCATCTTCTATTGGATTCTGGCGCAAATATTCACATATTTAATGATATTAAATATTTTTCCTCAATTAACCTTCAAGACAAGCCAGAAGAAATTCAGACGGGAAAACATGATGCAAACCTCAAAATACAAGGAATGGGTACGGTTTGGCTTGAGTGGAACAAATCTGTTATAAATCTTGAGGACTGTACGTATGCACCCAATATAGTTGTTAATCTAATCAGCCCTGGATGTCTGGCGGAAAAAGGATGCAACCTTTATCAAGAACAAGATTGGTTCTCTATCACTCGAGATAACAAGACAGTTCTGAAGGGTCTGATACAAGATAACTTATTTGTCATAGAGAAACCTTGAATTGCAGGCAATAACCTCTCTGTTAATCTGATGAATCAAGCGACCAACTCGACCCTCACCAAAATAGACTTGCAATCCAAATTTCATAAGATGTATGGACACGCATCGCTATCTACCCTCAAGCCAATCCTGAAAGGCCGCTTCCCAAAGGAAGAATTGGATAGCTTTCAATGTGAGAACTGCGTTAAGAGCAAAATAACAAAATCACCTTTCTTGTCCACATCAAATCTAGCCTTGAAACCTCTCAAAAGGATCCATCTCAACCTAAGTGGGCCTATCAATCCTCAATCTAAGGAAGGCCATTGGTATGTCTTAACTCTAATCAACAACTTCACCGGATATCTGGCCGCATTTCCTCTACTATCAAAAGAAGAAACCCCAGACGTCATCATCAATGTCCTTGAGATTGAGTATAAAAGGTTGGGCTACTACCCAACAGAGATTTTCTCAGACAAAGGGACCAAATTTACCAATAAGACAATCAAAAACTTTGCAAGCTCAAAACACATCAAACTACTAACATCCAAGCCTTACCACTCTCCACACAACGGTCCAGCGGAACGGGCCAACCAAACTATCATCAAATTTGCTTGTGCCACATTCTCATTGACGCGACTGCCAAAATATTACTGGCACATTGTAATTCAAAGCTGCTGCTTCATGTTGAATCAAATTCCCAGGGAAGGTAATAACCGATCCCCTTGGGAGCCTATGTTCAAAAAGGAACTCCCTGCTAACTATTTGAAACCTTTAGGATAATCCGTTGTCTATCTCAGAAACTGTATGCAAAGAGGGAGAAAGTTTGATGAAAAAGGACTGGAAGGAATCTTAGTTGGGTTCAATCCCACTTTTCATTCTTACCTTATTTTAAGCTCATCTGGTACTGTTTGTGAAACCAAACATGTTCAGTTCCTCAAGAACCATCTCTCCAAATTTCCCCTCCTCAAGACACCTGGCCTTGACATGTTCTCCCAAGAAAGCTCAGAAACAAAGGAATCCGACTTCTCCTTGACGGACAAGCAATATGAATTTTGAGACTCTCATAACAACCTTACCAAATCCAATACAGAATCTGAACATGAAGAAATCGATTGCACAAGCTCCCCGTCTCCAATTCAGCTGATGCCTCCCGAACCGGCTGTTCAATCCATATCTCAAAGACCCAAGCTAGAGGTTAGGAAGCCACAGCAATACGGTTTCCATCATTACTACGAGCCACCGTCCTACAAAGCCGCGCAAAAATGCCCCAAATGGTTGAAGTGGAAAAAGGCCTTGGAGGACAAACTAGAATCTATAGAACTACAAGGGGTATGGGAAGAATATTACGGAACACCCGATAATATCTTGAACACTACATGGGTCTTTAAAGTTAAAGAGAACTGCCATGGCGAGTCAGCCAAGTACAAAGCCCGACTTTGTGTCCAAGGCTTCAATCAAGTTCAAGGAGTCGACTATAAGAAGACTTGGGTGCCAACTGGGAAAATTAGCTTGCTTCAATTGGCCCTTCTATATGGCTTAAGGAAGAAAATGAAATTTACTCAATTTGACATTAAGGGTGCATTCTTACATGCTCCCCTGGACGAAACAGTCATTATAAAAACCCAAAAGGGATCTAATTGGAAATCTCCGTATCTGAAGTTAAGGAAATTGCTATACGGCTTAAAGCAATCCCCCAAGAATTGGTACGAGACTCTAACAGCCTGGATCAAATATCAAGACTTTCAAGAGTCAACCAGTGACCCTTGCCTCTACATTAACAGCAAAACAAAAGAGATCATCTACTTTCACGTAGACGATCTGATACACGTGGGTCATTCTAATATTTTTAAATATAACTTTCTAGATCGGTTCAAGAACTTGTCTTGCCATCCTCCCAACACGATTCTTGGGATGCTCATCGAGGTTGAAGACAATAGAATCCTCTTGAGTCAACCCAATCACATAACCTGTGGTCTGGAAGAATTAGGCCTACTGTCGTGTAAAGAAGTACAATCTCCACTAACTCAAAATCTTCACCTCGAGTCCGCCTCCAACAATGATCACGCTCAGTTCTGCCAACTAAATATCAATTACTGGTCTGCTATAGGACTACTCAATCATCTATTGCAATATACTCTGCCAGACATCTCATTTGCAGTCTCAAGTCTAGCCAGATTCAACGCTAAACCCGGCATGAACCACTGGAGGGAGGTTTGAAAAGTATGGAAGTATCTAAAGACAACTCAAGATTTCAAACTTGCTATTAAATACAACCCAAACCAAGATCCACTCTTGAGCTTTAGTGACGCGACATGGGGAGATGATCCCACTTTCTGCAAGTCTCAAACCGGGTATATAATCTTCCATTACGGAAGCCCGGTCATCTGGAACTCCACAAGACAACAAAATATTACTTATTCTCCCATGGAATCCAAATTGAATGCGCTACTTGACTGCTACTTGGAACTCAAATGGGTTAAACATCTCATAGGTGAGATCACGCAAGCTCCAGAATTGAAACCTTCTCTGTACATCAACAATAAGGGACTTGACAATAAAATCAAGAAATTTGGGTCTCATTCCAAATCAAGACACATAGATATAAAAACAAAAGGACTTCGAGAGGATTTTGCGAATCAGGAGTTTGACCTTGCCCTTATCTCCAGCCAAAGTATGATCGCAGACTCACTCACAAAGGCCTTGTCTCTACGCTCTTTAGAATCCCTTCAAAAAATGGTGTTCTCCACGTCAAATGATCTTTTGAATTAGCCGCCTTACCAGTCACGCAGGGTGTTGAGAATATCAAAGATAGATTCATTACCAGCCTCCTCCTACGTCTCTCAACCACCCGGCGCGCGCTCTCCTCAAGGACAAGTGCGCACACTCCACTCTGGGAAATAACTCCCTCTCTGGGAAATAAGTTGCCTCCCCCAAGGGAAAAGGCTCTTGACCCCTTGCTCAGTCTCTCTCTCCCAAGTCGGATGGGATCTTTTCTTCCTTCTCACGCTCAAAGATTATTGTTTCTCATTCTACTCTGTTTTCTTTTCTTTTCTCATTCTGTTTCTATTTTATTCTTATTCTTCATTCTTATTCTTTATTATTCTATTTCTACCCTCATCATCTCACACTCATTAACTCAAACCAACCCCCATCCTCCAATCATTGAACTCTTCTCAACTCAATCTCTCAGTCTCCTCAAGACTTCAATCTGACCTCACCCGACTCAAATCGTTGCCTGGTAAGAATCTTCTTCTCAAGATCATACAAATATGAAAAAGTCTGATTCTCCCAGAATATTGGATGTAGTCTTCTCTCTAAATTTTTGTGCCTCATCTGTTCTCCATCTGTTCTTCCACTCACATTTGTCCTGAAGATAGTCAACCTGTTGGTATTCTTTCTCATTTCCTCTTTCTTTTCTATTTTCCTTATCCTGAACTTGTTCTTCATGTCTCTGACGCTTTATTCTTTCGCCTGCTGGTTTTTAGTCCAAAGAAATCCAAACTTTGACTTAACATGTGTTGTCCTTGGTTACATGTGTTGTACTTGGTTACATGTGTTGTACTTGGTTACATGTGTTGTACTTGGTTACATGTGTTTTCCTTGGTCAAATGTGTTGTCCTTGGTTGCATGTGTTGTCCTTGGTTACATATGTTATCCTTGGTTATTTAAATGTTCAAATTTTTATAAAAAAAAGCTTTGAACAAGTGAGGAACAAGTGTTCATTACATTTTTTGTCAATGCCCTCTGTTACATTCATTGTGTCCTTGTCAAATTTTTGGGCCCTGTCACATCCCTCTCCTTGTTATATTTGTTGGCCCTGTTACATGCGCTGACCCTGTATGTGTGAAACAGTACAAAATAAACCCAATATATACATACAAAGAGGTAGTAAAAAGTATTAAAAAGGAATAAACACAAACCTTAAATATGTACATATATCACACAAACCAAAATAAATACAAAGAGGTTGTTGAAAATTATTAAAACTTAAACTCTATGTACACACATTATTTTGTGTTTGAATTTCCTTTGAAAAAAGCAGGATGAAAAAAAAAGTAGGCAGAAAAAAAATACAGAGAAAAAAACAAATTCAATGAAAAAAAGGGGACAAAGAAAAAAAAGCAAACCAAAAAAAAGAGGACTGAACTGGATGAAAGAGGTGCAGAGTGAATTTCTTTTGAAAAAAGCAGACTGAAGAAAAAAGTTTTCGGAAAAAAAAATACAGAGAAAAAAAAGTAGTCCAAAAAAAAAATACAGAGAAAAAAAAGACTGAAAAAAAAGCGGACAGAGGAAAAAAGGAAACCAAAAAAAAAGAGGGCTGAAATGGATGCAAGAGGTTCATACGTGGAAAACTCAACAAAGAAATACTAACCCAAGGACCTTGAAGCTGGGTGGGGCATTTGAGGTTTTTCAATCTTTTTTGTATTTTTAGATTGCCCCCAAATTTGGGGACTGATTGTGATTTTACTTGCTTAAATGATTTTAATTGAGTGGGATTTCTGGGTCATGGATTAAAAAAGTAACAAAATGAAAAATTTCTCAAGTATTTCAACATATAAGCAACTGAAACAAATCAGGTATCATGTAAATTTCAGTATTTAATTTCAGCCATGAATTAATGGCATTCAAACCATCAAGTCAAAAAAATGTTTCCAGTTTCAAATGAAATCTTGTTTCCAGGTTTCAAAAACATCATTTGTGAGATTTCTGTATCTAAACATTGAAAATTCAAACTATACCTACCCACAGGTGGACACTGGATTGATCAATATTTCAAAATAATGATCTTCTTTATTTTCTTGAAAAATTTTGTGCTTAGGGAGGAGTATTCTATCTGAAACTTGCATATAGTTGAGACAATCACTAAGAAAAATTAAATAAATTTTAAAATCAGCATCACCTGCCACACACAAATTTGAAGCAAGCTGAAAAATTTGGAAATATCACCAGCATGCAGAATTTACCAAAGTTGCATAAAATATTGGAGGATGTTCCACATTTTTAAAAACAGAAAATCATTTCCTAAATTCACCACCAAGAACCATTAATCTTCAGCCAAAAGGTATATTCAAATCCATAAGATCTTGAAGTAGTCTTTCAAGCAACTGAAGAGCATGCATATGAGTCATAGTTTCTTCATCACAGATTATCAAAGAAGATCTTTTGAGATATTAATTGTTTTTGGAATGCTTTTATATTTTTGAAACATGGTTTTGATCTGCCAGGGAATTCCAAAGGTGAGATGAGTTGTTCTCCCATTTGGTAGATTCATGGCTGTTATTCCATTTTGAGAAAATGCCATAATTATTCTACCTCTTTATATGATAGAATCCATCAACCATTTTTACAAAAAGGTTTTAATTCCAAAGGTAAGATGAGTTGTTCTTCCATCTGGTAGATTAATGGCCACTATATAATTTCAAGCACATGCCAGGTGTATTCTACCTCTTTATCTGATAGAAGCAAGCACTAATGTTTATAAAAAGGTTTTTACTCAACCCCTTGGCCATGAAGAAATAATGAAGAGGCTTGAGAGTAATTGCATGCATGGACTATGAGATCAAATTTATGCTTCTGCTGAATGTTAAAAACATGAATTTTCTTTCAAATATAATTAATTTATAAAAGGATTTTGTTCAGGAAATATCTGGTTTGTGTTGATTCTTTAAAACTCAATTGTTTGACCAAATAATGGAAATTCATGTAGGGTATTGGTACTTTTATAGAAGGTAAGGATTGTAAGGAACAGCCCACAAATTATCAACAAGGAAGTTTATATAATTCCTCCTCAGTGGAATGGTAGTTCCATTCTTGGTTTTTCTATATATGGGATGCCTGCTTTAAACCCTGATTTACAAAAAAAAATTAGAAAATTTGGCATCAAAAAGTAAGGGGAGGAGAACATTCTTCTAAGCGATGAATTTGAGAAGTGACAAAGCCTTATGAAAGTTATAAGTGAAAAAAAGTGAAGTGTGTTAATTTTTGGTTTGAGGGGGAAGTAAATCAAATCAGGGTGGGATGGAAGGCTGTTTATATAGATGTTAAATGTTCCAAAAAAAGCTTGAACCAAGTGATGAATTTGTGTTTATTGCATGTGTTGTTGATTTCCTCTTTTACAGAACTTGTTACATTTTTTGCTCTTGGTTACATGTGTTTTCTTTGGTGAAATGCATTGTCTTGGGTGAAATGTGTTTTCCTTGATTACATGTGTTGTAAATGTTACATTTGTTATCTGTTAAAATGTGTTTAAATTTTCAATTTTCAAAAAACCAAAACAAGCCCAAGCAAAGTAAAGAATTAGTGTTTACTACATGTGTTTTCTTTTTCCTCTGTTACATTCCTTTTTAAATGTGTTTTCCTTGATTCAATGTGTTGTCCTTGGTGACATGTGTTGTTCTTTTTTACATGTGTTTGGCATGTTATGTGTTATCCTTGTTATGTGTGCTTGAATTTTAAATGTTCAAAAAAAAATTGAAACAAGTGAGGAATTAGTGCTCATCACATGTGTTGTCAATGCCCTTTATTAAATTCCTTGTGTCCTTGTTACATTTTTTATACCTGTCACATGCATTGTCCCTGTATGTGTGTGATAGCACAAAAGAAAACCAATATATACATACAAAGAGCTAGTTGAAAAGTATTGAAAAGGAATAAACACAAAACTTACATATGTAAATACATCACAAAAACCCAAATGCATACAAAGAGGTAGTTGACAAGTATATAAAAGAATAAAAACAAACCTTAAATATGTACATACATCACAAAAATATAAATAAATACAAACAGGTAGTTGAAGAGTATTTAACCTTAAAATATATCCACACACATTAGTTTGTGTGTAAATTGTATTTGAAAAAAGCATAATGAAAAAAAAAGCATGCAGAAAAAAAAATTGACTGAAAAAAAATTGACTTAAAAAAAAATTGCCTGAAAAAAAAATTGACTGAAAAAAAATCAGACAGAAAGAAAAAGCAGACCAAAAATGTCAGCCTCCTGGATGCCAAGACCCTTGCTATCCTTTAGCTACCAGAGGTGATAGAATAAATAATAAATATATTATTTAATAAATGCAGCAAAAATCCGTAAAATATTTGGATTAAGCTTGTTGCAAGGTTAAGTGGTTTGGTTATGGTTTATTGTTTTCAATCAATATGAATAAATTGATTATTAAATATTTTTATAGAGGGGCCACAATTATGTTGGGGATCTTGAAAACCTCTCTTCAGGGAGTTCCGTATGAAAACACGTAGTCCTGGTTACTTTGGGCTCTTTAGTTTAAAGGATATTTTACCCAAAGATAATATGTATATGAAATACATGGTGGAGTGGCAGGGCCTTTTAACCAAGCTGCAACAACAGAGAAAGGATAATAAAAATCACTGGTATATTATTAAATCCTTTGGGTATCTGTTTGAGCCGTGCACTGATGGGTTAAACCTGTACACTGGGGTTATAAAGTTGTTCAGCAGTTTTAATTGAGAAAAAAAAGGTTGAGGACAGATATTATTGATCAGACATAGCCATAAATCACTTACTTATCTCTCATAAGTACTTGATTACATTGGCACGGTGTCTGGATATTAATATAACTGGGTGTCTCCCCACCAATATCCTCAAAAGAGCTCTTTATTTATAGCTTTTGGAGTCCCAATACTATCCTTCTGAGGGGTACAGGGGCTCAAAGGGACGGACACTAAGGCTAGCAGGGCAACCAGTGGTAGCCTGTCACGTGGTCTTGGTGCTATAGCACGGGTAGCATCTAATTCCTCAGGGTATGGGAATTATTCTACTTTATAATAGATATTAGGACGTGTGAATAACACTAATCTGTCCCATTTATGTATTATTTAATTAATTATCCCTAGTAAATGTTCCCAGTAATTTAATAATTATTTAAATAGACATTTCTACAGACATCCTGATGTCAGGTGAGCTCTCATTATGTATTAGATAACTGGAGTAAATTCATGATATTGATTTTACTCCTTATTTTAGAGTTCCATTTGATTTACTAAAAAAATTACTTAAAAGGATAAGTCATGGGAATTCATGTAATATTGTTACATCATTAGTTTTCTTAGTATGTCACAAATATTTTGATGTCTAGGAATTCTCATAAAAGTATATTAAAGTATTTTAATATATTTTTAGAAGTTGTCATTGTCTTATTTTCGACATTCTTGGTACTTTGAATTATATTTAATAAAAAATATGTATGAGGGTTATTTAAGTATTTTTATATCATATTATTTACTTTTAGACTATTTACTATCCAAGGGAACATTTATTACATATGTAGAATGTTCCTGTGTGGGTTGTAGCATGTTTACGCGGTACCTAAGCGTCTCAGGCCGCCTGTCACACTGTCAACCCATGGTCCCCCTGCTGCGTACTTGTCAGAGGCCAGGGGCTGCGTACACAACCTTGACGGAGTGACAGCGCTGTATCTTGGCTGCGCCCGGGTGCATTGGCTGCCGTGGCTGCGTGCGGGAATTGTGACAAAACACATTTCCATCCGTAACTCCTAAAATATACAAAACACCTCAATTCTGACTGAATTTTAGGTGTGAAACCTATACGTGACAATACCTGTGAAATATTTAATTGACCAAAAGCTCAATAGAGGAGCTGTGGTATTTTGGTCTTTCTTTCCTTAATCATTAAAAATATAAGGAGTTGAATTTCAAGGGTGGGGTCAGTGAGTGACACTTTCTAATTTTGGGTGGAGCATCCATTTCTGTAATAATATTTGTATTTTTCCTAATCCTTCTTAGTTTAATTATATTATTATTATTTTCATGTAATTTTTGTTACTTTTGCAGCTTGCTTTGCAAAAGTAGCAAGCTGACAAAAAAAAAGATGAGTGAAATGGATGCAAGACTTGCATAAAAAATGGTGTTGATAAATGAATACCAAGCTGAGGACCTTGACACCAGGTGGGCGTGTGAGGTTTTTCAATCTTTTTATAGTCATAGATTTACATTTCTGACAATTTCATCCACTCCAAATTTCCAATAAAGCTCATAAATTGCAAGAGTACTGCTCATTGGCTGCAGGGGTGTCAACACTGGACCATCCCTTTCAAAAAAAAGGGAAATTTTAAATTTGAAACCCTAAAAAACCCATTCACACCTCAAAATGGGTGGTGTGGTGAGGCTTGCAGCCCATCTGGGTTGTGAACAGTGTGGGGTTATTTATAGACACAAACACAAGTAGGCTCAGCAGGCAACATTTGACCTTTCAGCTTGCTACTATTTAAGAGATACCTGACAAAGCACCAAAAACAATACAATTAATTAAAATCAATAAAAACTAATTAAAGAGTAGGAATATCCAAAATATTATTTGGGATTTTGATCCCTTGCTCAATTTTAGGTAGGTTCACTCACCAACCCTACCTTTCAATTCCTACTCCTTACCTATATTAATTGATATAATAATCAAATTGGACCCCACAGCCCCAAAATTCCAAATTTTGCCATTCTGCAAATTGCGTATCAAAGGTCAGGGTCAGGATTCTTGGAAAAAATTTAGTCAGAATCAGGGAATTCTGTATATTTTAGGAGTTATCAACAAAAAGACATTTCATCAACACTCCTGCATACAGCCGCAATGGCTACATACTTGCGGGGCAGATTCCATGTGAAGAACCAAGTCAACCAAGGTTTAAAGGGCCCGCAGCCTTGGGCAGGTGAACTGCAAGCTTCTGCAAGAATATCAAAAGCAACAGCTGGGACTGCCATTATCTAAGAATGAGAAGCTGCTGTCAAAGTACCTAATGGTCAGGCTAAAACCTACATGGGGACATGCAGCCTATGTAAAAAGGGCTCAAAAATTTTAATACAGAACTAAAAATAGTTAAATTAGATAAAAATACATAAAAAGAAAAAATAATACATTCAAGTAAAATGTTTAAGTAAATACATAAAAGCATTGAAAAGGACTGTTAACAACTTTCAAGCCTGTGTAACTTACTTAATATGCCACATATGAAACCTTCAGGACACCAAATTGTCTGTAAAAGTCTTCTCAACCAAGTAAAAGCATTACTAAAATTCAAAACAGAACTATTTTAGATGAATTATTTTAATAAAACACATTAGAATTTGAAAATAACCATCAAGAGATTGGAAGAGTCTAACAACCTACTTCCCATAAATTTTATGAAAGATTAGAGACATCTAATATCCCTAGAGACTATTTCAATTTGAATAAAAAAAATATTACATAGAAATTGAAAGTAATTATTTTTATTCAATTAATGTAACAAAAAACACCAATTTGTAAAATTGATGTTAGCAACTTCAAAGGACCAGAACTCCCAATTGGAGTTGCATAACCAGGAGCTTTATGGGACAAAGATGTTTGTAGAATTTCCAAAAGTTACATAATCAATCAAGATTATGAAATCCTCATGAAATCCATGACTAAAGGAAGATCATGTGAAAAACTGGGCGCTTTTTCCCAAAAAATTATGAAATCATTATTGGAAAAATATCCAGATCCGGAATGATCCAGCTCCAAGCCAGGCTAAAGAACCTAGAGAACATGCAGGGCCAGCACTGGTTACCCTGCTAGCCTTAGAACCATGAAGATCTAGAAGAAAAGCAATAACAAATTTCCATAACAATGACCCAACACTTCTCAAGGGACTCAATGTCAGCTTGCTACTATGTACAGAGAAACCTGTCATAGAAAAACAAAACTATAAAAAATAAGAATATATAAATTAACAAAAAAAGGAGTGAGAAATCCATAAATATTATTGAAGAAATATATTCCTGACCCAAAATTAGGTAGGGTCACTCACTGACCCCACCCTTGAAATCCAAGTCCTTACATTTTTAAAATAATTAAAAAGAAAAGTAAAAAAATTACAACACTAGTATGGCACCTTTTGGCCATTTTAACATTTCACACGTGTTGTCACCTATAGAGCTTACACCTAAAATTCACTCAGAATTGAGGTGTTGTGTATAATTTACTTAAAACCTGGAGTGTTAAACCTCCCCTCACTTCTTTTGAAGTTGAATTCCGCCATGCTACTCTTGAGTCCCTTGAGAAGTGTTGGGTTATTCTTGTTTGAATCAGTTATTGTTTTTGCTTCTAGAGCTTCTTCAAATGATTAGATTTGTCTTGTGCAGCCACCCACAGTTATCTGGTACCCTTCAAGCGCTTGATTGCGGAGAGTTGGGCAGGTTCATTGAGAACCTGGAGGTTGTTTGGGATTGAGTTGATCTTTCCTAAGCTCCTGCTGACGACCAGAGCTATTAGCTTGTGGGCTTTGTCACTCACAATTTCCTTGTCTTGTGTAACTCTGAACAATTCTTGACTCCTTCTAATCAAGTTTTTCCCGACATCATCTTGCCTCAGATAGTGTTGTCTCCCAGCTACCGACTACTATAATCTTTATCCTCTTACATTTGGTTCCCCGTTGACCAGGTTCTGGACTTTGATCTTGGTTAAATTTAAATATTTTTGTAACACTCAGGAGGGCAGCCTAAAAAAGCACTTATCCCCTTCACAGAACTGCCAACGCCCTGCGCGGTTTGGAGTCTTACATTTGGTCCCCTGGGCCGGGATCAAACCAGCAACCTTGAGATTTACAGTCCCAAATTTGTGGAATCAACTTTGAAACCCAATCTTTTTCTCTTTTTCTGTTTTTCTTTTTTCTATGTTTCTGTTATCATCTAGATCTGATCCGTGGAGGCAAATTGTTCCAGGAGTAAGTCCTCCCAATTGTGCACCATCAAGGGGTTTGATCCTATTTGTTTTTTTGTAAACCCTACCCTTGCCACACTCGTGAGCCACTTTGGAAATCAGTTCTTTGGATCCCTTAGGAAATATTTTGTCAAAATGGAATCTATTGGTACCCCTTCTACCTCTTTTGGGGCCAAGATGATCAAGATCAAACCTCAGAACAAGAACTTATGCTTTAACGGTACAAATGTTGAACGGTTCCTGGATTCCTATGAGATGGCTGCTGAAGTGGATGGTGCTAGCAAATATGACATGGCTTATCAACTGCAATTCTTTCTCTCCTCTGATGAAGTCATGAAAGTGATTGAATAATTTGATGGATTTGAAACCCATGACTGGGTACTTCTTGAGGAGGCAATGATTGCCTATTGGGGCAAAATTGACATAGCTAGGTTCACTATCCAAGATCTAGATGCCCTAGTCTCTCAATGGACCTCCCATGGTGGTATCTCCTCAGCCTCTGATTATCAAGCTTCCAGAAAATCTTGGGGCCCTATCCAATCCTATCTTATCCAAAACAATCACATTGATATGGTGGACAAAATTTGAGTACAATTTTTTCAGTCTTTCTCTCCAGGAGTTCAGGAAAGAATTAAGGATGAATTGGGGAAATCTTGATCCATGATCACTACAAGAGAGAATTGGTTCAAGCTCCCTGCTTTCATGGTTCTTAGGAATACTGTGGATAAAGTGATGAAAGGTCAAACAGCTCTCACCTTTGAAAAACCTAGAATCACTGAACCAGTCCCTGCCTCCTCTTTTCAAGCATCTAACAAAATCATGAATAAGATGGAAGCCAATCACAGACCTAAAACAAATCCTCAGACCCACCAGGAAACACCTACTATCAATGAGATAACCAAACTCCTGCAAGCTTTTGAGAATAAAATGGATCAAAAAATCTCCTCTCTGGCTGTCCCTAAACCCTCCAACTCTGTTCCTAGGTCAACCATAGTTTGCTATTATTGCCACAGAGAAGGTCATGGAACTGGTAAATTTCCTGAACTCCATAAGGACAAGGAGGAAATGTTGGTGGAACAGGAAGGGAGCAAACTTCTTTCTGCCTAATGGTGCCCTTATCCCTTTTGATTCATCTCGTCCAATTTGTCATGTGGTGGCCTCTTTCCAGCCTTCTGCTCCCAAGAAGGCATCCTTGGCCTATTTTGATTTTCAATCTGCTTGTGGAACTCTTCAACCTTGGTATCCTCCTGCTGTCTCTTCTTCCAGCTTTTCTGGAAATTATCAATCTGATCCAGCTAGGAAACCACATGAAGAACCCAGAAATCATAAAGCTCCTCCTGTTCCATCTTCAATTCTTTGAAAAACGGTCAAACGTCGATCTTCACTGGAGCCTCCTCCTTCTGAGGTAGAAGAAATGGAAGTAGAAAAGGAACCTCTCATGGATAGGTTCCCATAATATTCTGATCCTGCTCCTCTGCCATCCAAATCACCTTCACCACCTGATCCAGTTATAGTGCCACCCTCACCTGAACTTCCTCTTCCAACTCAACCCAAGGTTCAATTTGAAAGGGGAATTTCCAAAGACCACCCCAACGCTGTGGAAGGGGTATTAAAGAAAATCTCTGATCTTAAAATCCCTGATCTGACCGTGGCTGAACTCCTTTCTGTTAAATCTCTGCTGCCTACTCTACCACCGCCTACTCACTCAATGACGGCGCGGATAAGTAGA
This sequence comes from Puccinia polysora, assembly GCA_025617555.3. Taxonomy (NCBI): domain Eukaryota; kingdom Fungi; phylum Basidiomycota; class Pucciniomycetes; order Pucciniales; family Pucciniaceae; genus Puccinia; species Puccinia polysora. The sequence goes on along the minus strand of CM062622.1, from coordinate 10,800,282 downwards.
CAAGTGAAGACACTCCAAATCTGGTCCTCTTCTCAAGACTTCACTCGTCCGCAAAACTCAGCCAGGGGATCTTTCAATCACCTCAAATCTTTCTCAAATCTCAATCCGTCTCAATCCAGGGTCTTCTCATAATCCTCTGTACATCCCATCTTCTTAGTCCTTCTCTTTCATTTTATCCCGATCATCTCTTCTCATACCAAATTCTCCAACTGTTCTGTGTGCCTGCCCGGTGAGATATGACTCTTGATTTCTTCTCAACATTTGACTTCCTCACGTATTGACCTCAATCTTCCTGCTAGTTTCATTCATCTTGATCCCTTCATTTGCTTCACTTCCCAACCTCAACTCAATCCTCTAAAGCTCATCAATCATCATTGTCGAACTACGTCTTGTCCATCAATCTCCACCAATCTCTCATTAGATCTTCAATGCCAGATGTTTGTGATCGTGGTTTTATCTCATCTTCCTGTTCTTATTCTGATGTTCATTTGTTTTCATCTTACCAGTTCCCAGTTTTAAGTTAAATCAATTCTCATCCTTTTAACACGGTTAAAAGCCAAACGGACGGCTGTATCCAATCTCATCTCATTGCCTAGATAATCCAACTGGGAAATGTCCACTGGCTCAATCTCCAAAGGGTTCCGGCAGGCTATGCTGAAGTCTGCACTAGACACTATTCCAAAACTCAGCGAAGACAATTATGGCGTATGGAAGGATAAGATGGACGCAATTCTAGATTTTCGCGGATGTTCCAGGTTGATCAATGACGAAACCTCCAACTTGGACCATGACCTCAATGATGAAATCAAACTTCTTATCATCTCTTGGCTCAAAACTTCTACCCACAATAATGTCGTCACCTCGCATAACAAAAACTCGGCGAAGCTGCTGTGGAAAGCAATCATCGACAAATATGCCTCTTCTCAAGCATCCAACAGAGCTAGGGTATTTAACAACTTCCTCTACTTACGTTTTGGTCCTGACGAGATAGAAGACTTCATTACGAGGACAAAAGTTTGCATCAAGAAAATGTCAGAGGTTGGAATCATCTTGCCCAACAACATTCTGGCGTATCTCCTTCTTTTCAAATTCCCCGAAGCAATGAAAGATTTCAAACAACAAATCATGCACACCAATAAAGAACTTACGGTAGAGTATGTTCTAAATCATTTAACTCAGCTCAACAATGAATCCAAGGCTCAGACGACTCGAGATGGCCAACATTCACGGACTGAGGTAGCTCTGATCAACTCGAGACCTTTGGCTACTCATAGTGACAAGCAAAGTGAACGTTGGAGGTGTACCGAGGGCTACCACAACCCAAAGCAGGACAAACATCACTTGGCGGATAACTGTTGGCATTTACATCCCAAAGTCGCCCCCGATTGGTGGAAAGAAGACCAAGCTAAGTGGAGATCGCGGAAAAATCCTTCCAAAACAAACCCGGTCGCACATTATCTCGCCCTGCTAACGACTTGGATCAATCACGGGGATCCGAAATCAAAATTCATTCTAGATAGTTGCGCCTCAATCCACATGGTCAATGATAGTTGTTATTTTAAGGAGATGTCTCCGTACTGCAACCAGGCTATCAAAACCGGGAAGGAGGGCACCGAACTTGAGATTAAGGGTAGAGGTACAGTGGAGTTTGTCTGGGATAATTTCACTCTTGAACTTTCCAACGTCCTCTATGTGCCCAGTCTCACCATCAATCTAATAAGCGCAGGAGCACTCAATCAGGCTGGCTGTACATTACTCGCGAACAAAAACAAGTTCAGTGTCACCAAAGAAGGTATTGATGTCCTCGGTGGAACAATTGTTGATAACTTGTACTCACTGGAAACTCCCCAATTCAATCAAGACTATCTCACCCCTCACTGCTCTCACTTGACGTGGACTGCCGACAAGGAACTTTTTGAGATGCATCGCAACCACGGCCACGCTTCTATAGCTAGACTTGAAGGTTTCACCAAACATATCCCTCCTGAGGTTAAAAGGCGGTTTGAGTGCATCCACTGCATCAAGAGCAAAATCACAAAATCCTCATTCAAAGAGACCTCCAAAAAGGCAACTAAGGAATTCAATTGAATTCACTTGGACCTCATGGGTCCTCTCAAGCCGCAGTCTAAGGCAGGTCATAAATTCATTCTCACTCTCGTGGACAGTGCATTGGGGTACGTTGGAGCTTTTCCTCTAACCTCAAAGGAGGAAACTCCTGAGGTCATTATTGACTTGATTGAAAAAGAGCATCGACAAAGAGGTTATTTTCCATCGGAAGTTTGCTCCAACGGTGGTACCGAGTTTGTCAATGGAAAACTCAAAACATTTTACAACAGGAATCACATTCGGCAAATTATCTCTGAACCTTACCATCCCAAACATAATGGAAAGGCTGAACAAGCTAACAGAACAATCATTGAAGCTACTCGGACATTGTTGAAGGACGCGCAGCTGCCTGCCTACCTGTGGCACGAAGTTATCAAATCCAGCGCTCTTATGCTTAATCAGATCCCCAGAGAAGATCAGTCGGTATCACCATGGTTCCGGATTCAGGGTTACGCATTGCCGAATTCCTACCTCAAACCAATAGGCAGCCCTTGCGTATATCTAATTTCTAGACGCAACAAGGGCCAAAAATTTAAGGAAAAGGGGGAAGAAGGAATTTTAGTAGGCTTTAATCCTATCTTCCGTTCATATCGCATCTTAACCAAGACTCATGCTATCATTTCTTTGAAACACGTCAAGTTCCTAAAAATGGCTAGTCCTCTCAACTCAATTCTGACAATCTCAAATGACGATGGGGGGGGATACCTTTTAGACGACAGGAGTAGAACTAGGTCAACCTCTAGGTGGGCATCTTCAAAGAGACAATCCGGCCTTTACCGAGTATCAGTCGGTGTCCGAAGATGAATCATCCTCCGAGGATGATCACGACACCCCTTTGGATCAAGAGGTATCGGACCCTGAAGGGCCCGATACCAATGTGAGCCAGCCTCCGACAAATATACAAACTCAACCTTGTGAAACTCAGCAACCTAATTGTCCAACGCGGTCCTCAGAGATCAATCGACTATCAAGCCACCACAGTGATATGGGTTCTTTCACTATTACAAACCTAAGAGCTATGAAGATGCCGTCGGATGTGATGAAAGTGACAGGTGGGTTGCCGCCATGGATAGCAAACTGGCCTCAATCAAATCATTTGACGTCTGGGAAGAATACGAGGGGCCCGAGCCTTTGAATCCGCTCCGAACAACTTGGATCTTCAAGGTGAAGGAAAACTGCCATGGGGATCCGATCAAATATAAAGCACGTCTGTGCGTGCAAGGCTTTAACCAAATCAAGGGGATTGACTTCTTCGAAACATTTTCCCCTACGGGAAAACCCTCCACCCTTTGACTCCTGTTAGTCTACGCACTAAAATCTTCTCAAAAAGTGCGTCGATTCAACGTGAAAAGTGCTTTCTTACATTCAGCAATCGATGAGGAGGTTATCATACGAAATCCTAAAGGTTCAAATTGCCCTTCGAAGTTTCTCAAACTTAAGAAATCATTGTACGGATTGAAGCAATCCCCGAAGAACTGGTATGAGACTCTGACTACCTGGTTTAAGGAGATTGGATTCTACAAATCTGCTTGCGATCCTTGTTTGTACTTGTCAGAAGATGGCAAATCCCGTTTATTCTTTCATGTTGACGATTTGATCCTTGTGGGCAATGGTCAGGGTTTTGAACAAAAATTTCTACAGAAGTTCAAGAGATCGACAAGTCAGGACCCCAATACTATACTTGGGATGAAAATAGAGGTCTCATCCGACAAAATACTCCTCAGCCAACCAAATCACATACAACATGGTCTTCAAGAACTCGGCCTGACCAACTGCAAAGGATTGTCCATGCCGCTCACTTGTAATCTGCAACTCAAGCCCGCTACAGACAAAGAACATGAAGCATTCAAAGCACTCAACATCAATTATCGATCCGCAATAGGTTCACTCAATCACATCGCGTGTTACACTCGACCTGATGTCAGCTTTTCAGTATTGAGTTTAGCAAGGTTCAATGTCAAACCAGGGTCAATCACTGGAACGAACTGAAGAAAAAATGGAAGTACCTGAAGGCAACTCAACACTATCAACTGGAACTCAAAATTACAGGTCCTGAGGCTCTGGAAACGTTCTCTGATGCGTCCTGGGCTGATGATCCCAATACTCGTAAATCGCAAACAGGCTATTTGTGTGTTGTGTTTGGAAGCCTTGTCTCCTGGAACAGCTGTAAGCAAAAAAATATCACTTGGTCTTCTACTGACGCGGAGTTGAATGCTCTGGTGGAATCATTTCATGAAGCAACTTGGATTAAGGCTCTCGTTAACAAAATCTTTTCCTTATCTTTGGGGACAATCCCACTGAACATTGACAATAGCGGATTGGACGACAAAATTCGCAAATTTGGATCAAACTCAAAAACTCAACATCTGGACTTAAAGACTAAGGGAATGAGGGAAGAGCTTGCAGCCAACAGAATCAAGATCAAACTGTTGAAGTCATCTGACATGCCAGAAGATTCACTGACAAAAGCATCTTCCGCTCAAAGCATTGCCCTTCTGTTTCCTTTTATTCACTCTGATGCTGGGGAAACTCATACTTGATTTTTTTTATTTATTGTTTCATTCCTATGTCTCTCATCACTATATCTCATTGGGCATGGTGGGGTGTTAAATCTCTGCTGCCTACTCTACCACCGCCTACTCACTAAATGACGGCGCGGATAAGTAGACGAGTGAAGACACTCCAAATCTGGTCCTCTTCTCAAGACTTCACTCGTCCGCAAAACTCAGCCAGGGGATCTTTCAATCACCTCAAATCTTTCTTGAATCTCAATCCGTCTCAATCCGGGGTCTTCTCATCATCCTCTGTACATCCCATCTTCTCAGTCCTTCTCTTTCATTTTATCCCAATCATCTCTTCTCATACCAAATTCTCCAACTGTTCTGTGTGCCTGCCCAGTGAGATATGACTCTTGATTTCTTCTCGACATTTGAATTCCTCACGTATTGACCTCAATCTTCCTGCTAGTTTCATTCATCTTGATCCCTTCATTTGCTTCACTTCCCAACCTCAACTCAATCCTCTAAAGCTCATCAATCATCATTGTTGAACTACGTCTTGTCCATCAATCTCCGCCAATCTCTCATTAGATCTTCAATGCCAGATGTTTGTGATTGTGGTTTCATCTCATCTTCCTGTTCTTATTCTGATGTTCATTTGTTTTCATCTTACCAGTTCCCAGTTTTAAGTTAAATAAATTCTCATCCTTTTAACACTTTCCATCTCACCATCTGTGGCTGAAGGCATGAAGAAATGGGTTTCTTGGCGACATGGGGAGATTGGCCTGATGAATTGAAAGTTTCCTCTGGGACCTTGATAGAAGACTCTGGTGGAACGGATCCTCCTTCTGATTCAAATCTTTATTCTTTTACTCTTGGATTTTTACCATGCTATCTAGGTGACTCATCCAAAATGGTTTCTCTACTTTTTGATTCTGGGTCCCAACTAAACTTAATTTTAGATGCAATGGCCTGCAAGCTCAATCTCAGTCCAAGGGTCAGCTTCAACTCTGCTGTTTATGGAACTTGGAATAAATCTTGTGAGTTGGTGGGTATTACTGAGGACGTGATAGTTTGAATTGGTCAAAATATTGTTGGAACCTGTCACTTTTGGATCACTTGTTTGGAAGGTCCCATGATTTAGGGTTGTCCTTTCTTAATAGAATTTGGAGCCACCCTAATTTTTTCTGATCAAGTTGGGGAGAGAATTATTCTTCCTGATGCTGATGGTAGGAAGATGGAATTTCCTCTCTGTTCTTTGGATTCTGGTTGTTGGGAAAGAGATTTCCCTGGTTTTTCCCCTAAATTGGTTCTGAAGGGGAAGCAGAAGGATTCTTCTATCTCCTCTCATTTTTTAGCAGAATAGTTGGTAATACTAATAGTTGTAGTCCTTCTAAGCCTCAGACTTCAACTACAGGGCCAACATTTATCTCGGAGGCATATTTTTCATCCTTTTCATCTCTTTCTTCTTTTTCTTCTGATCTCAAAAATGTCCGAAATTGAAAACATGTTAAAACACCCAATTCCAAAAATATTTCTCTTCTCTCTGGTTCTGTTGTTTCTTCTTTTCCTTGTACTCTTATCACTGATCAATCTTCCTCTAGCTCTGTTTTGATTCTCCCCAATGAGTATAAAATAGATCCTGATCTCAATTCTTTTCTTAATTGTTTTGGTATGGAGGAGTATGGGCTCCAGTGGAGGCACTTGGGGGTAAAAGTAAGTCCTCCCAATGGTGCACCACCAGGGTCTTCTGCTGCCTTTTGTTGTAAAAACTCTACTTTATGCCACATACGTGAGCACCTGGGACGCCTTTTCTTTTATCTTCTCCACATTTAGGCTCTTTTGGATGGGTCAAGATGGGTGTCAACATTTTTTTTACTTAGAGGATCAAGAAATGGCCAATTATTTTATTTTTTTTCTTCTTCTTTTTCATGTTTTCAAAATTATGATGCAGACTAGGGACAGTCTTTAAATTGGGGAGAGATGTGGTGAACCATTTGGGACACCTTGGGAAAATGTTAAAAGAGATGAATTGATTCAACGTAAGACTGAAAACTAAAGAAATGAAAGAACATTAAAAAGAGCCCAGATTTGAACATGACAAGTCCAGAGTGAGAATACAAACATTCAGCAACAAGCAGAGAGTTCGACGAATGAAAACAGGCAGGAGTTGAGTGTTGGAGGACATGGACAGACAAGATCAGATGTAATTTAGAATGAAGAAAGATTGTGACGGTTAGATAAATAAAATTGAGGATTAGAGGATAAATGGATAAAAGGATATGATATCTCACCAGGCACAGGCAGGGCATGATAAGATTGAGGAAATTTGAGCAATGAAGGAAATAAAGGAAACTGAGAAAAAATAAATGAAAGAATAAAGAAAGAGATCGATGAGGGTGTTGATTGGTTGAGTGACAGGATTGAGGTTGTTAAAAGGGTGAGGAGAGTTTCTGGTCAGGAGAGTTGTCGATGAGATTTAGTATGATCCGATCTCCCCTTGACAAATATTTCAAATAGTGAAGTAGAGTCTCTACACCGGTGAAGGGCTATTGGGTGCGCGGTATGAGTGCGCGGTAGAATGAACAAGAGAGGACCCAAAACTTAACACCCCTCCATGCCCAATGAGATATTAGAGCCATCATTCAAGGAAGAAGCAAGAAAAGGAGATAACATCAATATGCTTTGCACAAAAGATGCTTTGGTGAGTGGGGCAGCTCTCATTTGCGTAGATCTTATGAGAATAATTTCAATTTTCTTATTCGCTAACTCGTCTCTCATCCCCTTAGTCTTTAAGTCTAAGTGCCTCGTCTTAGAGTTCAACCAAAACTTCCTAATTTTATCATTGAGGCCGCTATTGTCGATATGGAGAGGTATGGACTCTGGGGAATCTTTGAATATTTCATTCATTAGGGCCTTGATCCACGTTGCTTTGTGATATGAGTCGACAAGTGCATTCAGCTCCGCATCCGTGGAAGACCAGGTTATGCTCTTCTGCTTGCAGCTGTTCCATGAGACCAGACTGCCGAACGTAACACAGAGATATCCAGTTTGGGATTTTCGAGTGTTTGTATCATTGGCCAATGAGGCGTCCGAGAATACTTCCAGCGGCTTTGCTTGAGAAAGATACTTGAGCTCGAGTTGATAATGTTGCGTAGATTTGAGATACTTCCAAGTCTTCTTTAATTCATTCCAATGAGTGATCCCGGGTTTAGTATTGAATTGGGCTAAGCTTGAGACTGCAAAGCTGATGTTGGGCCTTGTGAAGCAAGCTATATGGTTAAGTAATCCTATAACTGATCTATAGTTTATGTTAAGAGTTTTGAATTTCTCGTGTTCCTTGTCTGAGGCCGGAACGAGTTGGAGATTACGAGTAAGTGGCGTAGACAACCCTTTGCAATTAGTCAGACCCAATTCTTCAAGTCCGTGCTGAATATGGTTTGGTTGGGTGAGAAGGATTCGTCCCTTTTTGACTTTGATTTTCATTCCAAGTATTGTATTTGGGTCTTGACTTGCCGACCCCTTGAATTTGTCGAGAAATTTTTCTTCAAAGTTTTGCCCATCGCCTACTAAAATCAAATCATCAACATGGAAAAACAATCTGGATTTTCCGTCGTTTGATAAATAGAGACAGGGTTCGCAGGCCAATTTGTAGAAACCAACTTCCTTGAACCAGGCCGTCAAAGTCTTGTACCAATTTTTGGGCAATTGCTTTAAACCGTATAGTGATTTTCTTAATTTGAGAAATTTGGATTTGCGCTTTGAGCCCTTTGGAGTTCAAATGAAGACTTTCTCGTCAATCTGAGAATGTAAAAATGCACTTTTTACGTCAAACTGGCAAACCTTTTGAGAGGATTTTAGCGCGTAAACAAGTAGCAGTCGTAGGGTCGATGGTTTTCCCGTAGGAGCGAACTTTTTGAAGTAATCTAATCCCTTGATTTGGCTGCAACCTTGCACACACAGTCGGGCCTTGTACTTAACAGGGTCACCGTGGCAGTTTTGCTTTAAGCGGTAGATCCAAGTAGTTTGTAGCAGATTTGCAGGATTGGGTCCGTTGTACTCTTCCCAAAAATCAAAGGATTCAATGAATGACAACTCTGTGTCCATTGCTTCCATCCAATTAAGGTTTTCATCACACGTAACCGCATTGTCGTAACGTTTGGGTTTGTAGTAGTGAAAGAATCCGTAGCATTGGGGCGGTTTAATCAAGGACCGATCTCTGAGGGTTCTACTTGCTTGAATAGGAGGTGTAGGGTTAGTGGGATTGGGTTGCCTGGGCTGCGAAATAGGTTGGAGTACACTCGGGTTATGACCCGAGTTGTCTAACAGCTGAGTTGATTCTTCTGACTCAAGATCCTCCACAGATTTGCTGCCATCTGATTCCGAGTCTGTTTCTTCGGGTGGCCGTGATCTGAATTTGTGAACGCTGGATTAAGCGAGACCTCCGATTGGTTTTCTTCCGGATTTCTATGTTCAGAGTTGCGGATATCGCCATCCACATCATCGGATGTGATTGCAAGGATTGAATTTTGCGGATTTGGCATTTTCAAAAATTTGACGTGCTTAGTACAAATGATAGAGTTAGATTTAGTTAAAATTCAATACAAATGGAGGAGGGGGTTGAAGCCTACTAGGATTCCTTCCTCTCCTTTTTTGTTGAACTTATGACCTTTATCCCTTCTCGACAGTAGGTAAACGCATGGGTATCCTATTGGTTTCAGATATGAAACGGGCAAGGATCGTCCGTGCACTTGAAACCATGGCGATTTGGGGTTTTCTTCTCTGGGAATTTGATTGAGCATGAAGGCGCTCGCTTTGATAACCTCATGCCACTGATTAGCTGGTATTTGACCGTCCTTAAGAGTGGTTCTTACTGATTCAGTGATCATTCTATTCGCTCGCTCTGCATTTCCATTGTGCTCGGGGTGATAAGGTTCCAATACTACCTGTTGAATATGATTAGCTTTGTAGAAAGTTAAAAGTTTGCGATTCACAAATTCAGAGCCTCCATCCAAGCATACTTCGGAAGGATAGTATCCGCGTGTTCTATTTTGTTTTTTGATCAAATCAATTATGACATTGGAATTTTCTTCCTTCAAATCCAGAGGGAATGCTCCAATGTATCCAGTGGCACTGTCAGCCAAGGTAAGAATGAATCGATGTCCCCCCTTAGATTGAGGCTTGAGCGGTCCCATGAGATCCAAATGGATTCGTTCAAATACCTTCCTAGCTTTGACTGAGTTCTTGTTAAACAACAATTTCTTTATTTTACTCTTGACGCAGAAAATGCACTCAAACTTCCTTTTCACATCGGGGGAAATGTGTTTCTTGAACCTCTCCAGTCTGGAAAGTGATGCATGCCTGTAATTCCAATGAATTTCCATTAGCTTTTCTTCCTGGGTAAAAGCCAGATTTCCCAATTGGGACAGAACAAGGTTGCAATCAAAGTGAGGAGTTTCAAGGGAGTAGAGATTGTTCAGAATCGTTCCTCCAAACAATTCTCGACCATCCTTAGATACCTCAAAACCATTACTGCTGGCCTTCAGGGAGCAACCAGCTTGATTGAGTGCGCCGGCGCTTATCAGGTTAATTGTTAAGCCAGGGACATAGAAAACGTTTGAGAGCTCAAGAGTGAAATTCCCCATACTAGTATTGCCGTCCCTTTTCCTTTTATCTCAAGCTCAGCTCCTTTCTTTCCAGTTTTGATGGTTTGATCGTCACAAGGTGACATTTCCTTGAAATATTGGCTGTCGTTAATCATGTGTATTGACGCACCGCTTTCCAGGATAAACTTTGAGTTGGCGTTTCCGTGATTGATCCACAATGAGAGGAGAGCAAGATAGTGGGCTACCGGATTAGCCTTCCCTTGCATCTTGCGAGATTTCCATTTCGCTTGATCTTCTCCCCACCAATTGGGTGCAATTTCAGGATGGAGGTGCCAGCAACTATTGGACGAGTGGTGCTTGTCTTGTTTGGGATTATGATACCCCTCAGTGCATCTTTTCCTTTCGCCCTGTTTCTTGAATTGACTTGATCCCGCCGGTTTAAAGTTGGTTAGAGCTACTTCCGTCCGAGACTGTTGAACATTCTGAGAAGTCTGTGCTCTAGATTCATTATTTAACTGAGTGAGATGATTAAACACGTATTCGACGGTTAGATCCTTGTCCGTGTGCATAATTTGACGCTTGAAATCTTTCATTGATTTGGGAAATTTAAAGAGCAAATGGTACGCCAGAATTTCATTTGGGAGGATAATGCCGACTTCTGATAATTTCTTGAGGCTCACTTTTGCCTTAGTAATGAAATCCTTGACCTCATCAGGAATAAATTGCAAGTACAGAAAGTTGTTAAAGACTCTAGCCCTGTTTGATGCTTGGGAGGAAGCATATTTATTGATGATTGCCTTCCAGAGGAGCTTAGCAGAATTTTTATTGGTTGAAGTGACTATATTGTTGTGAGTAGCTGCCTCGAGTCTAGAAATTATAAGGAGTTTTATCTTTTCATTAATGTTGGCTTTGAGGGTAGATGCATCGTTGTTGATAGGACCGGAGCATCCGCGAAAATCAAGGATAGCATCCATCTTGTCCTTCCAAACGCCATAGTTATTGTCGCTAAGTCTGGGGATGGTATCAAGAGCTGACTTTAGCATAGCTTGCCTAAACCCTTCTGACATGGCCAACATTTTCCAGTCTTATCGTGAGGATCGAATGTTGAATTTGAGAGAGATCCTTTTGGCTTTTAACCGTGTGAAAAGAGATGAATTGATTCAACATAAGACTGAAAACTAAAGAAATGAAAGAACATTAACAAGAGCCCAGATTTGAACATGACAAGTCCAGAGTGAGAATACAAACATTCAGCAATGAGCAGAGAGTTTGACGAATGAAAACAGGCAGGAGTTGAGTGTTGGAGGACATGGACGGACAAGATCAGATGTACTTTAGAATGAAGAAAGATTGTGACGGTTAGATAAATCAGATTGAGGATTAGAGGATAAATGGATAAAAGGATATGATATCTCACCAGGCACAGGCAGGGCATGATAAGATTGAGGAAATTTGAGCAATGAAGGAAATAAAAGAAACTGAGAAAAAATAAATGAAAGAATAAAGAAGGAGATCGATGAGGGTGTTGATTGGTTGAGTGACAGGATTGAGGTTGTTAAAAGGGTGAGGAGAGTTTCTGGTCAGGAGAGTTGTCGATGAGATTGAGTATGATCCGATCTCCCCTTGACAAATATTTCAAATAGTGAAGTAGAGTCTCTACACCAGTGAAGGGCTATTGTGTGCGGGGTATGAGTGCGCGGTAGAATGAACAAGAGAGTACCCAAAACTTAACACCCCTCCATGCCCGATGAGATATTAGAGCCATCATTCAAGGAAGAACCAAGAAAAGGAGATAAAATCAATATTATTTGCACAGAAGATGCTTTGGTGAGTGGGTCAGCTCTCAGTTGCGTAGATCTTATGAGAATAATTTCAATTTTCTTATTTGCTAACTCGTCTCTCATCCCCTTAGTCTTTAAGTCTAAGTGCCTCGTCTTAGAGTTCAACCAAAACTTCCTAATTTTATCATTGAGGCCGCTATTGTCGATATGGAGAGGTATGGACTCTGGGGAATCTTTGAATATTTCATTCATTAGGGCCTTGATCCACGTTGCTTTGTGATATGAGTTGACAAGTGCATTCAGCTCCGCATCCGTGGAAGACCAGGTTATTCTCTTCTGCTTGCAGCTGTTCCATGAGACCAGACTGCCGAACGTAACACAGAGATATCCAGTTTGGGATTTTCGAGTGTTTGGATCATTGGCCAATGAGGCGTCCAAGAATACTTCCAGCGGCTTTGCTTGAGAAAGATACTTGAGCTCGAGTTGATAATGTTGCGTAGATTTGAGATACTTCCAAGTCTTCTTTAATTCATTCCAATGAGTGATCCCGGGTTTAGTATTGAATTGGGCTAAGCTTGAGAATGCAAAGCTGACGTTGGGCCTTGTGAAGCAAGCTATATGGTTAAGTAATCCTATAATTGATCCATAGTTTATGTTAAGAGTTTTGAATTTCTTGTGTTCCTCGTCTGAGGCCGGAACGAGTTGGAGATTACGAGTAAGTGGCGTAGACGACCCTTTGCAATTAGTCAGACCCAATTCTTTGAGTCCGTGCTGAATATGGTTTGGTTGGCTGAGAAGGATTCGTCCCTTTTTGACTTTGATTTTCATTCCAAGTATTGTATTTGGGTCTTGACTTGCCGACCCCTTGAATTTGTCGAGAAATTTTTCTTTGAAGTTTTGCCCATCACCTACTAAAATCAAATCATCGACATGGAAAAACAATCTGGATTTTCCGTTGTTTGATAAATAGAGACAGGGGTTGCAGGCCAATTTGTAGAAACCAACTTCCTTGAACCAGGCCGTCAAAGTCTCGTACCAATTTTTGGGCGATTGCTTTAAACCGTATAGTGATTTTCTTAATTTGAGAAATTTGGATTTGTGCTTTGAGCCCTTTGGAGTTCAAATGAAGACTTCCTCGTCAATCTGAGAATGTAAAAATGCACTTTTTATGTCGAACTGGCGGACCTTTTGAGAGGATTTTAGCGCGTAAACAAGTAGCAGTCGTAGGGTCGATGGTTTTCCCGTAGGAGCGAACGTTTTGAAGTAATCTAATCCCTTGATTTGGCTGCAACCTTGCACACAAAGTCGGGCCTTGTACTTAAAAGGGTCACCATGGCAGTTTTGCTTTAAGCGGTAGATCCAAGTAGTTTGTAGCGGATTTGCAGGATTGGGTCCGTCGTACTCTTCCCAAACATCAAAGGATTCAATGGATGACAACTCTGTGTCCATTGCTTCCATCCACTTAAGGTTTTCATCACACGTAACCGCATTGTTGTAACTTTTGGGTTTGTAGTAGTGAAAGAATTTGTAGCGTTGGGGCGGTTTAATCGAGGACCAATCTCTGAGGGTTTTACTTGCTTGAATAGGAGGTGTAGGATTAGTGGAATTGGGTTGCCTGGGCTGCGAAATAGGTTGGAGTACACTCGGGTTATGACCCAAGTTGTCTAACAGCTGAGTTGATTCTTCTGACTCGAGATCCTCCACAGATTTGCTGCCATCTGATTCCAAGTCTGTTTCTTCGGGTGGCCGTGATCTGAATTTTGTGAACGCTGGATTAAGCGAGACCTCCGATTGGTTTTCTTCCGGATTTCTATGTTCAGAGTTGCGGATATTGCCATCCACGTCATCGGATATGATTGCAAGGATTGAAATTTGCGGATTTGGCATTTTCAAAAATTTGACGTGCTTAGTACAAATGATAGAGTTAGATTTAGTTAAAATTCGATACAAATGGAGGAGGGGGTTGAAGCCTACTAGGATTCCTTCCTCTCCCTTTTTGTTGAACTTATGACCTTTATCCCTTCTTGTCAGTAGGTAAACGCATGGGCATCCTATTGGTTTCAGATATGAAACGGGCAAGGATTGTCCGTGCACTTGAAACCATGGCGATTTGGTGTTTTCTTCTCTGGGAATTTGATTGAGCATGAAGGCGCTTGCTTTGATAACCTCATGCCACTGATTAGCTGGTATTTGACCGTCCTTAAGAGTGGTTCTTACTGATTCAGTGATTGTTCTATTTGCTCGCTCTGCCTTTCCATTGTGCTTGGGGTGATAAGGTTCCAATACTACCTGTCAAATATGATTAGCTTTGTAGAAAGTTAAAAGTTTGCAATTCACAAATTCAGAGCCTCCATCCAAGCATACTTCGGAAGGATAGTATCCGCGTGTTCTATTTTCTTTTTCAATCAAATCAATTATGAAATCGGAAGTTTCTTCCTTTGAACCCAGAGGGAATGCTCCGATGTATCCGGTGGCACTGTCGACCAAGGTAAGAATGAATCGATGTCCCCCCTTAGATTGAGGCTTGAGCGGTCCCATGAGATCCAAATGGATTCGTTCAAATACCTTCCTAGCTTTGACTGAGTTCTTGTTAAACAACAATTTCTTTATTTTACTCTTGACGCAGAAAATGCACTCAAACTTCCTTTTCACATCGGGGGAAATGTGTTTTGTGAACCTCTCCAGTCTGGAAAGTGATGCATGCCCTTAATTCCGATGAATTTCCATTAGCTTGTCTTCCTGGGTAAAAGCCAGATCTGCCAATTGGGAAAGAACAAGGTTGCGATTGAATTGAGGAGTTTCAAGGGAGTAGAGATTGTTCAGAATCGTTCCTCCAAACAATTCTTGACCATCCTTAGATACCTTAAAACCATTACTGCTGGCCTTCAGGGAGCAACCAGCTTGATTGAGTGCGCCGGCGCTTATCAGGTTAATCGTTAAGCCAGGGACATAGAAAACGTTTGAGAGCTCAAGGGTGAAATTCCGCCATACTAGTATTGCCATCCCTTTTCCTTTTATCTCAAGCTCCGCTCCTTTTTTTCCAGTTTTGATGGTTTGATCGTTGCAAGGTGAAATTTCCTTGAAATATTGGCTGTCGTTAATCATGTGTATTGACGCACCGCTGTCCAGGATAAACTTTGAGTTGGCGTTTCCGTGATTGATCCACAATGAGAGGAGAGCAAGATAGTGGGCTACCGGATTAGCCTTCCCTTGCATCTTGCAAGATATCCATTTCGCTTGATCTTCTCTCCACCAATCGGGTGCAATTTCAGGATGGAGGTGCCAGCAACTATTGGACGAGTGGTCCTTGTCTTGTTTGGGATTATGATACCCCTCAGTGCATCTTTTCCTTTCGCCCTGTTTCTTGAATTGACTTGATCCCGCCGGTTTAAAGTTGGTTAGAGCTACTTCCGTCCGAGACTGTTGAACATTCTGAGAAGTCTGTGCTCTAGATTCATTATTTAACTGAGTGAGATGATTAAACACGTATTCAAAGGTTAGCTCCTTGTCTGTGTGCATAATTTGACGCTTGAAATCTTTCATTTATTTGTGAAATTTAAAGAGCAAATGGTACACCAGAATGTCATTCGGGAGGATGATGCCGACTTCGGATAATTTCTTGAGGCTCACTTTTGCCTTAGTAATGAAATCGTCAACCTCATCAGGAATAAATTGCAAGTACAGAAAGTTGTTAAAGACTCTAGCCCTGTTTGATGCTTGGGAGGAAGCATATTTATTGATGATTGCCTTCCAGAGGAGCTTAGCAGAATTTTTATTGGTTGAAGTGACTATATTGTTGTGAGTAGCTGCCTCAAGTCTAGAAATTATAAGGAGTTTTATCTCGTAATTAATGTTGGCTTTAAGGGTAGATGCATCGTTGTTGATAGGACTGGAGCATCCGCAAACATCAAGGATAGCATCCATCTTGTCCTTCCAAACGTCGTAGTTATTGTCGCTGAGTCTGGGGATGGTATTGAGAGCTGACTTTAGCATAGCTTGCCTAAACCCTTCTGACATGGCCGACATTTTCCAGTCTTATCGTGAGGATTGAATGTTGAATTTGAGAGAGATCCTTTTGGCTTTTAACCGTGTTAAAAGAGATGAATTGATTCAACGTAAGACTGAAAACTAAAGAAATGAAAGAACATTAACAAGAGCCCAGATTTGAACATGACAAGTCCAGAGTGAGAATACAAAAATTCAGCAATGAGCAGAGAGTTTGACGAATGAAAACAGGCAGGAGTTGAGTGTTGGAGGACATGGACAGACAAGATCAGATGTACTTTAAAATGAAGAAAGATTGTGACGGTTAGATAAATCAGATTGAGGATTAGAGGATAAATGGATAAAAGGATATGATATCTCACCAGGCACAGGCAGGGCATGATAAGATTGAGGAAATTCAAGCAATGAAGGAAATAAAAGAAACTGAGAAAAAATAAATGGAAGAATAAAGAAGGAGATCAATGAGGGTGTTGATTGGTTGAGTGAAAGGATTGAGGTTGTTAAAAGGGTGAGGAGAGTTTCTGGTCAGGAGAGTTGTCGATGAGATTGAGTATGATCCGATCTCCCCTTGACAAATATTTCAAATAGTGAAGTAGAGTCTCTACACCGGTGAAGGGCTATTGTGTGCGCGGTATGAGTGCGCGGTAGAATGAACAAGAGAGGACTCAAAACTTAACAGAAAAGAATTCAAAAATTGTAAAAAAAAAAAAAAAAAAAACTGTCCCCGCGCGTCGCTCATCCTCATCCTCATTGTCCCGCGTCGCTCATCCTCATCCTCATTGTCGCGCATTGCTCATCCTCATCCTCATTGTTGCGCGTTGCTCATCCTCATCCTCATTGTCGCGCGTTGCTCATCCTCATACTCATTGTTGCGCGTTGCTCATCCTCATCCTCAATGTTGCGCGTCGCTCATCCTCATCCTCATTTTCGTGCGTTGCTCATCCTCATCCTCATTGTTGCGCGTCGCTCCTCCTCCATCCATGCCCTACCAAACCCATCCCGACCGCCAATCCATCTCAAGTACAACCATCCAATCCTGATGCAACGGGCAAGCTCTCTTGATTGCTGGATCACCAGACCTACGCTGATTGACTCAACCTCATCACCCATCAAGATTTGATCAATCTGATCCAACCAATCTGGGCCACATAACTCCAAGCGCTTGTCCAATACTTGGATCCATCAATCTCCCAACTCACTCAATCTATCAGTTGCCAATCTCAAGCCCGTCAGGATTTACTCAATTGCCTCAAGCCGTCAAATCCTGCCTGCCATCATCCTCCCATCCAATCTCACTCCAATCAAGATCAAGACGGTCTCAATGCCTACCTCAACTCTCTCACCTACCCCCTGGGACTCTCCCACCCCCCTTTCATCTTTGGGCGGGGTGGAAATGCATTGTCTACCGCCTGCGGACATCTGCGGGCGGTCTGGTTCATTATCTTTTCCCACCCCTTCTGCCTTTGGTCAAGGGGTGGGTGATTCCGGTATTGTTGCGTGTGCCCCTTGACGGATGGAAACAAAAGATGGTGAAGGGATGAGAAGGATTTCCACCGGCCTGCGTGATCATATTTTTCTGATCACCTGAAAATCAAAAAAATTCTTTTTCCGCTCTATTTGTAGAATCCCTTGTACATAGTCTAACAGGGACTCCTGCCCAAATAAGGAGGGGCTCTCCCCTGCCTTTTGGGGGGGGGGAAGGAGAGATTGGAAATCACATCAGATCAGCACATGGTATCCTAACACACACCACATCCTAAGATCATCAGTATCCTCTTGAAATACATCATCCGTGGGGTCTTCATTCCCCTTTTTCTGAGACAAAAAAAAATTGGGTATATCTATGATTTCCCCTTGATCCTTGAGCCTCCATACTAAAACCCCTTGATCCCTGATTCTTATCACCAACCTATAGCTTTGCTGGTTGAAGAAGAATTTGACTAATTAAAGTCTTGAGTGTGTTACACCACTCCTGATCCTTTTATCCAACCATACTGGTCCTGATTATCCTTTGATTATCTTTCTGGACCCAGTCATGTTTGACTGAAGAGGTTTTATTAAGCTTAAAACCTGGAGTGTTAAACCTCCCCTTACTTCTTTTGAAGTTGAATTCCGCCACCCTACTCTTGAGTCCCTTGAGAAGTGTTGGGTTATTCTTGTTTGAATCAGTTATTGTTTTTGCTTCTAGAGCTTATTCAAACAATTAGCTTTTTCTTGTGCAGCCACCCACAGTTATCTGGTACCCTTCAAGCGCTTGATTGCGGAGAGTTGGGCAGGTTCATTGAGAACCTGGAGGTTGTTTGGGAATGAGTTGATCTTTCCTAAGCTCCTGCTGACAACCAGAGCTATTAGCTTGTGGGCGTTGTCACTCACAATTGCCTTGTGTCATACTGACACCAAACTCAGTCTAAACTCAGTCTAACCCTCAGGCCTGATCTACTTTCTTAGGAAATTCAACCTCAGGGCTCAGGAGACTTACATCAATATGTCTCCAGTAACTATATACCTCAGGATCTTCATGCAGTACATATCTACATATAGTCTTACCTCATACTATACACAGATAGACTCCATAGGCTTGCACATACTCAATCTCCCAGGCTCTACTATACCTCTATATCTAACCCATACCTCTTTGGGTTACCCCTCTGTCTAACCCATACCTCTTTGGGTTATCTCTCTGTGTAACCCATACCTCCTCTGTGTGGTTTATCCTTCGGGAATCTTTATGTACATCCTCTTGCAGATTGTATTACATAATCTCTCTACTTAGTACATAGTTTCATGACTCCCATGTACACTGTACATCCTTCAACTGTACTCTCCCAACTTAGACAGCTCAGACCTGGAACCCTGTCCCAATGTAGAAGCAGCCTAACCTAATGTAGTAGCATACCTGATCAGCCCTCTCTGTTACTTAGACTGTTCCCATGACATCATGTGTGTAGTCTGAGCCCCAATCACTTGTACCTCTGTTGTAGTTCCAACCTCTTGTCTATTTAATAAGCCTCCTCTTTCCTCTTCCTGATGCTTCCCCCAAGAAATCAGTTTACTACTTCTTACTAGGAGATCTTTCCCAGCAAGTGTCATTCAGCACCATTCAACCCAATACTCCTCTGCTCCTGTTAGCCCCCTTCTGTCAGCCTGCTACTTAGCACAGAGCAACCTGACAAAGCAACAACAATAATAATATTAACAAAATTAAAATGAACAAAGATAAATGAATAAATAAAATTATGATAAAATGAA
Organism: Puccinia polysora; assembly: GCA_025617555.3. Taxonomy (NCBI): domain Eukaryota; kingdom Fungi; phylum Basidiomycota; class Pucciniomycetes; order Pucciniales; family Pucciniaceae; genus Puccinia; species Puccinia polysora. The sequence goes on along the minus strand of CM062622.1, from coordinate 10,781,037 downwards.
GGAGTAGGAAATCCATAAATATTATTGCAGAAATGGATTCCCCACCCTAAATAAGGTAGGGTCACTCACTGACCCCACCCTTGAATTATTACTCCTTATATTTTTTAATTAATTTAATAGAAAATGGTAAATGACCACGGCACCAGTATGGCACCTTTTGGCCATTTTAATATTTCACATGATATGTCATGTATAGGTTTCACACCTAAATTTCAGTCGAAATCCAGGTGTTGTGTGTAGTTTAGGAGTTACACGGGAAATTGTGTTTTGTCACAATTCCCGCACGCAGCCCCGCGTCCCTACAGCGTTGGACTCCCGCGTACGCCAACTCCCGCACGCAGCCCCGCGTCCCTACAGCGCTGGACTCCCGCGCAGGTAATCCCGTGACCTTGTCACGCGCGCAGCAGTACAGTCCCCCGCGCGCATCTGAGCAGAGGATCAGTCCCCGCGGGCATTTGAATGGACTGATCCCCGCGCCTCCCGCCGTGATCAGTTTGACCACCAGGTACCGCTCAGAGGAGCTACAATATAGTAGGATCTACACTACATATGTAAAGCTACCACACAAGCATGGATTATAGTTCAAAAACCTTAAAAATCAATGAAAATTAGTTATTAACCAATTTTTAGTATTTTTTTATTACTTAAAAAAAGATCCAGACTCACCACGAAATGAGTTGATCAGAACCTTCAAAGACCACAAAACTACATAAGGAGTGATCGTAAAAATTATTACAAATTACATACAGGATCCGCAGAGGATGGAGAATCAATAAACATCCACGTGTGCTCACTTTGGACCAGTACTTACAGTACAAATTGAGGATCAGTGCAGGATCAGCAAAATGACTAATCTATTGATTAACAGATCCTGCAGCTAAAAAGGAGCTGTTCCTTGCCAGATCTAAGGCCAGCAGGCTAACAGCACCTTGAGGACGTGCCAATCTTGCCCTGACTGCCCCCCTAGCTTCAGCCCATGGCTAGTACCCCTTCTAGAGGCTCTCAAGCACCCAAAAAAAGAATATTTAAACAGGCTCTTTTTGCCCTTCTGTTCCCAAGAAGTTATCAGTTATCAGTTATCAGGAATTATTTATTATCAATCAGACACGGTGTCATTGTTAATCAAGTGCTCATATGAAGATAAGCAAGTGATTTATGACTTAGTCTGTAGTAGTATTATTTACCTTTATTAACCAATCAACCATTGAAGTTTAGTCAAGCAATCTACCCCATCTGCTCTGAAACCCTTCCAATTATTCCAGGATTTTCGTGTTCAAGTGCTCAGAGTGAGTGTTTCCCTTCCTGTCTAGGCCACTTGTGCTTTTAAGCCCCGCCATTAGTGGAATAAGTCCTTTCTAAGGCATCCATATTTATTCCAAGGTTCTTAAACTGCCTAAGGAGGCCCCTTGAAGAGAGGTTGCTAGTCTGTAAAGATCCCCAGTAGTATAATACTGTGGCCCCTCTTTTATACTTTATTCAACACCATCTATTACCAAACCAATTAAACCTTGCAACTGCTCTTTTTATATCATTTATTTGAGCTTCTACGTGTTTATTATTGGAATAATAATTATTATTATCATTCCAGCATTTTTATCACTCTCTGTGGCTAAAGGACTGCAAGGTTCCTGCTATCAGAGAGCTGACACCTTCCGTAACCTTGCCCCCAAGCCTACTGTGGGTAGAGACCCCTCTGTGCCAAGCTCTGCTTGCATGTCAGCAGCCCTTGTGACACCTTGTCTTGTTGAACTCTGAAAAATTCTTGACTCCTTCTAATCAAGTTTTTCCCAACATCATCTTGCCTCAGATAGTGTTGTCTCCCAGCTACCAACTACTATAATCTTTATCCTCTTACATTTGGTTCCCCCCTTTACCAGGTTCTGGACGTTGATCTTGGTTTCATTTAAATATTTTTGTAACACTCAGGAGGGCAGCCTAAAAAAGCACCTATCCCCTCCACAGAACTGCCAACACCCTGCGCCGTTTGGAATCTTAAAACATACTCGCAGTAGCAGTTTACCAAGTACTAGAGACTCGCGCGCAGTTAATTCTGCCACGCACGCAGCAGATCCTACCCCGCCCCTATCTGAACTGACTGATCCCCGCGTCTGGATCCGTCATGACTAATCTGACAACCAGGTACCGCTCAGAAGAGCTAAAGCCTGATTAGGGTTGCCTGGCATATGTAAAAAGTTGAAATATGCATTAGAAATAGTCTAAAAAGATCAAAACTTAAATAAAATTAAAAAATTTAAGTTTAGAACATTTTTTTAATAAAAATCAAAGATCAAGGATTACCACGTAAATCATTGACTCTGATCTTTGAAGACGACAAAACACTACAAGGAGTGTTCATAAAAATTATTAAAAATTATCTATGTAATCAGCAGATGATATAAAATTAGTAAACATCCACATCTCTTCATTTTAAAGCAATACTAATAGGAAAAATGAAGGATGAGTGCACAATGATCAAATTTATGCCAAAATAGATTAACAGATCCTGTGGCTAAAATAGTACAGAAATCCAGAAGAAATAAGGTCAGCTGATTAACAGCAGCAAGTGGAAGTGCTAATCTTGCTCTGACTGGCTTTCCAGGCTCAGCCCATGAGCAGAACCCTCTCTACGCTCCCTGAGAAGCTCAAAATCACCCCAAAAAGATATTTATACAGACCTCTTTGGATCCATTATTCCATCATTGCTTTACCAGGAATTATTATTATCAATCAGACACTGTGTCATTGTTAGTCAAGTGCTTATGAATAATCTAAGCAAGTGATTTATGACCAAGTCTGTAGTATTATTATTTATTTCTTAAAACCAATCAACCCTTGAAGTTTAGTCAGGCAATCCACCCCATCTGCTCTGAAACCTTTTCTATTATGGCAGGATTTTTGTGCTAAAGTTCTCAGAGTGAGTGTTTCCCTTCCTGTCTAGGCCATTGTGTTGTTATGCGCTGCCATTAGTGGAACATCCATCTTCATTCCAAGGTTCTTAAACTGCCTAAGGAGGCCCCTTGAAGAGAGGTTACTTTTCCTGTAAAGACCCCCAGTAGTATAATAATGTGGCCCCTCTTTTATATACATATTGAAAACCTTTTATTACCAGACCAATTAAACCTTGCAACTGCTCTTATTATATAATTCATTTGAGCCTCTAAGTGTTCATTTTTGGAATAATAATAATTATTATTATTCCAGTATTTTTATCACTCTCGGTAGCTAAAGGACTGCAAGGTTCCTGGTATTAGAGAGCTGACACTCAAGATTAGTGTGGCAAAATTCAACTTCAAAGAAATAAAAAAAGGTTGAAAAATCCCATTTTCAAGCTTTAAAAAACCTCTTAGTCATATGTGACTTATTCCAGAAAGACTATAAAAGAATGATCAAGACCAGTATGGTTGGAAAAGGGGTCAAGGAGTGGTATAACACACTCAAGAATTCAACCAAATGAATTATTCTTCAACCAGAAAGGATATTAGTTGGTGATGTTGGATAAGGCCACAGAGGGGCGGATCAAGGATTTGAGTATGGAGGCTCAAGGATCAGAGTTCAATCATGGATATACCCTGGATAAGATGATGATAAATTGATCAGGTAAGGGGGGGAGAAGATGGACACACTCCCACAAAGATTTACTGGTTGATGATACAATGGATGATCAGGAAAAAGGCAGGGGAGAGCCCCTTTTTTTATGGGCAAGAGACCCTGTAGACATTTAAAAGATATAAAATCAGATGACACAAATGATAGCAGAAAATAAATATATATATATATATATATATATATATATATATATATATATATATATATATATATATATATTTAATAATGGGATCAGGGAGTTCTGGTTCTCCCTGCTAATCCTTCTGCAACTGGGGAGAGAAGATCTCACCCATGTCCATTGATTGCGCCTGTCCGCAGAAGCTTGCGCGCAACCATGATAATACCTACCCCCATCCAAAAATGGAGGGATGAGAAAGGGGAAGGGATGATTGAAGATGGAGACTTGAGGCTCTCAATCTATTCATCATCTTCATCAGAAAAGACTGCCTGAGGGTCATGATGAGTGGGTGGATACTGTTCAAGGATTCCTTTGAACCAGGGTATTGATGAGAGCTTGAGGAAATGTGATTGGTTGAGGAGATGTGATTGGTTGAGCCCTTAGGAGCACAAACTGAAAGTGATGGAACTTGAATCAGCTGAAGTTATTATTTGGATAAGTGGTGTTGAGAGTGCTGCTTGGATGGGCTCTGAAAAGCGTGGTCAAGGATGATGAGCGTTGATTGAGAAAGGAAAGGAGGAAGCAACCAAGGTTGCTAGTCATTGGAAATGCCAGCAAGAGAAGGAGTGGCAGACCAAATTTGGAAGGATGATGAGCTGAGGATGATCAATTTTTGAGGTTGATAATTGACTGTGCCTGGCGGAGGCTAGGTTGATGGAGAGATTTGAGTAGGGAAAGTAGAATCAAGATCCATCAATACAAGCAATGGTTGGTGAGGTGATGGGTGATTGATCAATTGGGTTGGGTTGTTGAGTGACAATCAAGGGTAGGATGGATTGGAGGAAGAGAAGCCTGATGACAAAGATCATCATAATCTCCAATCCATAAATTGTATAATGACCATAATCCAGGCTAGGATGAGAATGAGGATGAGGATGGCATGTGTTGGCCCAAAAGAAAAAAATTCAGATGCAGAGTGCAAAGAGGAGGAGTTGAACACAGCGCCTGGGGCTTTAATACCCAAGAGACCCCTTCATAGAATTCTAGGACAGGGAGAAGCAGGAGAAACACAAATTCCAAAGCTAACTATACAGAAATGGGATTCAAATATATATATATATATATATATATATATATATATATATATTTGATAGAAAGATGGAAGATTATTTATAAAAAAAATTTTAAAATTTTCCCTTTTTTTATGAGGTGTCCTATTTTGATCACCAAATCTCTCCCCAACTTACAGACTTTCCCTAGTATGCCTCTCAAATTTAAAGATAATAAGAAAAGGGGGAAACAATGCAATTGGAACAAAGAATGGCCATTTCTTGATCTTGAGAATAATTGAAGAGTTGAAAAATATCTTGATACATCCAAAGGAGCCCTTTAAGCGGCAGAGATAAACCACAAAGGGTATCCCAGGTGCTCACGTATGTGGCATATAGTAGAGTTTTACAACAAAAATGCAGCAATTGAATGTGGTGGTGCAAAATTGGGGGGACTTAACTTTTGGATGAGTTGCCTCCAGGACAATGAAACTTCTTAGATTGATCAGAAGAGATTCTTCTGGACAACTGAGTACCATCCAGCTCTTCCAAAACATAAGATCCACCTTTGAATTGATGAACCACCCAATAAGGACCATTTCAGCGATTTGAGAAAAGCTTTCCCCACTGAATCTCCAAGGATTGATTATAAGCCAAAACAAGATCACCAGTATTTAAGGAATCTTGGATTTGATTTCAGTTTTTATCTTCCAAATACTGAACCAATTTTTCTATTGATTCCATCATCTTCTGATAAGGTTCATCAATAAAATCTTCACTTTGCTCCAGTTGCTTGGATCTGGAAAATAATAGATCAGTGGTTGAAGAAACATGCTCCAATGAGATACCAAGGAAAGATTACATTTCAAGATCAAGAAGAAGGAAAGCCCTTAAAACAAAGATGATTTCATAAGTTGAGCAGCCAATGGTCCATCTGGTTGAGATTCTATCAGAGAGGGGAACCAGAGGACAAAATTTGTGAAAATTCTTTCCACTTTTACCAGAAATTATAACAAGTGCAGCCTTCAAAGGAGCATGGCATTATTCCACAATGCATTGGCCTTTAGGATTATAAGGATTAGTAACCTTATTTTTTTGAGGAGGAGATCTGATCATTTCAGAAAGCTTGCCACCAAATTCAGAGCCACCATCAGTGGAATAAGATTGATCCAAGCCGTAACCCATCATCCAAGTCTCATGAAGAAAATCTGCCACTGATTCAGAGCTAAGATTCTTAAGAAATTTGGCTTCAAACCATCCAGAAAAATAATCTCTAGCCAAAATGAGGTGCTAAGCACCACCTGCCTTGATATAAACACCTGCCCTGATATAAACCACATCCATAGCAATCCTTCCAAAGAAAAAGGAATACCCAGTAGGATAACAAGTTTCAACGGGGCGCCTAAGATCATGTTTTTGAAAAACTTCACAACTCTTGCACCATTGAGAAAGGGATTTCTTGAGAGATGGCCGCCAGAATTTTTTGGATAATTGTTTATAAGTTTTGGTTTTCCCACAATGGCCAAACCCTCATGGAGACTTTCAAGGATTGCATCTTGTTTAGAAGGAATAGTAAAAACAATGAGATCACAAGGATTCCCTCTTTTCATAAGATTGAACTTGTAAGAAGAAATTAGAGGAATTTATTTTAAGAGATTGAAATTCTTTGGCCAAGAGATCAGGAGGTTTTTGAAGAATTGAAAGGTGCTTCTCTAATTTAAGGCAGAACCCTTGCTGAAAGACAGAATCATCTTGAGAGGAGAAGGAGAAGACAGGATGGATTGAAGGTTCTTCTTCATCAAAATTTACTCCAACATCAGATTCTTCATCCAGAAAAGGGTGTTGAGATAAACCATCAGGCATGGTGAAGGATTTTCCAGGCCTGTGAACAACATAAAAAGAGGAATGTTTAATAAAGGCCACCCAAAAGGTCATAGGAGCATTTGGGAGGCTGGTAGAATTGATCATTTCAATGATGGATCAAACATCAACTTTTAATTCAAAATGTTGGCCCCAGAGGACTTTTTGGAGCTTCTTCAACATTCAAGTCACACCGCAGAGTTCCAGTTTTGGTTAAGAACATCTGGATTCTACATCTGAAAATAATGAATATTCATAGAGAGCAGGATGGTCCCAAACATATTCATTTTCCTAAGTAAGGAAAGCCCCAACAGATTGATAACTAGAATTGAAAGCCATCTTGATCTTCCCAGCTCCAGGTACATAAGAGATATTTTTCAAAACTATGTCTTTACCAACAATCATTTTGAGCAACTATGTCAGATTGCTACTATGACAGAGCAACCTGTCAATAGAAACACAAAACTATGAAAAAATAAGAATATCTCAATTATCAAAATAACAAGTGAGAGATCCATAAATATTATTACAGAAATGGATTCCTCATCCAAAATTATGTAGGGTCACTCACTGACCCCACCCTTGAATTGCAAGTCCTTACATTTTTAAAATAATTAAAAAAAAAAGTACTAAAAATTAAGACAACAGTATGGCTCTTTTTGACCATTCTAATATTTTGTACATATTGTCACGTATAGGTTTTACACCTAAAATTCACTCAAAATTGAGGTGTTGTGTATATTTTAGGAGTTACACGCGGAATTGTGTTATGTCACAATTTGCGCGCGCAGCCCCGCATCATTACATATCCCTACGTACTAGTAGTAGAAGAATCCCGCATACTAGAGACCCGCGCGCAGCTGATTCTGCCACGCACGCAGCAGATCCTACCCCGCGCGCATCTGTACTAACTGATCCCAGCGTCTGGATCAGTTGTGACTAATCTGACAACCAGGTACCGCTCAGAAGAGCTGCAACCTAGTTAGGGTTGCCTAGTATATGTAAAAAACTAACATATGCATTACTAATGATCTAAAAAGATCAAAACTTAAATAAAATTAATGAAAATCAAGTTTAAAACATTTTTTAATACTAAATCAAAGATCAAGGATTATCACGTAAATCACTGATCCTGATCTTTGAAGACCGCGAAACACTACAAGGAGTGTTCATAAAAATTATTAAAAGTTATCTAAATGATCAGCAGATTATGAAAAATTAGTAAACATCCACATCTGCACGCTTCAAAGGAATATCAATAGTACAAATGAAGGATGAGTACAGAATGATCAAATTTACGCCATAACAGATGAACAGATCCTGTGGCTAAAATAGTACAGAAATCCAGCAGATCTAACGACAGCTGATTGACAGCACCAAGTTGACGTGCTAATTTTGCCCTGACTGGCTTAACAGCCTCATCCCACAAGCAGAACCCTCTCTATGTGCCCTGAGAAGATCAAAATCACCCCAAAAAGGTATTTATACAGACCTCTTTGGATCCATTATTCCATCATCAGTTACCAGGAATTATTTATTATCAATCAGACACTGTTTCATTGTTGATCCAGTGCTTATATGAAGATAAGCAAGTGATTTATGACTTAGTCTGTAGTAGTATTATTTACCCTTATTAACCAATCAACCATTGAATTTTAGTCAAGCAATCTACCCCATCTGCTCTGAAACCCTTCCAATTATTCCAGGATTTTTGTGGTAAATTGCTCAGAGTGAGTGTTAACCTTCCTGTCTCGGCCATTTGTTCTGTTAAGCCCGGCCATTAGTGGAATAAGTCCTTTCTAAGGCACCCATCTTTATTCCAAGGTTCTTAAACTGCCTAAGGAGGCCCCTTGAAGAGAGCTTGATAGTCTGTAAAGATCCCCAATAGTATAATACTGTGGCCCCTCTTTTATATTATATTGAAAAACATTTACTACCAAACCAATTAAACCTTTCAACTGCTCTTATTATATCATTTATTTCCCTACCTAAAAATAGGTAGGGTCACACACTGACCGCACCCTTGAATTCAAACTCCTTTTATTTTTTAATAATTTTAGAAGAAAAAACCAATCAGCCATAGCACCACTAGGGCACCTTTTTTGGCCATTCTAATATTTCACACATAATGCCATGTATAGATTTCACAACTAAAATTTAGTCAGAATTGAAGTTTTGTGTATATTTAAGGAGTTACAGGTGGATTAGTGTTGTGTCACCATTCCCGCGCGCAGCCCCGCATGCATATAGCAAGGGTACACACGCCTGAAACACAGTACGCAGGCGCATGTAAAGAACCCCACATGCAAAATGACTGCTGGCAGGAGATCATGGATTCCCACACGCAGATGTGAAGCCTGCGTGTGTCAAAATGGATTTCTGCATGCATCTGTCAAGTCTGCGCGTTTGAACATCAACTGTACTAATTCTAACAGTCAGGTACCGAAAGCACATGCTACAACTTGCATGCATACATCATGCATATGTAAAAAGTTGACTTACTTATAGGGAGATGTTTAAAACCTAATAATATTGAATAAAAATATGAAAATAAAAACATTAAAACAAATAAATTGTGAGAAAAAAAATGAAGGTTGTCACAAATATGGCATTACCAAATCTTTATGAACCACAAAACACATCAAGAAGTCTACCAAGCAATTATTAAAATTAACAACATGTGCAGAAGGTGGTGTACAATATACAAATACCACCTTCTGCCCATGCCACTATAAAGAAAGTAATACAAAATAAGGAAATTTGTCTGAACCATGAAAATAACTATGAGAATAAAGAGAGCTTAAGCTCTGATGAAGTAAAAGCTAAATGAGAAAAGAATGAAAGGAGCTTATAACGTCAAGCATAACAGACCTGAGGACAGGAGGAAAAGGGCACTCCGGTTGATGTAATTTGCTGAACAGATGATTAATTCCACTAGAGAGCGCCAGTGTTTGAATATACTAAATACACAATAGGCTAAGACGTGGTTGAGTACAAAATGAATAAGGTAAAATTAGCATTAGCAGTTTAAGTGACATGGTATGTGAAATGCAATGATTGGACAGTCTGGCAATCACAATTCAAAAAACCACAGCCTAGTTACATTTTACCCATTATTTCAATACTTTAATAACAATAATAAAATAAATCAAATCAATCCAATCAAAGATGCTTAAAACTCCAGTGAAAGTCACATATATAAAAACTCAAATTCTAACATTAACAAATTAACATTTAAATACCTTCTGGCAATTATTTCACATGAAAATATGACACAAGCAAGGCTAACCAGCCGAAAGCACCAAAAATACGTGCCAAACTAGCTCTAGCTATGCTGCTAGCCTCAGCACACAAGCACAAACCTCTGTACATGCCCTGAGAAGGTCTTATTATCCCAGAAAGGTATGTAAACAGCTCCTCTTAGATGGTTTCAACATCAGTACTTTTCAAGTAATCAATCCAGACCCCTTGCAATCCTTGATCACGTGTTTATCCAAGATAAAAAAGGATTTATGGCCTCAGTCTGATAGTATAATTATCAACTATAACCCACTGTTAATTCCATTGAAGAATATCAGCAATATCCCCAACAATTGTCCTGAGACCCTTTCAACTGTGAATTCCTGCAAGTTTCTTGGGGTGTCTGCTTAAATTAGTAAGTTATATCCTCCTTGTCTCCAGGAGTAAGTGCTGTGAGTCATCCAGTCCACCCAATCCCCTTGAGTAAACCCCTTTTAAGTAATCACTTAGGACCTCACTGTCCCAAGGTCTTTAAACAGTTCAAAAAAGCCCCTTGAAGAGAGGTTGTTATCCAATAAAGATCACCTGTTTGCACAATCTGTGGCCCCTTTTGAAAAAATATATTTAAGTCAATTTAATCCAACCAAACCACTCAAACTTTTCACTTGCTTCTAAATCAACCTTTTGAGAATTTTACATAATTTTCTCACAATCATTATTATTCCAGTTGCTGGTATCTGTAAGCTGAAAACCGGGGGTCTGGCTGGGAAATATCCCTGAATAATTAGTTTTGAATTAATTTATTTCTTTGGACCAGATTATCCATATAAAGATAAGTAAAAATACTTATTATCCTTCTTTATTGTTATTCTTCCAGTGGATCGTAAGACCAACAAAGAATTAATCAATTATTATCTTAATTTTCTTAATCAGAAAAAGGAAGAGAGACTCCATAATTTTGGGCCTGTTATCATAACTCCTGACCAACAACAAGAAAAATCAAATTATTACAAACAACAAGCTTTAAAAGATAAAGATTTGTAACTTGAAAGGCTTATGAATTTTAATTATTTACACAGGCAACACAGGGCCTGGAAGAAGTATCAGAGACATCTTTATTTCTTTAATAAAAATAAAGAAAGTAAGCTCCATATATTTTTTTCATATCTTTTTTGAAAAATTTGAAAAAAAAATCAAAAAATTAAATTAAAATTAACAAAAATTATAATAAACAAAAAAGTTATTGATTTTAAAGTTTATCTTCTTTGCAGTGAAAAGAACCTTTTCCCTTGCAAATTTTATTGAACAAGACCTTTTGGAAAACAATTCTCATCACGGATCTTTGGATTTAAGCCAAGACCTCATTGGTACCTACAAAGACCTTCCTGGATTGCCCACCAAGGACTCTTTCAACCCCAACCAAGCCTTAGTACTGTTGAACTTAAGTCTAAGTGAGCCTAAATCAATTTCAAAATAAAATAAAAATAGTTTATTTTATTTTATTTGATTTGATTTGATTTGATTTGATTTTATTTTATTTTATTTTATTTTATTTTATTTTATTTTATTTTATTTTATTTTATTTTATTTTATTTTATTTTATTTTATTTTATTTTGTTTTATTTTATTTTATTTTATTTTATTTTATTTTATTTTATTTTATTTTATTTTATTTTATTTTATTTTATTTTATTTTATTTTATTTTATTTTATTTTATTTTATTTTATTTTATTTTATTTTATTTTATTTTATTTTATTTTATTTTATTTTATTTTATTTTATTTTATTTTATTTTATTTTATTTTATTTTATTTTATTTTATTTTATTTTATTTTATTTTATTTTATTTTATTTTATTTTATTTTATTTTATTTTATTTAATTTTATTTTATTTTATTTTATTTTATTTTATTTAATTTTATTTTATTTTATTTTATTTTATTTAATTTAATTTAATTTTATTTTATTTTATTTTATTTTATTTTATTTTATTTTATTTTATTTTATTTTATTTTATTTTATTTTATTTTATTTTATTTTATTTTATTTTATTTTATTTTATTTTATTTTATTTTATTTTATTTTATTTTATTTTATTTTATTTTATTTTATTTTATTTTATTTTATTTTATTTTATTTTATTTTATTTTATTTTATTTTATTTTATTTTATTTTATTTTATTTTATTTTATTTTATTTTATTTTATTTTATTTTATTTTATTTTATTTTATTTTATTTTATTTTATTTTATTTTATTTTATTTTATTTTATTTTATTTTATTTTATTTTATTTTATTTTATTTTATTTCATTTCATTTCATTTCATTTCATTTCATTTCATTTCATTTCATTTCATTTCATTTCATTTCATTTCATTTCATTTCATTTCATTTCATTTCATTTCATTTCATTTCATTTCATTTCATTTCATTTCATTTCATTTCATTTCATTTCATTTCACTTCATTTCATTTCATTTCATTTCATTTCATTTCATTTCATTTCATATTATTTTATATTATTTTTACCTAGTTTTGACAAAAACTTATACTAATTTTTGCACCATGTCACAAAACAGGCCCAACACCTGCGCAACGGGACTGGCCCCGTCCTGTAGAACTCTGCTCAGAGGAACGCACCCCGTAAAAGTGGCTGTAGCAAGCACAATGGAGGGGCTTAAACCTGCAACTCAAGTGCCACGGAACCAACCAACACGCGCACCTGCCAACTCAACCAACAAACCGTTGGAGATGATTCCTTTTCCCAGAAGGTTGTCCCGCAAAGCAACTCGTCCTCCTACGCCCCTGGTCCAGACTTAGCCAAAGAGTCCAAAATAAAGGATCTGGTAAAGAATCATGTGAGTCATTGGGAGGCATATAAGATATCCCAATAGCCAGAGGACTCAGCAGCTATGAGAAAGGCTATGTCATGGGCCAAGTCCTCTCAAATAGCGCTTCAGAAATTTACCCCCAGGGCAGAAGTAAAGAAAAACGTAGAAAAATGGAACCCGTGGGATCAACTAGCCAAATTAAAGGGAAAGGATACCAAAAAGCTGAGGTCCTCAAATCATCAGAGATTGAGAAAACCAAAAGATTGGAAAAACATAATATCTCTGGCAGAGAAGTGGAAGAAAGTTTATCACAATTGAATTCTGATGATATCACTCCAGTGTTTAACAAATTCTCTGATTATGGTTTTCATAAATTTAACATCTTGAGTGGCAATCTAGACAATATTCACCAAAAACTTGATAAAGAAACTCAAAATTATAACAAAATAATCCAAAATGAAGCTGAAAATCCGAGAGCCAATGAGTCTGAAATAAATTATTAAAGGATACCATTGATTTAAAAAAAAGCACCTTAAATTAATCATATAAGAACCACCTGTTCTTCCAGACAGGAAGAGATACTCCTTCTCCTTGAGAAACTCAAAGGAGAAATATGAAACAAAACTGATAGCCCTTCTGTTCACCTTGTTAACAAAATTGATTCATTAAGCAACAAAATGGATTTGGAACTAGGTATGATTAAAAATGATTTAAGAGACCTTGAATTTAAATAAAATGCTCCTCCTCTGGTCAATTTAGAATAATAAAACCCTACCAGGATCAGTGTCAATCCTAACATCTCCCTCAATTATGGAATGAAAAGGAATGAATCTTACTGGCCTAGTCCTACGCCTGAAGTAGAACAAGATCTGAAACTCTTGCCCCCTGTAACTGAATGGCCTAAATTCTCAGGTGAAGGAGAATACAACAATATCAGCTTCATTAAATTCATTGAATATACCCTTGCCCCTTATGAACTACCAGACAATATAGCAGTAGTGAGACAACCAAGGTTGTTTGAAGGAGTAGCACTGGGTTGGTTTATAAACAAAAGTGGAGAAGTAGGATCCCAAACTTGGAACTCTTGGAAATACCTCATCTAAGAACAGTTTGATACTAGAATCTGGAAAAGGAAAATGATGAAAACCTTTGAGAACTCAACTTTTGACCCTTTAAAGGACGAACCCCACAAGTGGTGTTTATAACAAAAGAAGAGGTTAGATTGTTTCTATGCTGAAGCTGACAAAGAAGAAATCAATGAAAGGCTCATCAAACTATGTCCTGGAAACCTTAATCATAATGTGAGGTGTAGAATTTCCATGGATGCTAATCTATTCACTCTCATTGGAATTCTAGGAAAAACCACTGATATGAATGGTCTTGACAAAAGAAACAATAGACCTAGGGAAACCACTCCCAAGACTCAAGAAGAATTAAATCTAAAAACTAAAGAGTCTCCTACTCCCCAATTAGAAGTCAAGAAGACTTCCAAGGCTCAAGAAAAGGTATGCTGGAATTGTAACCAAACTGGACATGTGAGACCTGACTGCTGCCATCCCAGGAGAATGATAAATCTCATTGAAAAAGAAGAAAATGATAATGAACCTGACCCTCAACTTGATGACAATGACGGATCACTTTCTGAGTGTGAATTAATGATCACTAATTGTATCAATGTCATTGAAGGAAGTATAGCATCTTCCTTAGAAATTACCTCTGTTAATGAAGATTCAAAATTAACACAGAAATGGAATCCAAATATGAAAATCCACCATGTTTCTGAAGCCAAAAATTTGACTCTCAAACCTACTTCCGGTAAAATTTACACTTCAGGTAAAACCTGCTATGCTACTGGTTTGATCCAAGGTTCTCCTGTTAAGTTAATCTTAGACACTGGAGCCTTTTACTCTTGTATTAGCTCAACTTATTTGAAGCAACAAAATCCAAATTGGAGAGTGAACTTATTACCAGTACCTCAGGCTAAGTTCAGCAGTTGTAACTCTTCCCTCAAGGCCATTGGAGTTTGGAACTCTGATATCATTCATCCTAACTCAAAAGGGTCACTCAAACTGAAAATTGAATTTGTAGTTCTCCAGAATGGAGTGTGTGATTTCTTTATTCTAGGGAATGATTCTCTTTGCTTATATGGTATAGATGTCTTTCAAAGTAAGGGCAGATACTTCACCATAGGAGGAGATTGGAAAAAAATATGCCATGTCAATACTCAAACTTCTGATTCAACTTATGAAAAAGACTTGGAGAAGTTCAAACTAGAGTACTTCTCCCAAGCAGCTCTGAAACCCCTTCTAAGTGAAGATCAAGGATGGGATATCCTCCAAGATTGCTTTGAAAAGCAGAATGCTTTTGGTACCAAGGACCATCCAATTGGTAAAATTGAAGGAAATGACATGATTCTAACCTTAACCATTTAAGCTCCTACCCTCCCAACCTTAGGAGACCTGCTTAAACTTCTAGTCCAAAATCTAGAATTGCTCTGGAAACTCATATTAAATAATTGATTGACTTACAAGTATTAAGGAAAGGAGGACAAAATGAACAAGTGGAAATTACTACTCCAGTTATCATAGCTTGGAACAATGATAAGTCAAGGATGGTTGGAGATTTTAGAATACTGAATAACTATACCCAAGCTGATTATTAACATATTCCTAGTATTGACCATGCTCTGCATAACCTCTCCAAAGCTAAGTTCATCACTACTATTGATATGCTGAAGGGTTTTCACCAGATACCTATCAGTCCTGATAGCCAGAAATTTATGAGGATCAAATGTCATTTGGGAATTTATGGGTACCTTAGGATGCCTTTTGTCATCAAGAACACTCCTTCACACTTCCAAAGGATGATGGATACAGTTTTAGGATCATTCATCATATGAGGATGGATGATGGTATACATTGACAATTTTATCATTTATTCTAATGATTGGAATACACACATGGAAAAAATAAGGCCTGTCCTCAAAACCATCTCTGCTGTGGGATTAAAAGTATCAATGAAAAAAAATTCAACTTTGGCAGTGGAGAACTGAATGCTTTAGGGCACATTGTTTCAGGGCTAACCTTAACTGCTGACCAGAGCAAAATAGCAGCTGTAATGAATAGGCCCATGCCTCAAAATAAAACTGAACTCCTATCCTTTTTAAGCTTTTGCAGCTACTACAGGAAGTACCTACCTAAGTTTTCCCTTCTCACCAAATGTTTGTATGAAATCTGAAACAACAAAAGCTTTTTTGAGATGACTCATGAAAGGGTTAAGAATTATGAAGAACTCAAGCAATCTATGACCTCAGCTCCAGTATTGATTCAACCTGAATATTCTAAACCTTTCAAGCTCTATATAGATGCTAGAATGGAAGGGCTAGGAGCTGCTTTACACCAGGAGGTAATAGAAAATGATTAACCAGTGGAAACACCTATAATCTCCCTATCCAGACAAGTAAAGGATACTGAGAAAAGGTATGGTGAAAGCTAAATGGAATGCCTTGCCTTATTTTGGGCCCTGGAGAAACTCCACTATTACTTGGAAGGTACCAAGCTCACGGTAATAACTGACTACAATGCTGTCAGGACATTAATGAAAAAGAAAACCCCTAGTAGGCATATGTTAATGATGAATTACTGTGAAAGACTTGAATGGATTAAGAATCAAGAGGGCTGAATCATAAAAGAAATTAGTTAAGAATAAAACCAAGATCTTAAAGAAAAATAGAGAAGAAAAACAAAGATTAAAGGAAGAAAAACAAACATCAAGAAACGGTGTAGAATTGAGATCTTGAAAAGTTCAAGAGTGTGAGTGTTTGAGGAAGAGAGGTGAAGGTGATGATAAAAGAGTTGAAAAAGAAAGTCATTATAAGTAAATTGATGTGAGTTGAATGGCAGACAAGACGGGTTGAGTTCTTACCAGTCAGAACTTGACAAGCTGGAGGATTTGATTAAGAGAATTGATGAAGAGATGAAAGTCGAGTCATGGTTAAGAAAGAATTAAGAGAGAAGGAAAGAGTGAGGATGAAGAGAAGAGAGCGCTGAAGGATGAAGGAAAAGATTCGAGTCGTAGAGGTTGTTGTTGAGGGACAATTGATTTAGTTGAGTCAAAGGAGTCGTACCAGGAGGATGAGGAGGAGAGCCTCCATGTAGCTTCCTTAAGTATTGTAGATGAGAGGATCGTGAGAAGAGAAAGATCGAGCGACACAAATGTGAAATATGGAAGTGAAAATTGACAGTGGTCAGAGACCCGTGGATGTGACACTTGACCTTGACTCTTGACAGGGACAGATTATGAACAGAGACTGAAGGAAATGAAAATAAAAAAGGGATAAAGAAAAAGAAGGAATACAAGGGAAAGTAATTTGTAGTGCTTTATTTGACACCCCCCGTGACTGGTAAGACTGACGCCAGATTGGTAAAGGACGGATTTATTAGAAGAAGTAGAGAGGTTAGAGAGTTAAGAGGAAGGGCTTTGGTAAGACCGTCGGCTTTCATGTCGGTAGCGGAGATAAGTTCAATAGATAGATTTTTGAGTTTCAATTCCTCTCAAAGAGCTTTTGTTTTTATGTCTATGTGGCGGGTTTTAGAATTGCAGCCAAATTTCTTGAGTTTTTTGTCCAGACCCTTATTGTCAATGAAGTGTTTTCTAGGAGAGATTTTTGATTTCCATATTTCAGCCACAAGTCCTTTCATCCAAATAGCTTCAAGAAACGAATTGACAAGAGGATTAAGTTTGGCTTCAGTAGTGGAGTGAGTGACATTTTGTTGACGGTAGCTGCTCCAGGAGATAAGTGAGTTAAAGAGAAGAGAGAGATGACCGGATTGAGATTGCCTGGTCTCTAAGTCATTGCTCCAGGTGGCATCACTGTAGCACTGAATTTGAAGATTGGTGTGGTTGACTAGTAGAGTGAGTTTGAGATCCTTTGTCGCCTTTAAGTATTTCCAACATTGTTTAACCTCTTTCCAATGTTGAATTCTGGGTTTTTTGCAGAACCGGGCAAGACTTGAGATGGCGAAGCTGAGGTTGGGACGAGTTAAACAAGCTAGGTAATTCATTAAGAAGACTGCGGAACGATAATTGATATTCAATGCTTTGAACTCTTTGTGTTCTTCATCGCTAGCAGAGGTTAGATTGACGTTTGCAGTTAGAGGGATAGAAGCTGGTTTGCAGTTGAGCATATTCAATTCTTCAATTCTGTGCTCTATATGTTTAGGTTGAGAAAGTAGAATTTTATTATTGGTTCTTTTGTATTTCATTCCAAGAATTGTGTTAGGTTTGTGGTGATTGGAATTAGGGAATCTAGTTAGAAATTTCTTTTGGAAGTTGTCCCCAAGACCGACCAGGATGAGGTCGTCTACATGAAAGAACAGGACAGAATTTGAAGCTGAATGAATGTAGAGACATGGATCAGAGATTGATTTGTGAAATCCTTGCTCTCGAATCCACGACGTGAAAGTGTGAAACCAATTAGCAGGGGCTTGTTTTAATCCGTAAAGAGATTTTCAAAGAATAAGATATTTGGACTTGCGGTTTGAGCCTTTTGGTCTTTTGATGATTACTTTGTCAGATAGCGGCGCGTGAAGGAAGGCGCTCTTTACGTTGAATTGGGAGATTGGAAGAGAATGGTAAAAGCCAAAGAGAAGAGCGATGCAAAGGGATGCAGCTTTACCAGTGGGTGAGAAGGTGTCTTGAAAATCAATACCGTAGATCTGATTGAAACCCTGAACGCAGAGCCTACTTTTATAGACCAATGGATCTCCATGGCAGTTGTCCTTGAGACGATACACCCATGTAGTGTTGAGAGGATTCACTGGATCGGGACCGTCGTAATCATCCCACACATCAAGTGCCTTGATACCGTTGAGTTCAACATCCATAGAGGCTTCCCATTTTGGGATGTCTGTACATGTTTTTGCCTGTTCATAAGTTCTGGGAACGTAATAGTGGTGGTAGCCGTATCGTTGAGGGGGATTCAAACTAGAGCAATTGCAAAGACTATATTTGGGAATCAATTGTTGCGCAAGTTTGTCAGAGGAAATAGATTTGGAATCGGAAGATGATTCGTCGCGCAGGTCGGGTGACGGAATCAGAGGAGGAGAATGATCAAGTACAGGGGAAACAGGTTGGGAGACGGAGACAGGGGAAGTCGAAGAAGGAGGAACATTTGGGATCTCAAAGAGATCATTGTTGAGTTCAACTATTAGATGATCTTTGAAGGCCTTGGAGTTTGGGGAAACCTGGGAAGAATCGTTAGTTTTGAGAAAACGGACATGTTTAGAAGAACTGATTGAGCTATCAGGTTTAAGAATTTGGAATGACAGGAAACTTGGGTTGTAACCAGAAGGTTACCAGGAAGTCCGCGATCCTTAAATTTTTTGCCTCAATTAATTTTGTGGTTGAGGTAGACTAACTTAGATCCTATATGATGGAAGTAATCGGTGGGAAGAGATTTATTTGTGAAGAGAAGATAAGGAGAAGGGGAGTTGATCGTTTTTGAATTTGATTTAGAGAAACTGATACCAGGAACTTTGCCGCCCTTTAGCTACAGCAAGAGATATTGGTGTTGGAATAATAATAATCCCAAGAAAATTACATAAAATGCTCAAATGGTTGATTTAGAAGCAAGCGCAAAGTTTGAGTGGTTTGGTTGGATTAAATTGATTTAAATAAATTTTTCAAGAGGGGCCACAGTTTATGCAAAAAGGATATCTTTATTGGATAAAAACCTCTCTTCAAGGAGATCTTTTGAACTGTGAAAAGACCTTGGGACAATGAGTTCCTACGTGATTACTCAAAAGGGGTTTACTCAAGGGGACTGGGTGCACTGGCTGACTCACAGCGCTTATTCCTGGAGAAAAGGAGGAGATAGCTTACTAGTTTAAGAAGAAACTCCAAGAAACTTGCAGAAATTCACGGTTGAAAGGGTCTCAGGACAATTTTTGGGGATATTGCTGATATTCTTCAATGGAATTAACAATAGGTTTAGAATTAATAATTATAATATCAGAATGAGGCCATGAATCGCTTGTTTATCTTGAATAAACACTTGATAAAAGAGGGCAAGGGGTCTGGATTGATTAATTAAAAATTAATTAGGTTTAAACCATCTAAAAGGGGCTGTTTATATACTTTTCTGGGGTAATAAGATCTTCTCAGGGCATGTAGAGAGGGTTGTGCTTGAGTTCTGAGGCTGGCAGTTATCAAGGGCTAGTTTGGCACGTAGGCTAGGTGCTTTCAGCTGGCTGCTTTCAGCTGGCTAGCCTAGCCTGTGTCATATTTCCATGTGAAATAATTGTCAGAAGGTATTTAAGTATTAATTTGTTATTTTTATGGTTCAGAGATACTTCCTCATTTTGTATTAATTTCTTTTGAGTGTCATGGTTAGAAGTGGGTTTTTGTAGATTCTAAGCCATCTTCTGCACATGTTGGTAATTTTTAATAATTTTTGGTTAAATTCTTGATGTGCTTCATGGTTCACAAAGATTTGGAAATCTTATTTATGTGAAAAACCTCATTGTTGTTTCTCACAATTTATTTTCTTTATTGTTTTAATTTTCACATTTTTATTCAATATTCTTAGGTTTCAAAAATCTCCCTATTGGTTATTCAACTTGTTACATATGCATGATGTATGCATGCAAGTTGTAGCATGTTCCTGCGGTACCGGGATGTTAAAATTAGTACAGCTGATGTTGATGCGCGCAGACTTGACAGCTGCATGGGGGAATCCATCATCATTCATTCCGCATGCGAGATTCTTGACATGCGCCTACATCCTAAATGTCAGGCGTGTGTACCCTTGATATATGAATGTGGGGCTGCGCGCCGGAATGGTGCCATAACACAAATATGCCTGTAACTCCTAAAATATACACAAAACCTCAATTCTGACTGAATTTTAGGGGTGAAACATATAAATGGCAATATTTGTGAAATATTAGAATGGCCAAAAAGTGCCATAGTGGTGCCGTGGTTTATTGATCTTTTCTTTTGAAATTATTTAAAAATTTAAGGAGTTGGAATTCAAGGGTGGGGTCAGTGAGTGACCCTACCTATTTTTGGGTGCAGAATAAATTTCTGTGAAAATAGATATGGATTTCTCAATCCTTCCAATTAATTTTTTTATTTTATGTTTTTGATCTGCTTTGACAGGTTGCTCTTGTCAACTAGCAAGCTGACATTAAGGTGGCAGATAGCCATTCAACATTACAGAGGTCAGATGACCATAGTCCATCAAGCTGGTGCTAAACACCAGAATGCTGATAGTTTTAGTAGGAACTGTCTGCCCAATGACCCAAGTAACCCTACTTATGACCCAGAAGATAATGATAAATTTCCTATACTGAATATTAACCTGCTTAATATTGAATCTTCTATTATAGTAATCCACATCTGTGCACTGGATGAACCCCTGTTCAACTCCATCAAATAGGCTTACAGCCCTGATATGAAGACTCTAATCACCATTATGGAAAGCACCTCTCCACCACTTGAACTGGTTACAGTTTACCTGAAACTCTCCTGAAACCTTATAAAGCTGGAAGGTTCACTGTATGGGATGTTATACTATACTATAGGCACCAAAATTCCCGTGTCATAGTCTTAATCATGGAAGACCATATCAAAACATTCTAGCTGAGCACAACAATGCCTGCTCATTTGGTAATTTATCTACTGATAGAACTCTAGACAAGGTTGAACAAACTGCTTGGTGGATCAATTTGAGAGATTCAACAGTTCAGTATGTCACCAGTTGTGAAACATTTCAGAAGTCCAATAGGACCACTGGAAAAAGGTTTGGTCTACTCCAGAAAATTACTTAACCTGAAAGAAGATGGCAAATCATCAACATGGACTTTGTAACTGAATTACCCCAGGAGGAGCTTATTCCTACAACTCAGTTCTAGTGATAGTTAACAGGCTTTGCAAGAAAACAAAGTTCCTGCCTAACCACAAGGAGGACACTGCCATGGAAGTGGCATTACTGTTTTGGAATAGACTCATAGCTGATGTAGGATTCCCTAAAATCATCATCAGTGATACAGATACCAAGTTCACTTCTGAATTTTGGAGGAACCTCCACAAAATGTTAGGCACTACCTTAGCCTTCTGTACAGCCTACCACACCCAGACAGATGGATTAGCTGAAAGAGTGATACAGACCTTAGAAGACATGCTCCAAAGGTTCTTTTGCTTTAGTCTAGGATACAAGAATACTGATGGATATTGCCATGATTGGGTTAGCCTTTTAACTGCTCTAGAAATGGCCTAAAAGAGCAGCAAGCATTCTACCACTAAAGATGAACCCTATGTACTGGAAAGAGGATGGATTCCTGAACTACCCAAGGATAAACTGAACCAGAAGCTAACCAACATTCACCCTGCATCACTTGACTTTAAGAACATGATAGATGTAGCCAACAAAAATGCTGCTAAATGTGTTCAAGAAGCTGTTGAATATAACCAAAAAAGATGGGATAAAATCCACAAAGAACCTGATTTAAATATTGGTTACCAGGTCTTAGTTTCTACCACCAATTTTAACAACTGAGCTGGGAACAGGAAACTCAGACCTGCATTTTTTGGACCATTCACCATCAAGAAACTCCATGGGAAGAATGCAGTGGCAGTAACTCTCAGTGATGAACTTTCCAGAAAACACCCGCTGTTTCCAGTGAGTCTTATCAAACAATACTACCCCAGGGAAGGAGAAAAAACTCTGTCACCAGCAATACCTGTTGCAAAACAAACTGAGAAAGAAAAGGGCAAAATAAGCGAATTACTTAAAGAAAAGAAAGAAAGGATAAATGGGAAAGATTTCAGACTCTATATAGTCAGATACAAAGGAGAATCTGCTGACAAGGATGAATGGTTACCTGAAAACAATTTCCCTGATAGACCTATGCACTTAAGAAATTAAAGAGCCAATAAAAGACACTGAGCCCCAATTTTTTTTTCAGATATAGAAATATCTTGGAGTGGGGGAATGTCAGCTTGCAAGTTGACAAGAGCAACCTGTCAAAGCAGATTAGAAACAGAAAATAAATAATAAAATTGGAAGGAGTGAGAAATCAACATATATTATTGCAGAAATGGATTCCCCACTTAAAAATAGGTAGGGTCACTCACTGACCCCACCCTTGAATTCCAACTCCTTACATTTTTTAATAATTTTAGAAGAAAAAACCAATAAACCATGGCACCACTAGGGCACCTTTTTTGGCCGTTCTAATATTTCACACATAATGCCATGTGTAGTTTTAAAATTCAAAAATTAGTCAGAATTGAAGTATTGTGTAGATTTTAGGAGTTACAGGAAGATTAGTGTTGTGTCACAATTCCCACGCGCAGCCCCGCATGCATACAACAAGGGTACACACGCCGAACACCCATTACACAGGCGCACGTCAAGAAACCCGCATGCAAAATGACTGCGGGCCGCAGATGATGGATTCGCGCACGCAGCTGTCAAGCCTGCGCGTGTCAACCTGGATTCCCGCATGCAGCTGTCAAGTCTGCTGCGTCAACATCAACTGTACTAATTCTAACAGTCAGGCACCGCAAGCACATGCTACGAATTGCATGCATACATCATGCATATGTGAAAAGTTTACTGACGGATAGTGAAATTTTTGAAACCTAAGAATATTGAATAAAAATATGAAAAAAAAACATTAAAAAAAAACTGTGAGAAACAAAAATGAAGGTTGTCAAAAAAATGGGATTACCAAATCTTTATGAACCACAAAACACATCAAGAAGTCTACCAAAAAATTATTAAAAATCACCAACATGTGCGGAAGGTGGTTCAGAATCTACAAATAACCACCTCTGCCCATGCCACTCTAAAGAAATTAATAAAAAATAAGGAAATGTGTCTGAACCATAAAAATAACAAACCTACATTTAAATACCTCCTGACAATTATTTCACATGAAAATATGAAACAGGAAAGGCCAGCAAGCTGAAAGCACCCAGACTACGAGCCAAACTAGCCCTAGCTAGCCGGCTAGCCTTAGAAAACAAGCAAAACCCTCTCTATGTTCCCTGAGAAGGTCTTATTACCCTAGAAAGGTATACAAACAGCTCCTTTCAGATGGTTTAAACCCCAGTAATCTTTAAGTAATCAATACAGACACCTTGCCATCCGTGATCAATTGTTTATTGAAGATAAACAAGTGATTTATGGTCTCAGTCTGATAGTATAATTATTAATTGTAACCCATTGTTAATTCAATTGAAGAATATGAGCAATATCCCCAACAATTGTCCTGAGACCCTTCCAACCATGAATTTCTGCAAGTTTCTTGGATTGTCTGCTTAAATTAGTACTTTATATCCTCCTTGCCTCCAGGTGTAAGTGCTGTGAGTCAGCCAGTCCACCCAATCCCCTTTAGTAAACCCCTTTTTAGTAATCATTTAGGACCTCACTGTACCCAGGTCTTTACACGGTTCAAAAGAGCGCCTTGAAGAGAGGTTGTTATCCAATAAAGATGACATTTTTGCATGAACTGTGGCCCCTCTTGAAAAATATATTTAAGTCAATTTAATCCAACAAAACCACTTAAACTTTGCACTTGCTTCTAAATCAACCATTTGAGAATTTTATGTAATTTTCTTGGGATTATTATTATTCCAACACCAATATCTCTTGCTGTAGCTAAAGGGCGCCAAAGTTCCTGGTATCAGTACGCTGACACCCAGGGAACCCTCTGGGGTAGCCCTGAGAATTCCCTGAAGACCAGATATTCAATTTAAGGAGGGCCTCTCTTCTATATTCAGGTTGTATCATAATCCCCACCTACCTCTCAACACAGACAAAAACCACCTAAAAGGCCTTCCTGGCCCATCCATCTGTGGTACCTTGAGAAATATCAGTAGTTAATAATTTGTAAAAGGAAACAAGAGATCAGAAACCAAACTCTTACCCATATTTAGCCAATTAAAAACCCACCAGGGCCTTGAATAAGCGTTCATCTGTGACGTCAATATTCAGCACCAAATTAAAGAAAAATCAACCCTTAATCAATGAATCACCCTTACAAAGAAAGAGAGAACAAAAAAAATAAACTAAAAACCTTTCCTTTACCCAGCATCCTGTGGGTAAACCCATCCTTGGGTCCTCTCCTGATACAGCCCTTTGATAAACCCTTGAACCCTTTAATATTGGGATATTGGTTAAGATCAAACATATCTGATAAAAAAACAACCAATAATACAATACATTGGGTCTATTCTTCAAAAAATCTTACCAAGAAACAGTTAAATAATCAATCTATGTCTGATCTGAGACCTATATTAAGTCTCAAATAAACCAGCCATTAATTTAAATAAATTATTGTGCAGACTTACTATAGTACCAGAAGGACAGGCAATTCAAAACCACTCTTGGTATATACTAATACTCCAAAATAGTAGAAGTAATACTAAATTCCTCTTCAAGGACTTCAAGAAAGCTATTGGCCACTTTAGTTATATAATCCCACAGGAGTCTCTAAAATGTGTTCATCCTACTGTGTCCTTCCTCACCTTGTTGTTCTTATCCATCCCATTGTCTTCTTTTTTATCCTTCTACCATGATATCACTCTCTTGTTTCTGTTCTTTAGTCCTCAGATTTTTCCTCCATTCAATATTGAGTTTTCATTCTTTCATCATGTTTGATTTCAAAGTTAATTTTAAAAGAATTGGACTGTAAATCCCAAGGTTTCTGGTTTAATCCCAGCCCGGGGGACCAGATTTAAGACTCCCAATTCTTCTTGCCGCAGTCAGTTCTCTGGAGGTGAAAGGTAATTCTTTAGGCTGCCCTCCTGAGTTTTGAAAAAATATTTAAATGTAACCAGAATCATTGTCCAGAACCTTGTAGGTGAGTAATCAACAGGGAAGAGATAAACTTGATAGTAAACGCTGTCTAGGGGACAACAGTATCCGAGGCAAGATGGTGTGGGAAAAGACTGAAAAAAATAAGTTAGAGTTTGTTGAGAGTTCAATAGAACAAGGCCTCTGTAAGTAAAAACAAACAAAAGATAATAACTCTGGTTTTCAGAAGAAGATCAGTAAAGATCAACTTAATCCCAAACAACCTCCAGGTTCTCAATCAACCTGCCCAACTCTCCTCAATCAAGCGTTTTGAAGGGTACCAGATAATTTTGGATGGCCATAAAAAAACAAAGCAATTTCTTTTTATGAATCTCTAGAAGCAAAGCAATAAGAAATTCCTACAAGAATAACCCAAAAATTCTCAAGGGACTGAAGATTAGCTTTGCAAAATGCAAATTAAAAGAAATAAAGGGAGTTTTAGCCATCCAGGTTTCAAGCATAAAGAAAAATCTAAGTCAAAGTGACTGATTCCAGAAAGAAAATAAAAGAAAGATCAAGAACAGTATTGTTGGAAAAGGGATCAAGGAGTGGTATAACACACTCAAGAATTCAACCAAATGAATTCTTCTTCAACCAGCAAGGATATTGGTTGGTGATAATGGATAAGGCCACAGAGGGGGGGATCAAGAATTTGAGTATGGAGGTTCAAGGATCAGAGGTCAATCATGGATATACCCCGGATAAGATGATGATAAATTGCTCAGGTAAGGGGGGAGAAGATGGAAGCACTCCCACAAAGATCTATTGGTTGATGATTCAATGGATGATCAGGACAAAGGAAGGTGAGAGCCCCTCCTTTTATGGGCAAGAGACCCTGTAGACAAGTAGACTATATAGAGTTGGATGACACAAATGATAGCGGAATATATATATATATATATATATATATGTTTAATAATAGGATGAGGAAGGTCTGGTTCTCCCTGCCAATCCTTCTGCTAATGGGGTGAGAGCATCTCGCCCCCCTCTGTTGCTTGCATCCGTCTGCGGATGCTTGTGCGCGACCATGATAATACCAACCCTTATCCAAAGGCAGAGGGGGTGAGAAAGGGTAAGGGATGATTGAAGATGGAGACTCAAGGCTCTTGATCTATTAATAATCTTCATCAGAAAAAACAGCATGAGGGTCATGATGAGAGGGTGGATACCACTCAAGGATTTCTTTGAACAGGGGTATGGATCAGAGGTTCAGGATATGTGATTGGTTGAGCCCCTAGGAGCAAAACCTGAAAGTGATGGACCTTTAATTGGCTGAAGTTATGATTTGAATAGGTGGGATTGAGAGTGCTGCTCAGATACACTCTGAAAAGCGTGGTCAAGGATGGTGAGCCTTGATCAAGCAAGGAAAGGAGGATGCAACCCAGGTCACTAGTTTTTGGAGATGACAGCAAGAGAAGAAGCAGCAGAGCAGATTTGGAAGGATGATGAGCTCCGGATGATCAATTTTAAAGGTTGATCATTGACTGTGCCTGGTGGAGGATAGGTTGATGGAGAGATTTGAGTAGGGAAAGTAGGATTGAGATCCATCAATCCAAGCAATTGTTGGTGAGGTGATGGGTGATGGATCAATTGGGTTGGGCTGTTGATAAAAGAGCAAGGATAGGATGGATTGGAGGAACAGTAGTGATGAAAATGATCATCATCATCTCAAATCCATCAATTGTATAATGACCATCATCCATGCTAGGATGAGGATGGGGCCTGTTGGCCCAAAAGAAAAAAAATTCAGATGGGGAGCGCAAAGAGGAGGTGTTTAACGCAGGGCCTGGGGCTTGAAAGCCCCAGAGAGCCTTTCCTAGAACACTTGGACAGGGAGAAGGTGAAGAAAGAAAAATTCCAAAGCTAGCCATACAGAAATCAGATTCCCATTTTTTTTTTGATAGAAAGATGAAAGATCATGTATAAATTTTTTTTGGAATTTTCCCTTTTCTTATGAGGTGTCCCATTTTGATCAGCACAGAAGTACAGGATTGAAACTCAAGAACTAGTGAATTTTCCAGACCAGGAGCAGGATTGTTGGAGGGAACTTTGGGGTACACACAATATCTTTCCAAAAAGGTTGTTTGCAACCCATCTCAGGTGTGAGCAGCTATTGAAAACCCAGATTGGTTGAAAATGGCGCCACAAAACCCATTTTGAGTTGTGAATAGATGTTGTAGGGTTTCAAAATTTTCTTTATTTGTTTATATTTATTTTTGATTTTTATTTTAGGGAATTGAGTTTTTCACACCTCCAAACCAGGAATTCATGCTGTTTCAACATTGCCACAACGTTCCCCAATGTCCCCAATACACACTGTAAACCTGGAAAAAACATGGTTTTTGGGGGTTTTCCAAAAAAAAAAATACTAGGGGACAGAGGGGCATCTCAAACCCCTGTAAAATACTTTTAACAAGTTTTGGCCATTTTTAAGGCCTTCAAAATTTCCCTCAAAAAAATAAAAAAAAGAAATAGATTCATGTCTTCAATCTTTTCCAATTTTTTATTTTATTTCTTGATAATTTTGCAAATTATGAAGAGGAAAAAAGTTTCTTAATTTGCTAGGAAATTCAATTACCAATCTTTCAGAATTTTGGCACTTCATTTTCCCACCAAAAAATGGATTTATATAAACAGGGTAATGTTAAATTCACAACCCATTTAAGTTGTGTACAGAACTAAAATGGGCCATGTGGCAGGCTACACAAATCTTATTGAGTTGTGTGGCCTCTACACAACTCTTATTGAGTTGTTTGGCCTCTACACAACTCTTATTGAGTTGTGGGGCCTCTACACAACTCAATTGAGGTGCGCAGCCCCCACACAATGGTTTTTAGTTGTGTAGCACCACACACGGATACATTTAAGTTGTGTGGGGTTGTAAACAGATCAAATGTAGTTTTTTAGCATTCAAAATGCCTACCAACCTTTTTGGGCCAAAAAAAAAACAAAAAGGCCAAGAAGAAAAATAAAAAAAAAATAAATGAAAGAATGAAAGCTAAAATAAAAAAATAAAAATTGGTGGTACCCAGGACTCACCTGGGTCCAGTCTCATTCCAACATGGGGGGGTGTAACCAATGGACATGCCGCCCTCCTCTGTCTTCAAAGATTGTATTGATTTTTGTATTTGATTTTATCCTAATCAAACATCACCTTTCATTGTATCTTTTTCAAGGGATGTATTGTATCCATCTTTTTCCTTTTATTTTTTTTATTTTTTTGGGCTTATTTTTTTGATTTTTTTCAAATCTTCAAATCCTTATTTTTCTTTATTCATAGGGCAGTTCCAAACACACAACCCCTGGGGGCCATATACCCCCATAAATGGGACTAAATGGTTGTGTTTGGAACAACCCTTTGGAGTTGTGTATGGGCCCCCACGCGTCAAAGGGTCGGGTAGGGACCTACACAACTCCCACACGACTGGGGTCGAGAATTTATCATCACCCATATCAAGAATAAGACCTTATTTTCATCTTTTTCTCCTTATTTTTTCATGTGATTTTACAAAGTTTGAGCTTTCATCCTTTGAGTGAAAGTTGGAAAGGTCCCAAAAAATTTACTTGGGGATTTTTTGTAGCTTATCCATTCCCAAATAGCTCATAATTGAAAACAAAAAAGTGGTTTTTATTGATCCAAATCAATGATTAAATAATAAATAGAAAAAAAAATTATGAAAAATTGAGAAAAAAACCTAATTCAATCAAGATAAATTTGTACTTCTTTACTATTTTTACCATAATAAAACAAAATCTCAAAAAAAGTTCCAAGTTATTATGAATCAAATCTTCCCATTTTTGTGATTCCTTGCTAGCAAAAGGCTTCCAAAGGGGATCTAATTGGGGAACTGGCCACAGACCAGAATTATAGTGGAAAGAAAATATGTGCTGGAAATCTTCCAAAATAATTGAAAATATGGAGGATGAATGCAAATTGGCATTTGGAGGGGAATCAAGGGGCAAATAATTTGATTGCATCAAATTTGATAGAAGTACCACTGGACCTTTGTATGTATCTACAAGCAGGAAACCACGGAAAAGGAATTTCATCCAGTAACTTTGAGGGGAAGGTCCAGAAGTGTGGTTGGGATTTTTCTTTGCTTTTTCAAAATTTTCATCCCAGAATTGATCCATAATGTTTTCATCTTTGAAAAGAGAGTTTGTTCCCATTTACTTGATTATTTCCTGACATATTGAACTCCAATCTTCAGATTTAAAGCCCAAACTAACTGCTACTGATCAAAAAACACAGTTCCCATCAACCATCACATCTTGAAAATGTGAAATTTTTGGTATGAATGTCTTTGGGAAAATGAAAGTTTTTTATGGATACTAAGTAAAAAAAGATGAGTATTATGAAAGATGAAATGAAAAAAACAATTTATACTGAATTTATCAATATCCACAACTTCAAAATTATCAAAATATGAAAAAGAAGATTTTGTGACCTCATCCCAAAAAAACATGGGGTTCATAAGTTAACCATGAAGCAAGATTAATTCATCAAAATTTTGTGTTATCAGTTTCAGGGTTTTTAGCTGTCAGAGAAAAGATTGGATTCCCTGGAGGCCTATAAGCGTCTTCATCTTCATCTTTTTTTTTTCTTCTATTGGTCCTCTTCAAAGTTCCAGGTCTCAAATTCTGTGAAACAAAACTCTAATTGATGATGGTTTCTGACTTCTGAGTGACAAATGAAGATCTGAAAATTGAGGGAAACTAGAAAAACAATCCTGATCCCCCCACCCAAAAAAGCAATTTCTAAATGTCTTTATTATATCCAATTTTGAAAGATCTTTGAGTTCTTACCCACTCAATTCCTCTTCTATTATAAAATAATCCTAATCATGATGCAATGTTAGCGTAATTAAAAAAAATCAACTCTTCCTCTGATCTCCATTTCTTTTTCCCCTTTGCCTTTTCATGGTCTTCCTTTCCTTTTTTTTTCCCTCAGGGTCTGAAATTAGAGAAAACCTATTTCCAACAAAATTCAGTTAAAATTGATCAAACAGAAACATATGAAAAAATAGAAACAGAAAAAAATTACCATTGAATTAAACACTTGGTGCTTCCTTGGTCTTCCTCTTATCTTAGGTAATTCAACATATTCAAACCAGGATGGATGCCTCTTAGATGAATTGTGAGAAAATATTTTGCTTTTGTTGGGGGATCCTTTTGGTCTTCCACAAATTTTCCTTTCTTTCTTTGATAGGGTTTCTTGAATTGAAGTCATTTGAAAATTCCCTTTTAACACTTTCATCATTTATTCAACATAAAAATGTTGTTCTCCTGGGCGCAATTTAAGAAATTCTTCAAAGAGTTCATTCTGAAACCAGTGTATGTTGGTTGATTGGGAAGGTGATTCAAAAGATGATTGAGAAATTTGGAATGAACCTTTCTCAGAAAGCTATGAATAATTCCAAAATAAAAGAAAAAACTTCAGAAATCAATGTTACAATTATTTTTTTCTCCCAAAAAAGTAAAAATATTGCAATAGGAGGTTTGGCAGGCCACTGGGAATAAAAAAAATCAAGAAAAATATTTTGGTTCTTGAGATTGGCCTTCTTCACCTGTTGTAGAAAAGGAATTCCAATGAAAGAAGAATAGTCAAAATCAGAACAGGTGGTTGATTTTTCTTCTGAAATTTGAAAGGAGTGCATAATTGTGAGAGCATAGTGGATGATTTTTTCTGAGAGGTTTTCAACACAATATGGGATACCAATCAAGTTCTTGAAGACTGGCCGAGAGCTTTTGATGGAAGTTTCATTTAGTTGAATTGAAACTGAATGAAAGATTTGGTGAAATACATCAAAAAAGGAACCAGAAGAAGTTGCAATGAAATTTTTGAAATAAAAATACAGCCCCTTCTATTCTTAATGTCCTGGTAATTAAAAAATGCAGGTGCTTTTTTGGAGCATATGAGACTTCTCTTTTTTGAGGTAGCAAGTTGTCAAGAAAGTAGTCAGAATTTGGGGGATTCCAGACTACAGTCATTTTGGTAAAATTTTCTTGATAAAAATTTTAGGATTTGGATTTGATCAGCATATTCCAGTGTTTTCTGAATATAATCCATTCTTCTCAGATTTAAAGTGTTTTCTAAAATGTGTTTGAATGTTTTTCAAGATATTCCAGAAACAGAGTAAATGATGAGAGTTGGGAAATAAAGTTTCAATGGAATGAATCAGGGATTTCTCCTTTTCAGTCATAATAACTTTGGGTTCTTCATAATCTCATATTTTATAAAGTTGATGGATAGCCTATTTTTAGTCTTCCTTTCTTTCTTGGGAGAGGAAACAGAAACCAACAGAGAATGTTCTAGCACAATTCTTGAAACCAAGAATGTGAACAAGAGGTATGTAAAATTGGTTGGTGTGATAGGTAAATTCCATCATTAATCCTTATGGAAAGAGTTTGATTAATTTTATAGCATCTAGGAAAGAAATGAATAAAGAACCAATATGCCCATTTTGATTATTGAATTCTTATTTAATAGAAGAGTTTCTTAATTCAATTATTAAAGATTCTATGGGTTATATTCCTTCCAGTTTGTCTCTTTTAATTTTTGATATCTTGTCATAGATTGTACTAAGGTTTGTGTGAACAGGAGAATTAGAGGACTGCATTAAGGAATTAAGAATTTTGAGGGGAGTAACCCCAGTTGTGGTTAAAGAATTGAGCATATCCTCTTGAGCGCCCTAAATCCTTCTATGAACTGTATGAGTGGATGGATTGGTTGATGGTGGATGATTGTGATCAGGGCATTGGATTTTTATTTCCCAAAGACCATACCTCTTGTCAAGGTTTCCAGAGAATTGGAAGGGACAATTTGTGTTTTGATTGGTGAAAGTCTTTTTGTATCTGAATTGGGCTTATATCCCACAGACGTTTAACATTGGTAAGTATATATTTGCTCCTTAGTATTGGGGAATTTGGTGGAAACGGCATATCCATGGGATTTAGCCCCCTTTTGAACAGCATCCAAAAGTTCACCCTTGAAATGATATGATAATTAAGGGGGAGAAGAAAAATGGGTTAAATCATGGGG
Organism: Puccinia polysora; assembly: GCA_025617555.3. NCBI lineage: Eukaryota > Fungi > Basidiomycota > Pucciniomycetes > Pucciniales > Pucciniaceae > Puccinia > Puccinia polysora. Next base: position 10,748,426 of record CM062622.1, on the reverse strand, counting down.
GTCATCTAAATTAGTTGAAGAAGTAGAAGGAAAATCAGAAGAGTAAGATATTGAAGCAGAAGAAGAAGCAGCAGAGGCAGATAGTAAAAGTGAGTTGATGTGTTTTCCAGACATTTTTTGTTTGGGATTTTGAATTTGAAATGGTTTTTTTTGAGAAGACTTATGTTGTTGAGGATTGATTGATTTATTTATTTTTTAATTGAAGTTTTGGATTTGGGGGTTTTGATTCTGTGAGGTTGGAATGTTGAATTGGATTGGTTCAGTTGTTTTGAGTAGTGATGTGTGATTGGTTGATTGGTGTTGAGTTTTGATGATTGGCAATGGTGGTGATGATTGGTTTGGTGTGGAGTGGATTATAAATTTTTACAGGTAATTTTGTGGTTGAGGAGAGGATGGGACCACCCAAAAAGGTGAATAGGAGGGAGGAAATAATTCAAAATAATATTGAAATCAGATTATTCATATGCAAGATCCCAAAAATGCAGACCTACCCAAAAAAGGGGGTTTGAAAATGGTATTTTAAGGTTGGAAATATCAGGGACCAAAAAAGGTTCAAAAAATATGAAAGAAAAATATTTGTGTTTCATTTGAAGTGCATTTTAAAACTTTAATCTCAGTTTGACCCTAAAAAGAATAAATCAGAAATGGCTTCAAATGGCACCCCAAAACAGACACTTCCCATTTTGTTGAAGATACATTGATTATTCTGAGTAAATAATTGATCATGAAATTCCCTGAATAATGTTTTTTGCCCTTTTCAATGCCCACTAAAAGGCTGCAGGCTCAAAATCTGTAAAATCCCATCGAAAAATTAGGAAAATAATGTCTTATTTTTTATGTAAATCCCATTTTCTTGAAGGAAAATGAAGTACCAAAATTCCAAGAAGATTACAGTTGAATGGCCTGAAATATTTGGGAACTTTTTTTCCCTTCAGATTTTCCAAAATAATCAAGAAACAAAAAATAAAAAATGTGAAAAGATTGGAGATTTGAAGCGTTTTTTTTTTTCAGTTTTTCAAGGGCAATTTTGAAGGCCTTAAAAATGGCCGAAAATTTTCAAAAGTATTTCACAGGGGTTTGAGACGCCTGTCTATTACCTATTGTTTTTTTTTGAAAACTCCCAAAAACCGCATTTGTTCCAGGTTTATTGCGTGTATTGGGATTTTGCGGCAATTTCAAAACCGTGGGAATTCCAGTCTTGGGGGAATGAGAGATGTAAAAAATTTTTTTTGAATATATTTTAGTTATTTATTTTTTATTTATTTATTTATTGGTTTATTTATTTATTTAATTTTTTATTTATTTAATTTTTTATTCATTTAATTTTTTATTTATTTATTTATTGATTTATATTTATATATATTTATTTTTTTCATAACTCATATGGGTTGTGATATCCTGTTCATGACTCGTATGGTTTAAAAATGGCGTTTCTTGCCTGTTTGTGACCCCTGGGTTTGCAAATTTAAAATTTCCCCCAAAAAACAAAGAGAATGTAAACCCATTCTTGGTTTCTTCTACTTCAAGATTCTTCTCTCAAAAAGTAAAATGCCTGGTCAAAATATAAGACTTCTTCAAAACACTTTGTTTTCCTTTCACATGTTCACGTTGCAATATATTGAATGTTTCAGTTTCCATTCTCCTATTCAATCAAATGATCATTCCAGCATTTCTGATGCATGAAATTTCTTGTTTTCTAGAATCTCTTTTGCTTACCCATTTTTTCCCTTTCCAATGAACTCTCCAGTATTCAAGAGGGCTTGGTGCCTAAATTTTTTTCAGATTCTCTCCCCAGGAGATTTTTTTTTCTAAAATAAAGAGGAAATAACACTGGTTTCCTCTTTTCTTGTTACCTTCCCTCTACCTTCTCCCTGGAACCCTGTGATTTTAAAACCCCCTGTAACATCTGAAACCTGTTAACCTGAAACCAGAAACTCTGCCTCCCTTTTTTGCACACTCAAAAGTTCCAAGGTTAATTTTTTACATGAGAATTCTCCAAACTTGGCCCCTTTCCTCTTTTATCCTCCCCAAACTTCTCCACTCCCTTTCCCAATCCCTCTTTTTTTTTTTCTTTCTTTCACCTAACAAACCCTAGCCCCTCTTGGAAGTTGACCCTTGTGGCGCCATTTGCACACCCTCCTTGACCCCTATGGCCAACATCTTGCATACAAATGGCTTCCAAACAACTGATCAACTCCCAGATGGATTTCCAAGGCAAAAACACCTCCTACCTCAACACTAGCCATAGCAATTCTCAGATGGACCTTATTTCCAAGGAAGTTATGCAGATAAGTAAAACCCTTTACAATCTTGGCTTGAACATGCAATATTTATGGTCCCTCACAAATCAGGTGGGGACAATCCACGCCCTGCTACAAAATATATCCCTGTTGAAAAGTTGTGTCCCTACCAGAGTCAGCCCTCAATTCCCCCAGTTTGTGCCTCACCCTCTTGACCCACCCCTCACCATGATTGGTAGTTTGGCTTTGCCAAGGATTATCCCAGCTTTCTAGAGCCCCTCAAGATCACCAATCTCTGGTTTTCCAGAAATAATTCCCTGTTGGAAACCTTATTTTGGAACACTCAGCTCTAAATTTGCTCTAGAGGTTCGCATTTTAAGTCCAAGTCTGCCAGAATTGTTTGGCTGTCCTGCCAGTTTGTTTTGAAGCCATCTGAGGGCTTCTGGGGGGCTTCTCCATCCAAAAATTGGTATTTTACCATGATTATCAATAATTCCTGGAAGCATGGTTTCTTGGAAGATTAACCTTCTCTTAGAGGTCTTCATCTTGCAATTCCTGCCTTTGATTCCATCTCGGCCTTTTAGGAGTAACTTGTTGCAAAATTTGGGGGAAAGTTTGTGAAAGAAAACACAGAGAAGGCCCACAAGTCCTGAAAGAAAGGTTGTCTTTCCATTACAAAATCTAAATCACAATTTGGCCCTCTTTGTTACCTGGTTGACATGCACAAGAATGCTTGGATGAAGCTTTATGAGAAGTGTCTCCATCCACCATTTTCCAAGACAGCCCTCTCCTCCAATTGGATCCTATACTCATTGTTGGAGGGGAAGATGTAGATGCCATTGAATTGGACCAAACTTTGAATTGCATAAATCAGATCAGATCAAGGGCAGCCCTAAGTGCAAAAAAAAAAACGGTTCCCCTTTGCCAACCCCCTCACCTCCAACAGCATTTGCCACCATTCCCACCAATTGTTGATCCCAAGGCCATGGAGGTGCACATGGTCCTGGCCAGAAAAGGGAGACCTTGATTGGTTTTGGACCTCTCTAGTAACCTCTGCGGAGCTGAATGTTTGTGTTTTTGCTGCTTACATCAGGTCTCCTTGGGTCATACCAGCAGTTTGAACTATACCAGCACCCCGCTCTTACCAGAGGCTTGGCTTCATTTTGTACTGGGAAACCAATCTGCCCTACCAAAGGAAATCCAGAATAATCTTCCTGTGTCTTGGTGGACTTAGTATAGGATCTGTTCACCCTTTCCCTGGTGGCAAACCCTCTTTCCCTTCACCAGTAGTGCTTAGATGACAGGTAATCCAATTTGGAAGATGAGCCATCGGATTGGGAAGGTCGGGACTTACTCAAGGTCCGGGTGGCCTCCATACACGTGAAGTTGCTGGCCAATAACCACCACATTTTTGTACTCATCTCTTTGGTCTCCAAAGGCAGAAAACTTGTTCCATTCAACTTCCTTATTGACACGGGGTCCATGGCCAACTTCCTCAGCAATAGGGTGGTCCAAGAACATATGCTTACCCCTCGGCAATGGAAAAAACCTATAGATTGTGTAGTTTTCAATGGGGTAAATGGAGTAGGGGGCTTGGTGACTCAAGATTGGAATGGTTTGGTCCAGTTCTCAACCACCACATTAAAGGCTTTTAGGTTGAATTCTTCCTTTGGCATGACTTTCTGTGGGTTGGTTGATGGTATCTTTGGTCTTCCCTGTCTGGACCTTCAGGGTTGGGTGGCCTTGGGTGGAAAGAGTGATCACCAGTTTTTATTGGAAGGCAAGCCTGTACATGTAATTGAGAAGTTTTTGGGAAGGGGTTTAGAGGTGAAGTAACAGTCATGAAATTCCAGGTTCCCCCCTCTTGATCTCTCCCCATTGAATTCTCATCATATGCTAATGTGTCTTCCACAGAGGAAAACTGTACTCTACCCCCTCACTTGCCAATGGATATATCCATACAGATTAAGGAAGGGGCTATTCCACCTTTTGGGGGGATTTAAAATTTTCCCTTAGAAGAAAAATTGCAATAAAAGACTGATCTCATTGAAAAAAATGACAAGTGTCCTCCACATAGGCCCCAATTTTCTTTTTCTGTTACCAATTGAAGAAACCTTGCCTCTGTGTCAACTATAGCGGCCTGAATTCCATGACCATTAAGGATAGCTACCAATACCAATGATAGGGCACTTTTTGAGACAGTTGCAAGGCTTTCAGTTATTCACAAAAATAGATATTAAGGAAACTTTAAACCTGTTAAGAGTGGAAAAAGGTGATTAATGGAAAACAGAATTCAGAACACTGTGCGTCCATTTTGAGTATTTGGTTATGCCCTTTGGCTTGACCAATGCTCCCACTTGCTTCCAGTGTTCATTCAACATGTGATTTGGGATTTCCTTGATATCTTTTGCTTTGTCTACATCAAAAAAAGCTTGATATTTTTTTGCACAAGGGATGAACACACTTTTCACATTTGCAAGATCCTTGCCCAGCTTCAGACTCACCAACTCTAAACCTAGCCTGAGAAGTGCTCATTTTACACCAATAAGGTAGCCTTTTTAGGTTGTGAAATTTTGAGGATGGGAATTGCCATGGAACCAGCTAAGCTAAGTACCGTTTATGATTGGCCCAAACCTTGTGATCTTTCAGATCTGAAATGATCCTTGGGATTTGAAAAGTTTTATTTATGGTTCATAAAACATTACTTCAGCATTGCTATTCCCCTGGACAGTGTCACCCATAAGGGCATGGATTTCTAATGTTTCCTCCAAGATCCCCAAACCCGCAAATTCTTTACCCATCTGAAGCAACAGTTCACCAAGGCTCCGCTCCTTTAAAATTTTGAATTATGTCTTCCTCACATCCTTTAATTCAACTTTTTGAAGCATGCAATGGCAGCAGTTTTAATGCAGCCAGAAAAGTCTGTATCCCTACTGTCAGCTTGCTACTATGTCAGAGCTAGCTGACAAAGCACCAATAATAAAAAAATTAATTCAAATTAATAAAAAACAATTAAAGATTATGAATATTCAAAATATTATTGGAGATTTGGAATCCTCACCTAATTTTAGGTAGGGTCACTCAGCAACCCTACCCTCCCATTCCTACTCCTTACCAATCTCAAATCACGTAAAATTGAAGTTGTAGCTCACGGCACCACGTTTCGCCACTGTAATCTTTCTACATAAAATCCCAGGTTTAGGTTTTTTAGCTAAACTTAGTCAGAATTAGAGAATTCTGTATATTTTGGGAGTTATTGACAAAAAAGCATTTTGTTGACACTCCAGCGCGCAGCTACAAGAGCTACGCCCTTGCGCGACAGATGCCAGAGTAGAAGCCTGCGTGAGAGCGACGGCTGACAAGAGGGCGCGCAGCCCCAGGCGGGTGACCAATGCGCAACCGCGGGAAGATGCAAAGCGACAGGCGCGATAGCCATCATCACAGGATGAGGAACCGCTGTCAAGGTACCAATCCGACAGGTTACTAACCATACTAATAGATCCAGGGTATGAAATAAATGTCTCCACGCGTAGAAAGTGTATAAAAAATTAGATAAATAAATTAAAAATACATAAAAGGATGAATTTACATATTTAAATAAATTATATAAATAAATACATAAAATTTCAAAAAAGACTACAAACAACTTTGGAGGCTTGCATACCAATCTTATCTTGACATAAATGAGAACTTCATGACACACAATTTTTTTTGAAGATCTCATGAATCCAGATGTGTAAAAGATATTACTAAAGTTCCCAAAGGAACTATTTTAAATAAATTATTTTACTAAAAATCATTGAACTTTGAAAAAAAACATCAAGAGGTTAGAAGAGTCTAATAAACTACTTACCATGACCTTTATGAAATTTTAAAGACATCTTCATATTCGTAGGGTATCCCTTAATCTAAAAATGAAAGAAAATTAAATATAAATTCCAAGTAATTATTTTTAGTAAATAATTTGAATAAACCAACACCAATTTTGAAAATTGATGTTAACAACTATAAAGGACCAGAACTTACACTTAGAGTGAAATAAACAGGAAACATGTGACATCGAACTGTTCTTAGAATATCCAAAAATTAGAATATTAAATCAAGTTCATAAAATTCTCATGAAATACATGACTAAAGAAAGATCATCTGACAAACTAGGCGCTTTTTCCCAACAAATTATCAAATTATTATGGGGAATAGCTCCAGATCTGGACTGATCCAGCTCCCACCCAGGCTACAGCACCTAGGGCACATGCAGGGCCAGCACTGGTTGCCCTGGTAGCCTTAGCACCCATCACCTTGAGACCCTATAGCTCTCAGAGCGACAGAAATGAGACCCAAAAAGATATAAATAAAGGCCCCTTTTTGAGGTGATTGTGGCTTTAGTCTGATTGATAATATCCGTCCCAACCCTTTTTATCAATTTAAACTGCTGAAAAAACTTATAACCCCATTAAACAGGTTTAACACATCAGTGCACGTCTCAAACATGTACCCAAAGGATTTAATAATATACCAGTGAATCTTATTATCCTTTTTCTGTTGTGGCAGCTTGGTTACCAAGCCCTTCCACTCCACCAAGTATTTTATATACATATTATCTTTGGGAAATATATCCTTTAAAAATAGAAATTAAAGGTTCAAAGGTAACCAGGCCTACATGTTTTCATAATGTCAGCTTCCTGATGCCAGGAACTTGGCCATCCTTTAGCTACAGCAAGTGATATTGGTGTGGGAGTAATAATTCCAAGAAGATTACGGTAAAATGCTTAAATAATTGATTTAAAAGCAAGTGTAAATTTTGGTTGGTTTGGTTGTATTAACACCTCAATTCCAACTGAGTTATAGTTGTGAAACCTATACATGGCATAATGTGTGAAATGTTAAAATGGCCAAAAGGTGCCATAGTGGTGTCATGGTCTTTTTTTTTAATAATTATTTAAAAATGTAAGGAGTTAGAATTCAAGGGTGGGGTCAGTGAGTGACCTACTTAATTTTGGGTGGGGAATTCATTTCTGTAATGATATTCATGAATTTATCACTCCTTCTAATTTTATTATTTTTATTTCTGTTTAAAATCTGCTTTGACAGGTTGCTCTGTCCAAGTAGCAAGCTGAAACATACTAAATTCCCTGAAGAGAGGTGTTAAAGATCCCCAATTGAAATGTGTCCCCTCTTTAAAAATATTTAATAATCAATTTATTTATATTGATTTATAACAATAAGCCATATCCAAACAAATTAACCTTGCAATAAGCTTTATCCAAATATTTTACATATTTTTGCTGCATTTAATGAATAATATATTTATTATTTATTTTATCGCCTCTGGTAGCTAAAGGATAGCAAGGATCTTCGCATCCAGGAGGCTGACACCTACAAGCAGTTTATTTCTTTTCCCGCAAACTGGATTTGTCTGAGTCACATTAAAAGGTTCACACTCAGGAACTGGGGGCAGTGGTTCAGGCATTTTTGGAATGGTGCGCCTGGATAATAAAGACATCTTCCCCAGTGAGGCTCTATTCCAACCATGCAAATTGGGGCTGCTTCACACAGAGAAGGCACCTTTTTAATTTTCAGTCTAGATGGGTAGCCTTCCTCTCCACTTTCCATTTTTTGATGAAGAACATCCCAGGGAATTCAAATGCGGCTGATCCTGCCACCAGGCGCCTGGATTATATACGGGTGGATGATCTAGCTGACCAACTGAACACCTTTTTGCTGAATTATTTGGATGATATGGTCCTTGAGATTGCAGCACCCAAGTTGATTTTTTTGAGGTCCTGACCACTGCTGATACAGCTCTTCAGGAACTTCTAACCCCTCCTTGGAATCCAGCTCTTTCCTCTTTGAGCACCTCCCATTCTAAACCTCCATCCCCAGAGGCCAAAACCTATCCTTCTTTGAGAAACTCCTGTTCTGAACCCCCCTTGCCAGAGGCTGGCCCAGCTCAGGAACTCCTTGATCAGCAAATCCCCCCTCCCCTCTCCTCTTTCTCCAATTGATTACCTCTTCCCCCCCCCTTGGAAGCCTTCCTGCGATTGCTGACAGTGGGTTATGCGGAGGACACCCTGGTGGAGGATGTGGAGGCTGGAATCCAGTTTTGAAATGAACTTTGGTGGACCAGAAACAGGTTCCTCCTCCCTGCTGCCCTCAAACCCACCATTTTCCAAGCGTTTCATGATGATATCTCCATGGGTCACCCAGTGTCTCTGAAGATGGTGCAGGATATCACCCGCACCTTCTCCTGAAAAGGAATTTTGGTGGATTTCATGGCCCAACCAAGCTCCTGCTTTTCCTTCCAGCATGCTAAGCACTCCAATCAGCACCGAGGGCCACATTCTTCCCCTCTCTATACTTGTTAGGCTTTGGAGCATCATTGGCATGTACTTCATTTCCAAGCTAACTTTGTCTGATGGTTTTGATTCTATTCTAGTGATGATGGATCACCTGAAAAAGTCAAGAGATAACATTGAATAAAGGCTGTACACAAGACTCAGAGCTGAGAAAAAATGAGAAAGAAAGGTGAGAACACTCTCAATGTAGTCGCAGGCCATTACAATCAAGGAAACAAACAGGAGATGAATTCTGCGCCAGATGGAATGTGAGATGATGTTCTAAAATTGGCAGTTGAGCTGAGTTGTTGTCAAGATTGATTCCTGAGCTGAGGTGATGAGGCTTACAATCCAATAGGGATGAGTGGTGTGAGTCAGGAAGGAAAGAAAGTCATGATGAATCTCACCAGGAAAACATAGAGTCCATTTGGTTGGATAGAGCGTTTGTCAAGAAGGAAAAAATCAAGAAGAGATGAAAAAGAGCGGGAAAGAAGAAGAAGAATGAAGAGACTGAAGATCCAAAAGAAGAAAATCTCCCTTGTCTCTGTGGATGATCCTCCTCCTTGTGGTTGTTCAATTGGGAGAGTCCCTGTTTGTGAAGTGGTCAGATTTGGGACAAGTGTCTGTAGTACAGTTGCAGTTCTTGGATGATTGGGGGTGATCTATGGAGATGAGATTTGACATGAGTATTGAGAGACAGTCCATCTTCAGCCCGTGGAATACCAAAACAACCCATTCCTGGATAAATAAAAAGTGTTACAACATGAGCCGCGACTCTGAATGAAAATGAACAAAAGGAAAGAAATAAAGCGGTCTGAAAACCAAGAACAATCAAGACAAGAGCAGCTACAAAGCACTGAAAGATGCAAAGAAGGACTGAAGAAGCTCAAGGCTAGAAGTACTGGAAATTTTGGTGAGAGCATCTGTGGGCATTTCCTCTGACCTAACAAGTCTGATCCCAATATTCTCTGAATTCAAATCTTCCATCATCCCCTCAGTTTTCAGGTCCAGATGACGGGTTTTTGAGTTGGATCCAAACCTTTTGAGCTTATGAATGAGGCCACTATTGTTTGTGTGAATAATTATAGTCGTTGATTTGGTTGAAAAAATTGAAAATGCCAAAGCCCTGATCCAGGTAGCCTCTTGGAATGCATCAACAAAGGAATTGAGCTTGGGATCCGTGGAGCTGGAGGTGATGTTCTTCTGCTTGCAGCTATTCCAAGACATGGCTCACCCATAGATAGCACAGAGGTAGCCAGTTGGAGAGTTGAAAGTATCTGGATCATTTGAGCAAGATGCATCTGAGTAGGCTGAGATTAATGATTTGGCTCTTCCCACTCTTAGGCAGAGCTTGATGTGCAGAGTCTCCTTCAAGTATTTCCAGGTCTTTTTTACCTTGTTCCAGTGGGGTAGGCCAGGCTTGATGCTGCATCTAGAGAGACTGGATACCGCAAAGTTTATGTTGGCCTGGGAGTAGCACACAATGTGGTTGAGCAGGCCAATTGCAGATCAATAGTTGACTTTCAGAGCCCTGAAATGCTTGTACTCTTTGTCTGTGGCGGGTTTAAGTTGAAAATTTTGAGTCAAAGGAGATTTGCTTGTTCTCTCATTTTCCAGATCAAGCTCCTTGAGTCCATGTTCTATGTGTTTTGACTGGCTGAGAAGGATTTTGTTTTCCATTACTTATATCCTCATTCCCAGAATGGTGTCAGGGTCTTTTGAGGTTGAGCCTGGGAAAAAATTCAGGAACTTCCTCTCAAAGTCGTTGCCACCTCCAACAAGAATCAGTTCATCCACATGAAAAAAGGCAGGACAGACCATCAGGAGACAGGTAGAGGCACAGGTCACATCAGGATTCTTAGAACCCTACCTCCTTGAACCACGCTGTGAGAGTCTCATACAAATTTTTTTGTGCTTTCTTGAGGCTGTAGAGTCACTTTTGGATCTTGAGGAAGAAAGAGGTTTTTTTTAGAGCCCTTGGGAGTACGAATGATGAATTCCTCATTGATTGGCAAGTGAAGGAAGGCTATTTTCACATTTAACTGGCGGATTTTCTGTTTTGATTTTAAGGCGTAGAGCAGAAGAAGTTGCAGGGTGGAGAACTTCCTGTTAAGATAGGAAGCATCTCCGCGATACTCCCCGACTGGCTCTACACACTCAAAGCTCCGCGCGGCCCCGACGGTCCCCCAACTCAGACTTACCTCTTCTGCGTCTTCCCTCTCCTCATCGGTCGGAGAGTGAACGACTCTCTTCCTCAACCTCTAACATCAAAACTTCTCTAACGTCACAACTCTATCACGACCAATTCTAACCCAACTCTATTTTCTTATTCCTGATTTCTTTTTTTCTATTTTCATATCTTTTATTTCATTTTCTTTTTTCATTTCATTTTTCCTCTATTCTTCATTTTATTCATTCCTTTTGTCCTTTATCCAAATTCCATCAAGAACCAATACACTTCCCCACGTCAAGACTGAACCGCTTCCAATCTCTGCCTGGTAAGATCTCGAACTTCTCAGGAGATCATCCGAGTCAACTAACCCTCAATTCCTCAAACATCAGCTTTTGCCCAACTCATTCTACCTACCTCGAAGACGTCTCCTCATCCTTGTCGCTCAACTCAACCCTCGTGATTGATCAGACCTGTAGGATCTCTCTCTCCTTGTCTACCTTTTTGTTTCTCATGTTCTTACCCATTTTCTGCTCTGCGTTGTTCAGCCTTGCTGGTTCTTAGTTCCTGATAATCTAATCTCAAAGCTTAACACGGTTAAAAGCCAAAACCAACGACCTCAACCAGGCAAATTAAAGACATGAACAAACCAGCGGGAGCGTCCGACTATTTCCACCCATTATCCCTAAAAGCCTTGGTCAATGCCATACCCCCACTCAATGAAGAAAACTACTCAATTTGGCGAGACAAAATGCTCATGCTCTTCAATCTCAAGGACATTAAAGATGCCATTACTAGAAACTCTGGACAGATGTTGACTAAGCAAGACCAAGAGATATGAGCGATTATCCTCTCAAAGCTCAACAGCACCACTCATTCAAATGTAGTCAACTCGAGCAACATAATGTCATCTAAACTTCTATGGGCCGAAATCACGCGGAGATTCGCATCATCAGAGGTGGCCAACAGAGCTAGGGTTTTCAACCACTTCCTACACTCAACGTTCAGCGAACATGCTATCAATGGATTTATCACCAAGATGCGAAAAGCAATTACAAGGATGACAGACGTGGGGATTGAACTTCCGAAGGACATATTAGCATATTTACTTCTCTTCAAATTTCCCCCCATCCTCGAGAATCTTAAACAACAGATTATGCACGGCGAGAAGAATCTAACCGTAGACGTGGTCTTCAATCACCTCACTCAGTACAACAACAAAAGAAAAGCCCAGATAAAAGTCACAAAACCATTGACCAATGTGTCCCTTGTGACGACTAAGGCAAAACCCAACAAAGATGAACGCAAAGTTAAGATGCGCTGTAGAGAAGGTTATCACGACCCTAACGCTCCACACCCCAAGTCATCTTGCTTCCACCTACATCCCAAGTCCGCTCCTGACTGGTGGATTGAACAACAAATGGAGTGGAAGAATAAGAACAAAAGGAACCCAACAATCAACTACCACGCTCTTCTCACTCTCTGGATCAACTCTGACAGCAATCCTAACCTCCCTCTGGACACTGGAGCCAATGTCCACATCTTCAACGATCTTAAGTACTTCACCTTGATTGACATGCAAGATGACCTTGAGGAAATCAAAACTGGTAAACTGGAAGCTAACCTCAAGATTCGAGGAACTGGCACCGTCCAGTTAGAATGGAAAGAATCAACAATCACCCTCAAAGACTGCGTATATGTGCCCGATATCGTGATAAACCTAATCAGCCCAGGTCTCCTAGCTAAGAAAGGGTGTAATCTCACTCAACGACACGACAATTTCACTGTTACTAGAAACAACAAGATTGTCCTAAAAGGACTCATCTGAGATCATCTCTTTGTCATTGAAAAACCTAGGACCGCCGGGAACAACCAAACCGTGCATCTCTCCAACCAATCTCCGGCCACCCTTCCTCCCCTACTAGAACTCCATTGAACCTATGGGCATGCTTCAATTTCCACCCTCAAACCTCTCTTGAAAGATCACTATCACAACGAGGAACTCCTCAAGTTCCAATGTGAGAGCTGTGTTAAAAGTAAAATTACTAGAGCTCCATTTACTAGTATATCCACCTCCTCCAACAAGCCCCTGGAGCAAATCCATCTTGATCTGATTGGCCCGATCTCTCCCCAATCCAAATCCAGCCATCACTATCTACTCACCCTTGTCGACAATTACACTGGCTATTTAGCGGCATTCCCCCTTAAATCCAAGGACAAAACTCCTGATACTATCATCAACATACTCAAAACAGAACACAAGCGACTCAACTACTATCCAACCGAAATATTTTCAGACAAAGGGACTGAATTCACCAACTCCACCCTCAAAGATTTTGCTAATTCAAAACGTATCAAGCTTTTAACCTCCAAGCCGTATCACTCTCAGCATAACGGCCGCGCCAAAAGGGCCAATCAAACTATCGTAGAATCGGCCCAAGCCATGTTCTCGTCATCAAGACTACTCAAGAACTACTGGCACATTGTGGTCAGAAGCTGCTGCTTCATGCTCAACCAAATACCGCGGGAAGGTAAAAATCAATCTCCCTGGGAGCTGATGTTTGGTAAGAAACTACCAGCTAATTATTTAAAACCCGTAGGTACATTGGTGATATACCTAGCAAACCGTATGCAAAAGGGACAGAAGTTTGACAAAAAGGGTCTTGAAGGTATCTTAGTCGGCTTCAATCCAGTCTTTCACTCTTACCTTGTCCTCAACTCGCTTGGGGCCATTATTGAGACGAAACACGTCAGATTCCTCAAGACTAGCTTGAGGGAGTTTCCACTCCTCGAATCTTCCGGATTGGACATCTTCTCCCAATCCGACTTGGACATACACGAATCAGACTTCTCCACACCCAACAAACAATATACTATCCGCGACGCAAGACCTGAATCCCTGGCGTCAGAATCTGAACCTGAGGACAAAGGTAACTCACCAAATCCCCCGTCTCCAAAATCTCCAATTCAAACAATTTCCGCTCCCAACATACCATCGCGACCCAGACAAGAAACCCGAAAACCGCAAAGGTACGGATTCCATCACTACTACAAGCCGCCTTCGTACAAGGCCGCCCAAAACTGTCCTGAGTGGCCAAAATGGGAGAAAGCGTCGAAGGAAGAGTTGCTATCCATCAAATTTCAACACGTCTGGGAAGAATATTACGACACTCCGGACAACATCCTCAACACTACCTGGGTATTCAAAATAAAAGAGAATTGTCATGGAGAACTGGTTAAATACAAAGCTAGACTATGCGTACAAGGCTTCGACCAGATCCAAGGCATTGATTTTGACGAAACTTGGGCACCCACTGGTAAACTCGGTTCTCTCCGCCTGGCTCTCTTGTACGGTCTCAAAAATAAAATGAACTTTACACAATTTGACGTAAAGGGAGCCTTCTTACACGCTCCCCTCAATGAAACGGTTATTATCAAAACTCCCAAAGGATCAGATAGAAAGTCTCCCTTCTTTAAGTTGAAGAAATCCCTATACGGCCTCCGACGATCTCCGAAGAACTGGTACAAAACTCTTACCGCTTGGATCAAGTCGCAAGGTTTCCATGGGTCCACCAGTGACCCATGCCTGTTTCTCAATTCCAATTCTGGCGAGGTCTTCTATTTCCACGTAGATGATTTGATTCTAGTGGGAAGGACTAACGACTTCAAGTCAAATTTTCTAAAAAGATTTGCGAACTCCTCTTGCCATTCCCCAAATACAATCCTTGGAATGCTCATGGAATTTGAAGGCGACAAGATTATGCTCAGCCAACCTAACCATATCAACCGAGGACTCAAAGAATTAGGTCTTGCCGACTGCAGAGATGTTAACTCCCCACTGACTCAAAATACACACCTCAAACCCGCCACAGATGAAGATCACGCCAAATTTGTCCAACTCAACATTAATTACCAATCCACAATTGGCCTCCTGAATCACATTGCTCAATACACTCGACCGGATGTCTCATTTGCTGTATCCAGCTTGGCAAGGTTCAATACCAAGCCAGGTCTCATGCACTGGAGAGAGGTCCGGAAGGTTTGGAAGTATCTCAAGACAACGAGAAATCTCAAGCTGGTCCTCCAATATGATCCCGGTCAGGAGATGATCTCCGGCTTTAGCAACGCAACTTGGGCCGACAACCCTGTGTCTTGCAAGTCTCAAACCGGGTATATAATCCTTCACCACGGAAGTCCCGTCATCTGGAGCTCGTCAAGACAAAAAAACATAACCTATTTGTCCACTGAGTCCAAACTGAATGCCGTGCTAGACTGTTACTTAGAATTAAAGTGGATTTGCCATCTAGCTGGCGAGATTTATTCCACCGCCTCAGTCAAACCTACCATCTACGTAGATAATAAGGGACTCAAAGATAAAATAAAGAAGTTTGGGTCCCACTCAAAATCTCGACATATAGATATCAAAACTAAAGGCCTAAGAGAGGATCTCTTGCTCGGGAAGTATGAACTACGACTCATCCCTTCAAACGAGATGATGGCTGATTCCTTAACCAAAGCAACTCCAGTCCAAATACTGCAATGGCTGCACAAAAAGATATTCTCCGGAATTCACAACAGCTGCCATTCGACTTCTCCTCTTACCAGCCACAAGGGGTGTTAAGATAGGAAGCATCTCCGCGATACTCCCCGACTGGCTCTACACACTCAAAGCTCCGCGCGGCCCCGACTGTCCCCCAACTCAGACTTACCTCTTCTGCGTCTCCCCTCTCCTCATTGGTTGGAGAGAGAACGACTCTCTTCCTCAACCTCTAACATCGCAACTTCTCTAACGTCACAACTCTATCACGACCAATTCTAACCCGACTCTATTTTCTTATTCCTGATTTCTTTTTTTCTGTTTTCATATCTTTTATTTCATTTTCTTTTTTCATTTCATTTTTCCTCTATTCTTCATTTTATTCATTCCTTTTGTCCTTTATCCAAATTCCATCAAGAACCAATACACTTCCCCACGTCAAGACTGAACCGCTTCCAATCTCTGCCTGGTAAGATCTCAAACTTCTCAGGAGATCATCCGAGTCGACTAACCCTCAATTCCTCAAACATCAGCTTTCGCCCGACTCATTCTACCTACCTCAAAGACGTCTCCTCATCCTTTTCGCTCAACTCAACCCTTGTGATTGATCAGACCTGTAGGATCTCTCTCTCCTTGTCTACCTTTTTGTTTCTCATGTTCTTACCCATTGTCTGCTCTGCGTTGTTCAGCCTTGCTGGTTCTTAGTTCCTGATAATCTAATCTCAAAGCTTAACACTTCCCAGTCGGTGAAAAGGTCTTGGTGTAATTGAGTCCCTCAATCTGATTGAATCCTTGCATGCATAGTCAGGCCTTGTACCTAACTGGATTGCAGTTGCAGTTTTGTTTGATTTTGAAGGATCCAAGTTTTCTTTAGAGCATTCTTTGGCTTGGATCCATCATATTCTTCCAACAAAAAAAGGTCTTCAATTTAGTACAGCTCTTTGTTGCCTCAATCCATTCAAGATGCCTGTTGCCTTTGAGAGCATCTTTTTACGTTTTAGGCTTGAAGTAGTGATAGGAACCATACCTTTGAGGTGTTTTGAGGCAAGATCTGTCTCTCAAGGCCCGTCCTTGTGGCACGGGGTCTTGCTGCAGGCGTTGAAAAGAGATTGGATCAGTCCGTTCCATTGGTGACGGGATTCCCAAGTCTTCTGAAGAGGGGAGACTGACTGACTTGGCTTCATCCGTGGAGCTGGAAGATTCATCTGATTGATTGCAGTAGAGCGTCCACGGAGCCTGAGGACATGTGAAAGGTTGAGGAGCCAGATCTGGAGCCTGAGGAGAGGTATCTGAAGCTTGAGGAGAGTTGGCGTCGACCAGCATTGGACCAACATCACAGGTGAGGCCAGGAGCACTTTTTCTTGGCATGTTGAGGAATTTGACATTCTTTGAGGAGATAATAGAACCATGTTTTGTCAGCACGCAATACAAGAGGAGGAGTGGGTTGAAGCCTACTAGTGTCCCCTCTTTGCCTTTAGATTCAAAATTTGACCCTTTGGGTCTCTTCTTGATGAGGTAGACACAAGGGCTTCCGATGGGCTTGAGGAAGGAGGAAGGGAGGAGTTGACCATGTACCTTCATCCAGGGTGACTCATTGTCACCTTTGATTAGGATATGGTTGAGCATGAGGCAAAAAACCTTGAAAAATTTGTGCCAGAACAAGGGAGGAAGCCTGCTGTCCTTGAGGGTGGCCCTTGTGGACTCTACTATTGCTCAATTGGCACATTTGGAACAACAGTTGTGTTTGGGGTGATAGGGTTCCAATATGATGTGAGTGATATGTTGTTCCTCTAGGTATGTCAACAGCTTTGAATTGACCAATTCTGTTCCTCCATCCGTGCAGACCTCTGAGGGATACACACTGCAATGCCAATACTGTTTCTCAAACATGTTGATGATTTCAGCAGTCTCATACTTTGAATTCATTGGAAAGGCTGCAAGGTAGCCACTGGCATTATCAATGAACGATAAGATGAATCAATGACCAGCCTTGGAGGAGGGTCAAATTGGACCCATAAGTTCAAGATGAACGCAGTCAAAGACCTTTTTGGATCTAGTGGAGGAGTGAGTGAATAGAGACTTGGTGATCTTGCTCTTGACATATTCCACGTATTGAAACTTCTGGGGGACATTGCTAGGAATGTGTTGGATGAGCGGAGCAAGCCTTTACAGAGAGGCATGACCATATTTTCTGTGGATCTCAAGAAGAGCGTCTTTGTGCAAGCAGGCAAAAGCAGAGAAATCAGATTTTGAGGAAGAGAGCAGGCTGTGCAAGGGAGTCAGCAGTGTACACAGATTGTTGTCAATGGTTCCTTTCAGAACAGGTTTTCCCCCATGTGATACAGTGAATTTCTTGTTGGAGGAGTGGATTGAGCAGCCCTTGCTGTTCATTGCGCTGGCGCTGATGAGATTGATGGTCACATCTGGAAAGTAGAATAAATCGGTGAGTTTGGGAGTGAGATCCTTCCAATGCAGTATTGAATTTCCTTTCCCCTTGATTGCCAAGCTGGCACCTTCCTTTCCTGTTTTGATTGGATTGCCCATGTGAGATCAGTATTTCAGTTCCTTTCCCCTTGATTGCCAAGCTGGCACCTTCCTTTCCTGTTTTGATTGAATTGACCACGTGGGAACAGTATTGAAGTTCCTTTCCCCTTGATTGCCAAGCTGGCACCTTCCTTTCCTGTTTTGATTGGATTGCCCACGTGGGATTCCATTTTGCAGAAGTAGCAAGAGTTGTTTATCATATGAACCAATTCTCCTCTGCCAAGCAAAAAGTTTTGGTCAGGGTTCCCGTGTTTGATCCACCGGTTCAGTAGGGCTAAGTAATGCGCTGAGTGAGATTCAGCTTTTGCCTTTCATTTGCTCTTCCTTGCTTTACATTTGGCCTGATTGTCTCTCCACCATTCAGGAGCCACGTCAGGGTGAAGATGCCAACATTTGGCAGCTGAGTTGTTCTTGTCCTGTCCAGGATGATGATGGCCTTTGAAACATCTTTTTGGATCAAGTCCTTTGGTTGAGTGCTGATTTGACAATATCATTCCACCAAAGAGGGCAATATCTCCTTTGGATTTTGAATTTGAGATAGAGGATTGGGCCATGGATTTGTTGTTCAATTGCGTGAGATGATTGAACAGGTACTATACTGAGATTTCCTTGTTGAAATGCATAATTTTCCTCTTGGGGTTGTCCATGGATGAAGGGAAATTGAAGAGGAGGAGGTAAGCAAAAATGTTGTTGGGAAGTTTGATTCAAACTTTGGAAATCTTTTTGAGACAGACCTTGACTCTGATGATGAAGTAAACAATTTTTTTGGGGTTGAATGAGAGATAAAGGAAGCTATTGAACACTTGGGCGCAATTAGAGGCTTGAGAAAAAGCAAATTTGTTGATGATGGCTTTCCACAGGAGTTTGCCTGAATTCCTGTTTTTGGCAGTGAAAATGTTTTTGCGGGCAGTGGAGTTGAGTTTGGAGATGATAAGTAGCTTGAGTTTGTTGTTGAATGAAGGTTTCAGGACTGAGGTCTCATCATTGATGGCGTCCATGCATCCTCTGATGTAAAGAATGGCATCCAGCTTGTCTCTCCAGATGCCATAGTTTTCTTCTCCAAGTAGGGGGATAGCTTTGCAGGCATTCATCAGCATCATTTGGAAAAAATCCATTGTATCCAATTGAGTTCCTCCCTCAGCCAATGTGTTGGTTTTTGGGTGAGCTAGGAGAGAGGCCTTTGGCTTTTAACTGTGAAGAGATAAAATTGAAAACAGGCCGTACACAAGACTGAGAGCTGAGAAAAAATGGGAAAGAAAGGTGAGAACACTCTGAACGTAGTTGCAGGTCATTACAACTAAGGGAAAAAACAGGTGATGAAGTCTGCACCAGATGGAAAATGAGATGATGTTCTAAAGTTGGCAGTTGAGCTGGGTTGTTGTCAAGATCAATTCCTGACCTGAGGTACTGAGGCTGACAATCCAATAGGGATGAGTGGTGTGAGTTGAGAAGGAAAGAAAGTTGTGATGAATCTCACCAGGCAGACATTGAGTCCAGTTGGTTGGATAGAGCATTGGTAAAGAAGGAAACAATTGAGAAGAGATGAAAAAGAGCGGGAAAGAAGAAGAAGAATGTAAAGACTGAAGATCCAAAAGAAGACAATCTCGCTTGTCTCTGGGGACAATCCTCCTCCCTGTAGTCATTCAATTAGGAGAGTCCCTGTCTGTGAAGGGGTCAGATTGGGGGTAAGTGTCTGTAGTACAGTTGGATCTTTTGGAGGATTGGGGGTGATTGATGGACATGAGATTTGACATGAGTATTGACAGAAAGTCCATCTTCAGCCCATGAAATACCAACAAAAAGGGCACTCACCTTTTCCCCTCTAATGGAAGCTGGTCATCTGATAGTTTTACGTTTGCCTTCCTAGACTTTTTTTCCATCAACAAAAGCTCCCAAACAAGATTTTCACAAATTTAAGGTCTATCTTTCTGTCTCAGTTCTAGTGGGAAATCCAGAGGCTGTTGCAAATAAAGCCAAACAGGTCAACCTCCTGGCATCCCCAGATGAATGGGAAAACAGAGTGCCCTGATCAGACCATGAAAAACTTTGTTTGGCATTTTGTGGCCAAGAGACAGGATGATTGGTCTGCGCTATTGCCAATTGCAAGTTGGTTTTCAACTCTTCTTTTTTTCATGCAACAGGCCCCATCACTTCTTTGATCAGAATTCCATAAACCCTCTTCTTAACAACATTTCTTGGGGATCTTGGGTTCCAGCGGCAAAAAAATGGCTGAAGCTTTTGGAATCCAAGCACTTTCATTTGGAAGCAAACCTCCATGGGGCTATGTTGGTTCAGAAGCAGTATTTTTACCAGCAAAAAAGGGAGGGGCCCCATCATGATAAAGGTGATTGGTTCTGGTTTTTGGGGCACAATATTTTAAACCTTCAACCTTTGAAGAAGTTGGATTTCAAACAGATTGGTCCTTCCAGGTCAACAGAATAGTGGCAAAAGGCACCTATTGGATTCTCCTCCCCCCAGATATAAAATTATTCAACCCAGTTTTCCACTCCTGCCTTTTTATCCCCTTCAAGAATCCTTGCTCAGTTCCCTTTTTCTTAGTTTCCTCTGCTACCTTGGGACTTTTCATGGTTTTGGGCTCATTTTTGGAGGCAAAGGATGTCAAGCTTCTCATCAGTTATCAAAATGTTTCTTTGGGCTCTCATGAGTATCTTTTCTATTGAAGGTGAAGAGAATCCAAGGGATAATGAAATTATTTAGCAAATAGCTTTCTGGAATTCACTAGAAGGGGAATTTAGTTATTACTACTCTTTAATAGATAGAGGTAAACTAAGATGGTTTTTAATTTCCCACCCTTCTGAGCTATAATAAGTCTGCACAATACTTTTCTAATTAATGGCTGGTTTTATTTGAGACTTGAAATAGTTCTCTAATGAGAGATAGATTAATTTTTAATAGAGATTTTTGGGGATTTTCAAGACTATTCAAAGCTGGATTGGATTACTGGCAAGCTTTCAACAATTTAATAGACAAACTATTTTTTCCAAATTCCAATAAGTGTTGACTACAAAAAGTTTAACCAGTAGGAGGACCCAAAAATGGGTTAGCCCAAAGGGAGCTTGGCGGAAAAAGGCTTTGTTTGTTATTCTTCTGTGCTCTTCCTTTGTATAAATTTTCTAATTGAACAAATAGGATTTTTCTTGTCAATAATAGGTGCAGAATTACAGGTCTTTTCTCAATAACCCTTATTCAAAGACACTTGGGGTTGGTTCAAATAGTAAATAATAATTTCATGTTTGATCCTTTTTTCATTTTGAATTGATTCTTGTTCACTGATAATCTGGTGCTAGGTAGGTTGGGCATAAGCAATGGGTCATAGGGGAAGATCCCATTCTAGAAAAATGGGATAGGGCAAAAGAGCCCCCCTTAAATAGACAAATAATTCCTCAGGGGATTCTCAGGGCCCCCCTGGGGACCTTTCTGATCCTCTCTCTGAACTGTTGAAGCACAGTAGGGTACAGTTACATGAGGGAATAATTCTGGTAAGAAAACATGTGAAACAAGCCAAGAGATAGATGTATTTTTTAGTATAAATTTTAATAGAGAGGTGGTAAATATGAGAAACTGCTGTGATTTGCGAGTTATGGACGCTTTTGAGTGCTTATCTTTTAGAAAGAATGATGCAGAAGTTCAATGCAGCTTCAGTCAAATTTTCTGGTTGGGAGAAGCATGAAAAATTCTTGGCAGCTGCAAGCCCTCTGTCATGCTCCAAGGTTAAGGGTTATTGTCTCCCCCAATTTGACATATCCTTTTCCTCAGTACCATCTACCTCAGTTGATAAACCTTGACACAAACAAAGCACAAAATCAATACTGCATTCCGCTTACTAACTCTGGCTTTCATAAAAACCTTCCAATCTTTTCAACTGACTCAGTATATACTTGCAAATATCACAGTTAACTATAATACCTGTTGGCCATCAATTTAAGATTTGCTCTTCTACCCTGGGTATCATCAGCCCTTGGACTTTCATTCTTGATCACACACTCACACCAGTTTGAACTCATGCCTAGATAGCCACATCAACTGTATAGTTTGCAAATAGACTAGTCCATTACCCTGCATAAGCTACAGATTCACATTGGAATTTTTCTCACGTTTAATTCTTTTCTGTCTTGTCCATTACTTCCTTTTAAACTCATATTTTATTCTCTCACACCTAAGCTACAACCTTGGAAACAACTGTACTGTTATTTAATTTCCCCAGTCCATTCCTGTTATTCATTGCCTTATTGCTCTCTAGCTATAGTTGACAATCCATTGGGTTGTATCTAGTCATCTTTGTATTGCCTTATAAAGGCTGTGTTGCCTTCCTGAAGATTTTCTCCTCCGTTAGTTAATTTCATAGGTTCTCACATTTTGATAAATCCAGTCATCACATTGCGCTTGGCTGTAGTTTCTTTCCATTGGAACACTTCCTTCCCCTTTCTGTTTGTCAAGCCACCAAATTATAAGTTTTCAATTTGCTGTTATATTTTCTACCTTTAACTCTCCTCAAACTCAGCATCTCCCTTTGAGCTCATAATCATCTAAGATTTCCCTATAGTACGTTGGGTGGTTGTGTGACTCCCTCTTTGGTAACTGAAATTGTATAACTTGTATGGTTGAAGTGGTGGAAAACTACTTTTTGGGTGTTTCATGAGGATTTGAATGAGCCCTCATCATGTATAAAATTTTGCAGGAACTACCTGCATGCTGTTTCAATAGAATTAGCTGTAAAGATATGAAGTATGCTGTGTTACTGCACCTTCCCTTGGGTGACTTGAGAGTGCTGCTTGTAGGTGTTTTGTGGTTGATATGGTGGCAAAATGAGTATCAGAGTGGTTCAGAGGCTTTATCTGGTGGTGAAAGTTCCTGAAAGGTCATGTATACTGAGACTTTGTTATTGCTGGTTGATGAGAATTTATACATATTTGGCTTGATTAGCCCCTAATTTTTTTAGTGCCTATATGAGTGTTTTATGGTTGGATTGGTGGAACACTGAGTATCAGAGTGCTTCAGAGGAATTTTCAGAGGCCTTATTTGGTGATGGAATTTCCAGAAAGGTCATGTGTACTGAGTTGTTGTTGCTGGTGGGTAAGAATTGAGACATACTTGGCTGCATGAGCCCCTACTTCTGTTGGTGTGTATATGTGTGTTTTATGGTTGGAATAGTGGAAAACTGAGTATCAGAGTGATTTAGAGGACAGTTCAGAGTCCCTGAATTGTACTGAGTGATCCAGAGTGTAACTTGTTTTAATATTACTGGTTGTAGTGTAACATTGGTGCCGGTATGTTTTAACTCCTGATGGTATGGGTATGTTGTTTGTTTGTGTGGTTATTTTAAGAAAAATATTTTGCCATTAGATATCAGATTAATATTTTATTTATTACTCCTTTTGATATAATACATCCTGCGCCAGTTGTTGGGTTGTTTGTGACAGGTGTTAAATATGGTTGAAGGGGGTTATCTGGTGATGGATTTGGGATTTGAGATTGGTTTTAGTTAAGATTATAGTTTATGTGGGGTTTGGAATTAATTTCTGAGTTTCAATTTATAAAAAGAAATAATAATTAATAAAAAATGAGACTGGGGGCTATAGGACAGTTTTGGTTTGACACAGCAGGGCAGCTTGGTCTTGGAAAATTTCTGGGTGAACGTTGGGGATTTTGACCTTTCCTGTAAACCCCCACCTGGAGGAATTCCACCTTGACTTTTTCTCCTTCTTTGGAACCCATTCCCCTGGCTGTCACCCTCCATGATTAACTTTCATGTATTTTTCACTTTGACATACCCTTCTCCTCAGTCCATAAGCATGACACAAATAAAGCACAACATCAATGATGCCTTCTGCTTACTACCTTTGGCTTGCGGAACAACCTTCCAATATTGGTGACTCAGTATTTAATTAAAAATATTGCCATGAACTCTAGCCCAAGTTGAACATCCATTTGAGCTTTGCTCTTTGAGCCTGCGTATCATCAACCATTGTACTTCCATTCTTGGTCTTGCAATGGAACTAGTTTGCACAAATTTCTAATTAGCCACTTGAACTTTATATTTTTCAAATGGAATAGTTTCAATCCCTGCATAAGCCCTCCTCATCTGTGCTCAAAATAATATAAGATTGCCCTATAGTACGTGGGACAATTGTGTGAAAGTGAATCAACTAACTTAACTCCCCTATAGTAGTTTTCCAACCTATAATATATTTTATTTTAAAATTTCACTTAATTGCTTTTCCAGGAACTCTTCCCTCACCCCTTAAAATGATGATATTGGTTGGGTAGGTAGACTATCAGCTTGCTACTATGTACAGAGCAACTTTTCATAGAAACACAAAATTATAAAAAATAAGAATATCTAAATTAACAAATTAAGGAGTGAAAAATAAATAAATATTATTAAAAAAATGTATTTGTCACCCAAAATTGGGTAGGGTCACTCAGTGACCCCACCCGTGAAATCCAAGTCCTTACATTTTTAAAAATAATTAAAAAGAAAAGTACAAAAATTATGACACTAGTATGGCACCTTTTGGCCATTTTGACATTTCACACGTGTTGTCACCTATAGGTTTTACACCTAAAATTCACTCAGAATTGAGGTTTTGTGTATATTTTAGGAGTTACATGCCAAAACGTGTTATGTCACAATTCCCGCGCGCAGCCCCACATCATTACATACCCCTACCTACTCGCAGTAGAATTTTCCTGCGTACTAGAGACCCACGCGCAGCTAATTCTGCCACGCAAGCAGCAGATCCTACCCCGCGCGCATCTGAACTTACTGATCCCCACATCTGGATGTGTTGTGACTAATCTGACAACCAGGTACCGCTCAGAAGATCACATTTTTTAATAATAAATTAAAGATCAACGTTTACCACATAAATCATTAACTCTGATCTTTGAAGACCACAAAACACTACAAGGAGTGTTCATAAAAATTATTAAAAATAATCTACGTGATCAGCAGATGATGGAAAATCAATAAAAAATCCAAATCTTTTCACTTCAAAGCAATACTAATTGTACAAATGAAGGATGAGTGCAGAATGATCAAATTTACACCATAATAGATAAACAGATCCTGTGGCTAAAATAGTACAGAAATCCAAAATATCTAAGGTCAGCTTATTAAAAGCACCAAGTGGACGTTCTAATCTTGCCCTTACTGGCTTGCCAGCCTCAGCCCATGAGCAGAACTCTCTCTACACGCCCTGAGAAGCTCAAAAGCACCCCAAAAAGGTATTTATACAGACCTCTTTGTATACATTATTCCATCATCATTTTACCAGGAATTATTATTATCAATCAGAAACCGTGTCATTGTTAGTCAAGTGCTTATGAAGAATCTAAACAAGTGATTTATGACCAATTTTTTATTATTATTATTTATTCATTAAACCAATCAACCCTTGAAGTTTAGTCAGGAAATCCACCCCATCTGCTCTGAAACCCTTCCTATTATTTCAGGATTTTTGTGGTACAGTGCTCAGAGTGAGTGTTTCCCTTCCTGTCTTGGCCATTGTGCTGTTATGCCCGGCCATTAGTATTTCTAAGGCACCCACCTTCATTCCAAGGTTCTTAAACTGCCTAAGGAGGTCCCTTGAAGAGAGGTTGCTTTGTCTTTAAAGACCCCAAGTAGTATAATACTTTGGCCCCTCTTTTATATACATATTGAAAACCTTTTATTACAAAAAAAAATTAAACCTTGCAAAAGCTATTATTTTATTATTTATTTAAGACTCTAAGCATTTATTTTTGGAATTATTATTATTATTATTATTCCAGTATTTTTATCACTCTCTGTAGCTAAAGGACTGCAAGGTTCCTTGGATCAGAGAGCTGACATAGACTTGGCTCTTCACAGCCCCAGAAAACCTTAGATACAGTTGCTGCTTCCAAATCTTGTTTGGTTGAAATATTTGAAAATCCCCTGGCTCCTCAATGAAAATCCCCAGTAGATCCTCTCAATGAAATCAAAGATTCCTCACATTCCTCCAAAAAAAATTTGAGACGCGTTAGATCAAGGGTTTGAAATAGTGCTCCCAAGGGCAAACCTTTGACCAAACTACAGTTGAAGGCGGTGAAGAAAATGAGTGACAGGAACAGGATAGGAAATAGAGAAATAGTACAATCATATCCAAGGCCATGGCGTAGGTGCAAGACAATAGAATCTGAGTGTAAAAATGTATGATGAATTGAGACAGGAGAGAATGACGTTGAAGGTAATACAAGTGAGAAGTAATAGTGTATGCAGGGTAGGGACTAGTCGAATTGCAAACTGTACAGTAATGATGGCTTAATTAGACATGGATGCAAACTAACAAACAGTACGTGACCGCAGATGGAAGTCCAAGGCTGTTGATGGGCCAGGGAAGGAGATTGGATCTTGTAATGGATGGCCAACCGGTATGGGGTTAACCGCGAAGTTTGCAAGTATATACTGAGTTGGTTGCCAAGATTGGAAGGTCAACGCAAGCCTGAGGAAGTAAGAAGATTGCACCATTGATGTTGTGCTTTATTTGTGTCACGCTAATAGACTGAGGTAGATGGTACTGAGGAGAGGATATTTCAAAGTGATGAAGACAATAATCCCTAAGTGCAAGGCGTGACAAAGAGGGATGTCTGAAACGTAAGAATATTGAATAAAAAAAATTAAATCAAAATATGAAGCAAATAAATTGTGGGAAACAATGATGGAGTTTTTCGCGTAAATGAGATTGCCAAATCTTTATGAACCACAAAACACAACAAGCAGTTAACCTAAAAATTATTCAAAATTCCAAACATGTGCAGAATACTTGGTAGAATCTACTCAAATCCACTTCCACCCATGTCACTCAAAAGAAGTTAATACAAAATAAGGAAATGTGTCTGAATCATAAAAAATAACAAATTAACATTTAAAGAACTTCTAACAATTATTTCACAAAGAAATATGACATAGCCAAGGCTAGAAGATTGACAGCACCAGAACTACGTGCCAAAATAGCCCTGAACAGCCTGTTAGCCTCAGCATGCAAGCACTACCCTCTCTATGTTGTAGAGACTCCTGTGGGATTATATAAATTAAAGTAGCCAAAAGCTTGCTAGCAGTCCTTGAAGGGGAATTTAGTATTACTTCTAATCCTTTAGAGTATTAGTATATACTAAGAGTGGTTTTGAGTTGCCTGCCCTTCTAGTACTTTAGTAAGTCTGCACAATAATTTATTTAAATTAATGGCTGGTTTCTTTGAGACTTAATATAGGTCTCAGATCAGACCTAGATGAATTATTAACTGTGATATTGGTAGGATTTTTTTAAGAGTAGAACAGATGTATATGACTATTGGTTAATTTATTGATCAGATATTTTTGATCTTAACCAATTCTGCAATATGAAAGGGTTCAAGGGTTTATCAAAGAAATGGTTCAGAAAGGGACCCAAGCATGGGTTTACCAACAGGGGGCTGGGTAGAGGAAAGGTTGGTAGTTTCTTTTTGTTGTGCACTCTCTTTCTTTGTAAGGGTATTTATTAACTAATGGGTGGGGTTTCTTCAATATGGTGCTGAATATTTAGGTCAAAGAAGAACCCTTATTCAAGCACCTGGTGGGTGGTTTGATTGGTTAGAGATGGGTAATAACTTGTTTTCTGATTTCTTGTTTCCTTTTAAAACTGATTCACTACTAATATTTTATCTGGGTAGGTACCACGGATAGATGGGTTGATGGGGTGATTAGGGGATGAGTTGGGTGAGTGGTGATACTGAGATGGGTGATGAGTTAGGTGATGGGTGGTACAACTTGGATAGGGTAGAGAGGCCCTCCTTAAATAGAAAATCCTGCCCCCAGGGGTGCTCAAGGCTGCCCCTGAGGGCTCTCCCTGTTCTGGTGAGGAACAGTGAGCTACAATTACATGAGACATTTTCGCTGGTTGGAAAAGTCTTGTACAGTTACATGAGGCATTTCTGCTGGTTGGAAAAAGCTGGTAAAGGGGTTTCATGTATGCACAGCCCTGCATAAACTGCTGTGAAGTGCAGATACAATGTATTCCTGTGCAGTACTGATGGTTGGTCTGGTGCTACTTGATTCTCCCTACATGTGCTATTCTTCATTCACTGGTGATTTTGTTTGGTGCTGCATGGTCTTGACTGCGTGCATATATTGCTGTGTAGTGCTGTGGGTTGTTTTTTCTGGTGGTTTGTTTGGAATAACATTCTTCTGACTGAATAAATTGCTGTGTGGTGCTTTGGTTGTTTGGTACTGCATGCTTCTGGTAGTTTGTTTGGTATCACATGCTTCTTTCTGCATAAATTGCTGTGTGGTGCTGAGGTTTTTTGGTACTGCATGGTTCTGGTAGTTTGTTTTTTATCACATGCTTCTGACTACATAAATTGCTGTGTGGTGCTAAGGTTGTTTGGTACTGCATGGTTCTGGTAGTTTGTTTGGTATCACTTCCACCTGCATATATTGCTCCTGTATATTTCTGCACAGCCTTCTGTATGTATGTTTGCTTATTTGTTTGGTCCTGGTTGAGACTGGTTTCACTTCCCCCTGCTTGTACTGTTCCTGTACACTTCTGCACAGCCTCCTGTATGTATATCTGCTTACTTTCTGGGTGAGGTGATAGGAGCTGAACTAGCTGTACTTCCTCCTGTATCTGTATTGCTGTATTCTGGTTGGGGTGACAGGGTTGGTGTATGGTCCTTGTATTGAGGGTAAGCTGTTACTGGCATGTATTTGAGAGTTTAAAAGGTATGTCTTGTGTCTTCTGCAGAGATGTGACACCTGGTTGGGTATGAGTTTTCCACAGTTGGGGGTTTGTTGGACTGTATCTTCTCATCCCTGAGAGGTAGTGGGGTACTTTGGCTGAGTGACTACGGGTTATTTTTAATTTAGAATCCAATTCTGAGGTTAATTTGAGGGATTGAGCTGTTGTTACACTAGAAAAGTGAGTCTGATGGCTATAGGACAGGTTTGGATTACCACATCCAACCCAGACTTAATGCTTTCCACAGCATTCCTGTCCATAAACATCAGACTCACATCCTATCCTTCTTCTTCCTTCTTCTTATTTCTTCTTCTTCCTTCTTCTTCTTCTTAGTGGTATTGATCTTGAGAGGCATGAAAAAGCTAATAATCACATGAAGAATAAAGCAAAGGTCCAGAGAGTCCTAGTGATCCAGTTGGTCCTGTTGAAATCTTGATTGTTTTATCTTGAAATCTTCTCCTCTTAATTCTTTCTTGATTGTGCCCATGTAGCAAGTGAAAGTACAATTCAATCCTTTCCATTCTTCTTGATTTTTGAATTATACCAAGTCTCTTTGGGATAAAGACAGGCTTTGGCATTTTATTTTTTTTTGATTCCTTGGATTTAACTGATTCCCTGAATTTAAATCTTCTTTCCCCTTCTCCATATACTGTGGTACTTCATGGCCAAAAACAGATAATTTTCCTCTCAATCTTTCCTATTCTCCTCTCAATCATTTTGTTGAATTTAAATCCTTGACAACCCATTTGCATTTATTCAAACCTGATAGATAACTTTGTCCGTTGAAACCTGCTATAATGTCTTCATTCAGAAAGTTCTAGCTGAAGATTAATTGATTACTTTTTCCTTTATACCTTGACACATCTTCAAATCTTCAATTGGGTCCAATTTTAAGTTAAGCCAGTCTTTATGTCTTCAGGTCCTTCCTTCTTCCCAGTGTTCCATGTTCTCTTTGGGTTGAAATCTTTTTACATTAATAATAATCTTCTGGAAAAAAGTCACATTTTAATTCATTCATTCTCTTTTGATTAATATTTTATTATTATTATTTTTGATAAATTCAGCAGTCTATGCTCTTTCTTAGGAGCTTTCTTTTATTTTATCCACCCACCCTTCTTTCTTTTTTTTCATTTACTCCTTTTGTTTAATTTTCAATTTTTAATTTTTTAATTTTTGTTTATTATCAGCAGTTTAAACTCTTGCTTAAGAGTCTTGTTTGTCAGCTTGATTTTTGTGATAATAGATTTAGCAGTTTTGGTTCTTGCTTAGGAGCCTTCTTTTATTTTATAAACCCTCCCTTTTTTTTTTTTTTTTTTTTTTTTTTTTTTTTTTTTTAATATTTTTATTACTGCTACTATTTTATTTATTTATTTATTTTTTTATTATATCTATTTTTCTTGTTCTTGAGGGCGGCGCTCGCCAGTCCCGCAATCATCCATGGCAAATAAAATCGCAGCCTTGATCCCGCACCCCACGCGCGAGAAGCTGCTCCCCCTGCAAGGGGGCCTCCTAGCAGCGAGGAAGGGGGGGGCGCTCCGCAAGTTAGTTTCTCTTCTCCATGTCTGAGCTGATTGGCTTTTCCCGGTCTACCTTACCGCTTAGTCGTACAGGTAAGGATTGGCATGGCCAGCAAGTACAGGTAAGCCTCTTTTTCTTTTTTCACTTCCTCCTTCTATTCATTCAGCTGGTTCCCAATTTCTGATCATGTGCTTCATCACGCCCGTGCCCCCCTTCCCCTCCTTTGGCTCCTCTTCCTTCTTCTTGGCGTCTGCAGGATGGGTCCTTTCCTATAATTGGTTAGCCAAATGTCAATAAATCCTTGCCTTAACACTTCAGCTGGTCTGTATTCATATTTCTTTGAATTGCCTGTCACCCTCCTTCCTTTAATTCATGTTGGTTACTGATGCCGCGCTTGTTCCTTCTTATCTAGTGACATGCTACGCAGATCTTGGGGTCCCTCCTTGTTGTTTTGTTTGTTTGTAGTAAGTCTGAACTTGCTTTGTAAATCCTATTCATTCCCTTTATTTTTTTGCTAATCTATCTTGCTTGTGATTGCGTCTTTTGTTCTTCTTCTTCTTATTATTTTTTTTCTAATTTATCTTGAATTGCAATTAGGATACCGCCGCGCTTCCTCCATCAAGCTATGCTTCTAGTCGCCCATAAGCATTGGGGTGGACCGCTGGTACTGGGCGAGTTCTGCCTCTTCTCTCTTTTGCCACCACCTTTTCTCTAGGTCGGTCCTCCAATACTTAAAGGGCCGTCTTTGTTGACAGATTCTCCCCGTCCTCATCATCCGCTGCTCCCTCTTTCCCTTCTCCTTGTCATTTCATCTAAGGTGAATCTTTTCTCAACCCTTCTCCTCTCTCCCTGTGACCAAAAGGGCTGACGGGATCCTATCTGTTTTTTTTTTTTTTTTTTTTTTTTTTTTTTTTTTTTTTCTTTTGATGTTATGTTGTACATTGCCGGTAGAAGATGAAGAAAAGAAAAAAGACTGCCCACCCCTCCTTTTTTTTTTGGAGGTAAGTTATAAGGGAGATTTATTCTTCCAAGTATCCTGACCATCTGACATGGTCAGGTATAACTTATCCATAATAATCATATGGCTAATCTAAGATTTAGCCCATTTTTCCCCATAGTATAAGCAATATCTGACAATCAATGGAACTTTCCCATGATGAGATAGCCAATGCCCATGAATCAAAAGATTATTTCAAGTGCAAGTGTTGAGTAAGTCCATAAACTCTGAGTTGTCCAGTCCTGCTCCCGGTAATTCTTCCCAATTTTTTCCTTCCATATCCTCAAGGTTATTCAAGAATCCCCCAAATACTTGTTGAGATACCTCCAGGGTTTCTCCAGTTTCTTGTTTATTCAACACCTCCTCCCATCCCCTTTCTACTGGTGTTTCAGGAGGAATGATTTTATTTTCCCAGGGGTCTTGTAAGCCTTCAAGGTCCCTTTCTGGTTTATTCTGTCCACTGATCCCAGCTTCTTCTGGGTCCAAGTTTGCTGTGATACTTTTCATACCCATTGGTCTTCTGGGTGGTGTGACCTGCCATCCTTCTTGGTCTGGTGAAAAAATTGGGATGCATAACCTCTCCCCTCCTGCTAGCTCATAGCTTAAGACTTCCCCTTTATGCTTTGACAATTCCAGCCTGACTTTATGATCCACTAAGAAGGTTTTTCCAAGTACTGTATGAATTGATCCTTTGGCTATGAAGAAGTGGGCAGACTTTGGTTCCCCAGGTGTTATTTCAAAAACTTTTCTTTCAGCCAATCCAATTAGTGGGGTAGAGTGGCCTCCAATTGCTGTAACCTTCATGAACAATTCTCTGGACAACAAGCCTGTCTGGATTGCCAAGTGTTCTGGTATGACATTTAATTAAGCACAAGTTTCCACCAGGGCCTTGATCTTATTTCCTTTGATTGAGATATCAATGAATACCAATGGACAAGCATAGGTGAGATTGTTGCCTATGGAGCATGGGTACTCATCATCTGAATAGTCTTCAAAGTGGTGCTGACATTCATTTATCCTTCTACTGTTTTTGCTGGTTGTTAGTTTAGAGGATTTATTCAAATCCAAGTTTCCTTCAGGGGTGATATCTTTTACCTGCTGAAAAACATTTGGTGAAGCTGAGAGGAGCTCCTCCCAGGTAAGGTTAAAGTTCTGCTTTAATATCTTCCTCTTCAAACCTTCTTCCATCTTGGTTCCTTCCTGGGTATCCACTGGTTCTGACTTTACTGGGTTATTCTTCACAGGTTCAGTTACTTGTTCCTTAACAGGTGCTTTGGGGGGTTCTTATTCATCTTCAGAATCTTGATCATTTCAACCCATGCTCCTGGGTAGCTTGGCTTCCTCTTCCTTGGTTCTGGAGCTTTTTCCTTAGTTGGTTCTGAAGTTCCCTGGTCTACCACTGGTGCCTCCTGGGTGTTATCCTTCTCTGGTGGATTTCCAGCCAACCTTTGTGATCTTCTCATTCCCCATTGAACTTGAGATTCCTTCATATTTAACTCTGGTGGTTTCCAAGCTTCCCAATTCCCAGTCTTCAAGAATTCTGCAATATTTGTTGGTTCTTCCTGCTTCTGAGGGTCCTTCAGTTTTGGGACTTGTTGAGCTTCTGAAAATCTCTTGACCTGATCTCTTAAACTATCCTTCTGGCTATAAGGTATGGGTTCTCTGTTTGGGAAGTAATAATTGGGCCCTTGTTTCAACACCCTCTTGGCCTTTACATCTTCTGTCAAGTATGGGCAGTTGACCTGGGTATGGAGTTAATCACTGCAATAGTAACATCTGATTGGCCATCTGGGTCCTGCAGTGGGAAGTGGGGGTCTGTAGTTTTGTGCCATTCCCTGGTTGATCATATCAAAGTGGGGAGGTGCCTACTTTTGGTTTAGAGCCATAGTGATTTTGTCAACATCTTCCTTCATCTTCAAGAGCTCATCCATTCCCATTTTCTGAAACTTGACTTCCTTCTTCGTCCCCACCAAGTTCTTGATGATAGGTTTAGGGATTTCTTCTTCATCCACATCCCATAAGGCCAAGGTCATTTCCACAAATTTCTTCAAGGTTTCCAAATCTGGTGGGAGGTATCTGCCATCTCTTGCAATCTTGATTCTTCCTGCATGGGCTAATTCTCTGTTAACTTCCCTCCTAAGATCAGTGGAGAAGGCTTTCCAGGGGTTTTCTCCACTTTCCCAGTTGGTGTTGTCATAACCCATTCTTATGAAGTAAAAAACCATCTCCTCATAGATTCCAATTAACTTCTTGAAGTCATACTTAGTCTTGATTCCTCCCTGCTCTTGGGTATTTCTGAGCAGTCTTGGTATTGACTCTTCATTTAACCTCCTATGGGGGGTAGCTGGGCCCCATTTCCTTTTCAGTTCCTTCTTCAAAAGGTCCCAGTCCCCATATTCATTGCCTTCCATATCTTCTATAGACTCCCTGATCTTCTTGTCTTGTAATAGAAAAGGTAAATGTAGGGCTATATCTATCCCTCCTGCCTTCTGGATCCTTGCAAGTCTCTCTACTCTTTCAATAAACTGTTCTACTTCTGTCCCATCAAATTCCAGGTTCACTTTCTTTCCATCCAATAATACTCCATTTTGATCATCATTGTTTATCATTGAGTTATCCTGCGCTGGTCTTCTGGCTGGGGTTCTTTCAATATATTGGCTCCTGGTAATTCCTATTCCTTCTTCTCTAGGTTGGGAATATCTATTTATTCCTGGGCTGATGGAGGGGTTTGTTGATTCTTCCATGGTTTCTGCTGGGATTCTTCCATATGCTGATATTTGGATTGGGGTCTGAAATCTGGTTCTTGGTTGGGTCTATGGGTTTCCTGGAATTCCCTGTGCTGTTCTTTCTTCCAGAATTTGGTTTATGAGTTTGGAAAAGTTTTCAATTTTTCCCATTGCTTCTTCTCCAGGGTCTTGCTGATTGCAAGTTATTTCCTGGTCTTCCTCTGGTTTATCCTAGGATCCACTGGTTATTCTTGTTTTGTCTTGCAGTTCTTTCTCCATCCTGATTATTGAAGATAGGGCTCCTTGTTTATTATCTTCAATTCCTCAGAGTTGGTCCTTGAGGTCTTCAATTATCTGGTATTGGTTTCTTCTTTCTGCCTTCTGAATGTTGAGTTAATTTTTGAGGCTAATATTCCACCAATCTTGGTTTTAATAACTTGTCAAATCTGACGGAAACAGGCCACTGTTGGGACACTAATTGTAGAGAATCCTGTGGGATTATATAAATAAAAGTATCAAATAGCTTTCTGGCAGTCCTTGGAGGGGAATTTAGTATTACTTCTACTCATTTGGAGTATTAGTATATACTAAGAGTGGTTTTGAGTTCCCTGCCCTTCTAGTACTATAGTAAGTTTGCACAATAATTTATTTAAATTAATGGCTGGTTTCTTTGAGACTTAATATAGGTCTCAGATCAGACCTAGATTAATTATTAACTGTGATATTGGTAGGATTTTTTGAAGAGTAGATCAGATGTATATGACTATTGGTTAATTTATTGATCAGATATGTTTGATTTTGACCAATACCCCAATATTAAAGGGTTCAAGGGTTTATCAAAGAGATGGTTCAGGAGGGGACCCAAGGATGGGTTTACCCACAGGGGGCTGGGTAGAGGAAAGGTTGGTAGTTTCTTTTTGTTGTGCTCTCTCTTTCTTTTTATGGGTATTTATTAACTAATGGGTGGGGTTTCTTTAATATGGTGCTGAATATTTAGGTCACAGAAGAACCCTTATTCAAGCACTTGGTGGGTGGTTTGATTGGTTAGTGATGGTTAATAACTTGGTTTCTGATTTCTTGTTTCCTTTTATAACTGATTCACTACTAATATTTTATCTGGGTAGGTACCACAGATAATGGGTTGATGGGGTGAGTAGGGGATGTGTTGGTGGGCGAGTGGTGATACTGAGATGGGTGCTGAGGTGGGTGATGGGTGATACAACTTTGATAGGGCAGAGAGGCCCTCATTAAATAGAAAATCCTGCCCCCAGGGGTGCTCAAGGCTGCCCCTGAGGGTTCACCCTGTTCTGGTGAGGAACAGTGAGCTACAATTACATGAGACATTTTATCTGGTTGGAAAAGTCTTGTACAGTTACATGAGGCATTTCTGCTTGTTGGAAAGAGTTGGTACAGGGGTTTCATGCATGCAAAGCCCTGCATAAACTGCTGTGAATTGCAGATAAAATGTATTCCTGTGCAGTACTGATGGTTGGTCTGGTGTTACTTGATTCTCCCTACATGTGCTGCGCTTCATTCACTGGTGATTTTGTTTGGTGCTGCATGGTCTTGACTGCCTGCATATATTGCTGTGTAGTGCTGTGGGTTGTTGTTACTGGTGGTTTGTTTGGAATCACATGCTTATGACTACATAAATTGCTGTGTGGTTCTGTGGTTGTTTGGTACTGCATGGTTCTGGTAGTTTGTTTGGTATCACATGCTTCTGTCTGCATAAATTGCTGTGTGGTGCTGAGGTTGTTTGGTACTGCATGGTTCTGGTAGTTTGTTTTTTATCACATGCTTCTGACTACATAAATTGCTGTGTGGTGCTAAGGTTGTTTGGTACTGCATGGTTCTGGTTGTTTGTTTGGTATCACTTTCTCCTGCATATATTGCTCCTGTATATTTCTGCACAGCCTTCTGTATGTATTTTTGCTTATTTTTTTGGTCCTGGTTGAGACTGGTTCCACTTCCCCCTGCCTTTACTGTTCCTGTACACTTCTGCACAGCCTCCTGTATGTATATTTGCTTGCTTTCTGGGTGAGGTGATAGGAGCTGAACTAGCTGTACTGCCTCCTGTATCTGTATTGCTGTATTCTGGTTGAGGTGCCAGGGTTGGTGTATGGTCCTTGTATTGAGGGTAAGCTGTTACTGGCATGTATTTGAGAGTTTACAAGGTATGTCTTGTGTCTTCTACAGAGATGTGACACCTGGTTGGGTATGAGTTTGCCACAGTTGGGGGTTTGTTGGACTGTATCTTCTAATCCCTGAGAGGTAGTGGGGTACTTTTGCTGAGTGAATATGAGTTTTTTGTGATGTAGAATCCAATTCTGAGGTTAATTTGAGGGATTGAGCTGTTGTTACACTAGAAAACTGAGTCTGATGGCTTTAGGAGAGGTTTGGACTACCCCAACATTCCCTGAGAAGGTCTTATGACCTTCAAAAAGGTATATAAACAACCCTTTTATGAAGTGATTTCAACCAGATTAATTGTTAAGCATCAATCCAGACCCCTTGCTATCCGTGATAAAGTGTTCAATCAAGATAAACAAGTGATTTATGGCTATAGTCTGATAGTATTATTAATAATTCTGACCCCAACATTGATTCCTTGAAGAATATCAGCAACTAACCCCAATAATTGTCCTGAGACCCTTTCATACCTTGAATCTCTGCAAGCCTCCTGGAGTAAGAACTTAAACTAGTAAGTTGTCTCCTCCTTGCAACCCAGGCATATGTGCTGTAAGACAGAAAGTCCACCCATCCCCCTGAGTTAGTCTTTGTGAGCAATCATTTAAGACCTCATTATACCAAGGTCTTTACAAGGTTCAAAACAACCCTTGAAGAGAGGTTGTTATTCAATAAAGATCACCATTTTGCACAAACTGTGGCCCCTCTTAAAAAAAATAGATTTAAAGAAATCCAATGCAACCAAACCAACCAAACCAACCAAACTTTTCACTTGCTTTTAAATCAATTATTTAAGCATTTCACCATAATTTTCTTGGAATTAATATTCCAACACCAATACCACCTGCTGTAGCTAAAGGAAGGCAAAGTTCCTGGAATCAGGAAGCTGAAAACCAGGGGTCTGGCCAGGAAATATCCTGAATAATTAATTTTTAATTAATTTATTTTTTTTGACCAGATATTCTACGTAAAAATAAGTAAAAATAC
The DNA here is from genome assembly GCA_025617555.3 of Puccinia polysora. Classification (NCBI taxonomy): domain Eukaryota; kingdom Fungi; phylum Basidiomycota; class Pucciniomycetes; order Pucciniales; family Pucciniaceae; genus Puccinia; species Puccinia polysora. The sequence continues at coordinate 10,711,429 of CM062622.1, read as the reverse complement.
TTATTATCCTTAATTTTGATTATTGTTTCTCCAGTGGACCTTAAGACCAACAGAGAATTAGTCAATTATTTTTTGAACCTTCTTAAACAACAAAAAGAAGAAAGACTCTGTAATTTTTTGCCTTTTATCATAACTCCTGAGCAACAACAAGCCAGATCACTTCATTCAAAGCAACAAGCTATTAAGGAAAAAGAATTGGAGCTTGAAAGACTTATTAATTTTAATTCTTTACTCAGGCAACACACGTCCTGGAAGAAATATCAAAGGTAATTTCATTTCTTTAATAAGAATAAAGAAAGTAAGCTTAAAATTATTATTTTTTTTCAAAAAAAAATGTATACCAAAAGTTTGAAAAAAAACCAAAGTTTGACAAAAATTAATCAAAATTATAATAAAACCAAAAACTTATTAATTTTAATTTTCATCTTAAAAATAGTGGAAAGAACCTTTTCCCTAGCAGATTTTTTTGAGCAGGACTTGTTGAAAAACAGTTCCCACCACTTTTCTTTGGATTTAAGCCAAGACTTGATTGGTACCCACAAAGATCCCCCTGGATTACCCCTCAAGGACTCTTTTAACCCCAGCCAAGCTTTAGTACCGTTTAATTTAAGCTTAAGTAAGCCTAAATTAATTTAAAAATAAATAATTTTTTTATTTTTTATTTTTTTTTTTACCTTTTTCAAAGTCTTTTCGATGAAAACTTACATCTTTTTTTGAACTATGTCACAAAACAGACCCCAAACCCGTGAGAAAGGACAAGCTCTGTCCTATGGACCTCTTCCCGGAGGAACCCGCGCCTGTACAAGTGCCCGTAGCGAGCACAATGAGGGGACTCAAACCCGCGAGACGAGTTTTGCGAGAACCACCAGCACCCACGCACTCCAACTTGACCAAAGAATTGTTGGAGATGAGTCCCTCTCCCCTACAATTGTCCCACGCAGTCACCCCTCCTCCTATGCCTCCCACTCCGGACCTAGTCAAAGAGTCCAAAATAAAACAGTTGGTGAAGGATCATGTGATTCATTGGGAGGCTTACAAGCTAGCCTAAAAACAGGAGGACTCAGCAGCTATGAGAAAGGCCATATCATGGGCCAAGTCATCTCAAATAGCCCTGCAGAAATTAATCCCCAGGGCAGAAGTGGAGAAATAAGTGTAGAAATGGAACCCCTTGAACCAATTAGCGAAATTGAAGGGAAAAGACCCCAAAAAGTTGAGGTCTTCACATCATCAAAGAATGAGAAACCCAAAAGATTGGGACAGTATCATATCTCTAGCCCAGAAATGGATGAAAGTCTATCACAACTAGGATCTGATGATATTACACAGTTGTTTAAAATTTTTTTTGATGATGTCTTCTACAACATGAAAATCTTGAGCAGAAACTAGGATAATATTCATAAACAACTTGATAAAGTCCTCCTGAATACTAACATAATGACCTAAGGTAAAGCTGACCATATGAAAACCCATGATTCTGAAAGCAGGGTATTAAAAGACAACATTGAGTCAAACAAGGTCAGTATACTGAAACAATTGCAAATCAATGAGTTAGAAAATGATAAGTTGAAAGATATCATCAGTGCTGACAAAATATCCTTGATCAAGCACATCAATACCACCTACTCCTCTGGAAAAGAAGAGATCCTATTTTCCATTGAGCATCTCAAGGAAGAAGTGAAAAACAAAACTGATACCTCTTCTGTTCACCTAGTTGATAAGATTGACCTATTGAGTAGCAAGTTGGATCTGGAATTAGGTATGATCAAGGATGACTTAAGAGACCTCAAATTCAATTCAACTTCTCCTCCTAGGATCCATTTGGAAGAGGTAAAGCCCACTAGGATAAGTAACACTCCTAACATTCCTCCTAACGCTGGAGCAATAAGGAATGGATCTTACAGACCCAGTACAACTCCTGTAGTGGAACAAGCTCTGAAACTCTTAACTCCGGTAGCTGAATGGCCCAAATTCTCAGGTGAAGGAGAATATAAACATATCAGTTTCATTAAATTCATTGATTACACCCTTGCCTCCTATGATTTAACGGACACTATAGCAGGGGTAAGACTGCCCAGGCTGTTTGAAGGATTAGCCTTGGATTGGTTCATCAACAAAAGAGGAGAAGTAGGGCCTCAGACTTGGGATTCTTGAAAATTCCTTATCAAAGAACAATTTGGTACCAGGGTATGGAAAAAAAAATGATGAAAACCTTTGAGACCTCACTTTTTGACCCTGATAAGGAAAAACCCCACAAATGTTGTTTGGAACAAAAGAAGAGGTTAGATTGCTTCTACCCTGAAGCTGATAGAGAGGAATTGGATGAAAGACTCCTCAGCCTATGTCCCAGACACCTTAATCACAGTGTAAGGTGTAGAATGTCTATGGATGCTGATCTCTCCACCCTTCTTGGTATCTTGGAGGAAACTATTGACATGAATGGTCTTGAAAAAAGGGCCAATAGACCCTGGGAACTTGCCTTCAAGTTTAGAGAAGATTATAATCCAAAAACTAAGGACTCCACCAATCCCCAAAAAGAAATCAAGAAGACTTCTGAGACAAAAGAAAAGGTATGCTGGAACTTCAACCAAACTGGACATGTAAGACCTGACTTTCCCCAGCCCAGAAGAAAGATCAATCTCATCAAAGGAGGAGATGAGGATAATGAACTCAACCCTCAACTGGATGAAAATGATGGATTATTATCTGAGTATGAATTAATGATTACTAACCCCATTAATGTCATTGAAGGGGAAATAGGACCCTCCCTGGAAATCAATTCAGTCAACAAGGATTCCAATCTACCAAAACAATAGACTCCCAACATGAAAATCCAACATGTTTCTGAAGCCAAGACTCTGACTCTAAAAACCTCTATTGGATAAAGCTACACCACAGGCAAAACTTGTTATGCTACTGGACTAATACAAGGTTCTCCCGTGAAGTTACTCCTAGATAGTGGAGCCTTCTGCTCCTGTTTTGGGTCAAGTTACTTAGAGAACCAAGTCCCCAACTGGAAAGAATACTTGCTACCAGTTCCACAAGGTAAGTTCAGCAGTTGAAACTCCTCCCTTAATGCTATTGGAGTATGGTCTGCAGATCTCATTTTGCCCCATCCCAAAGGTTCCCTGAGACTCAAGGTTGGGTTTGTAGTACTCCAGAATGGAATGTGTGATTACTTCATTTTAGGGAATGACTCTCTTTGCAATCATGGTATAGATGTATTCCAAAGGAAAGGAAGATACTTTACTATAGGAGGAGATTGGAACAAGAAGTTTAAAATATGCCATGTTAATTCTCAAACCACGGAATCCACTTATCAGAAACACCTGGAAACTTTTAACCAGGAATACTTCTCCCAAGCTGCCCTGAATGACCAACTCAGTGAAGATCAAAAATGTGATATCTTTCAGGTCTGCTTTGAGAATCAGAATGCTTTCTGAACTAAAGACACCCTATTGGTAACATCAAAGGACATGGTATGATCCTTACCTTAACTATCAAACCCCCTTACCCTCTAAATCTGAGAAGACCTGCTTATCCTTCCAGTCCAGAATCAAGAACAGCCTTAGAAACTCACATCCAGAATCTAATTGACTTACAAGTCCTGAGGAAAATAGGACACAATGAGCAGGTAGATATCACTACTCCTGTGATCATAGCTTGGCACAATGATAAGTCAAGAATGCTAGGAGATTTTAGGATTTTGAACAATTACACTCAAGCAGACTATTTCCCCATTCCTAGGATTGACCATGCCCTTCATAATCTCTCACAAGCTAAGTTTATTACTACCATGGACATGCTGAAAGGATTCCTCCAGATCCCCCTTGGCCCAGAGAGTAGGAAGTTCATGAGGATCATATTTCACCTAGGTATCTATGATTACTTGAGGATGCCCTTTGGAATCAAGAATGCTCCTTCCCACTTTCAGAGGATGATGGAAACTGTACTAGGCCAGTTCATAGGGAAAGGATGGATGATGGTATACATTGATGATTTTATCATCTACACTGATGACTGACCTCCAATGTGGATAAAGTAAGACTTGTCCTAAAAACCATCTCTGCTGCAGGATTAAAGGTATCCAGGCAAAAGTGCAACTTTGGATATGGTGAACCCCAAGAATTAGGTCACATAGTATCTGGTCTAACTCTTACAGCTGACAAAAACAAAATAGCAGCCATTATGAACATGCCAATGCCTCATAACAAAACTGAACTCCTATCCTTTGTCAGTTTCTGAAGCTAATATAGGAAGGACCTACCCAAGTTTGCATTACTAACTAAGTGTTTGTATGAGATTTGCAACAACAATACCCTGTTTGAAATGAATCATGAAAGGGTTAAGAACTATGAGGAACTTAAGGTGGCTATGACTACTGCCCCATACTAATACAACCTGATTACAGTAAACCCTTTATACTATATATTGATGCCAGCATAGAAGAACTAGGCACTTCACTTCATCAAGAAGTCATAGAAAATGATAGACCAGTAGAAAAGCCAATACTCTTTATCTCTAGACAAGTGAAGGACACTGAGAAAAGATATGGTGCCAGTCAAATGGAATGCATAGCTCTAGTATGGGCTTTAGAAAAGCTCCATTACTATCTGTAAGGTACTAAATTTGTGGTTATTACGGATTGCAATGCTGTTAGAACCCTGATGAACATGAAGACTCCCAGCAGGCACATGTTAAGATGGCAAATAGCTATCCAACAGTACAGAGGACAAATGACAATATTACATCAAGCTGGGAGCAAACAACAGAATTCTGACAGTCTGAGTAGGAATGCTCTACCCAATGACCCAAGTAAACTGCTTATGAACCAGAGAATAATGATATTTTCCCCATCCTTAATATTAACATATTGAAGGTTGAAGCTCCTATAATGGGAATACACATTTGTGAATTGGATGAATTCTTGTTCAACTCAATCAAAGAATCTTACAATACTGGCATGAAAACCCTGATCACCATTATGGAATGTACTTCTCCACCATCTGAATTGATCAATAGCCTACCTGAACCCCTCGTGAAACCATACAAAGCCGGAAGGTTCACCATATGGGATGGTCTAGTATACTACAGGCATCAACATTCAAGTGTCATAGTCTTAACCAAGGATGACCATATCAAACACTTCCTAGCTGAATGCCACAATAACTGCTCATTTGGTCATTTATCTGCTGATAGAACCTTAGATAAGGTTAAACAAACTGCTTGGTGGATCAATTGGAGAGACTCCACCATCCAGTATGTTACTAGTTGTAAAACTTGTCAAAAGTCCAACAGGACCACTGGGAAAAGGTTTGGTCTACTACAAAAGATTGCTGAACCCAAGAAAAGATGGGAGATCATCAACATGGACTTTGTGACTGGACTACCACCAGGAGGAGACTATTCCTACAACTCAGTCCTAGTGATTGTGGATAGGTACTCCAAGAAAGCAAAGTTTCTACCTAATCACAAGGAAGACACCGCTATGGAAGTTGCCCTATTATTTTGGAACAGACTCATTGCTGATGTTGGAGTTCCTAAGATCATTATAAGTGAAAGAGATCCTAAATTCACCTCTGAGTTCTGGAGAAATCTTCATGACATGCTAGGAACCACCTTAGCTTTCTCTACAGCTTATAAACCTCAGACAGATGGATTAGCTGAAAGGATAATCCAGACCCTGGAAGACATGCTCAGGAGATTCTGTGGCTTTGGACTAGAATACAAGAATTCTGATGGTTATTGCAGAAATTGGGTTAGCCTTTTACCTGCACTAGAGATGGCCTACAACAGTAGCAAGCATTCTACCACTAAGGAAGCACACTAAATACTGGAAAGAGGATAGATTCCTAAATTACCCAAGGATAACCTGAATCAGCAGCTAACCAATATCCACCCCACGTCACTTGACATCAAGAATATGATAGATACATCCAACAAACAAGCCGCAAAATTCATTCAAGAAGCTGCTGAGTAAAACCAGCAGAGATGGGACAAAACCCATAAAGAACCTGAATTCAAGATTGGTGACCAAGTCTTAGTTTCTACCTCCAATTTAACTAACTTAGCTGGAAACAAGAAACTCAGACCTGCATTTGTTGGAAAATTCACCATTAAAAAACTCCATGGAAAAAATTCTGTGGAAGTGATTCTCAGTAATGAACTTTCCAGAAAGCACCCAGTCTTTCCAGTAAGCCTTGTCAAACACTACCATCCTCAAGATGGAGAACACACTCTGTCACCAGAAATTCCTATTGCAGATGAAACTGAGAAAGAAAAAGGAAAAATAAGCAAAATACTTAAAGACAAGAAAGAAAGGATAAATGGGAACAATTTCAAACTCTATCTAGTCAGATACAAAGGAGAATCCGCTGAAAAAGATGAATGGTTACCTGAAACAACATTCCAGATGGACCTATCCACTTAAGAAATTACAGAGCCAATAAAAGAAATTGAGCCCCAAAATTGTTTTCAGATATAGACATATCTTGAAGTGGGGGAATGTCAGCTTGCTACTTGGACAGAGCAACCTGTCAATGCAGATTTAAAACAGAAATAAAAATAATAAAATTAGAAGGAGTAAGAAATCAATGAATTTCATTACAGAAATGGATTCCCCATCCAAAATTAAGTCGGTTCACTCATTGACCCCACCCTTGAATTCTGACTCCTTACATTTTTAAATAATTATTAAAAAAATAGATCACAACACCACTATGGCACCTTTTGGCCATTATGAAATCTCACACATTATGCCATGTATAGGTTTCACACCTAAAATTCAGTTGGAATTGAGGTGTTGTGTATATTTTAGGAGTTACAGGCGGATTTGTGTTTTGTCACAATTCCCGCGCGCAGCCCCGCATTCATACAGTAATGGTACACATGCCTGACACTCAATATATAGGCGCATGTTAAAAGGCCCGCATGCAAAATGACTGACTGGCCGCAGGCAACAGATTACCACACGCAGCTGTCAAGCCTGCGCGCGTCAACAAAAATTGCACTAAGCCTGACAGCCAGGTACCGCAGGAACAGGCTACAACCTGCATGCGTAAATCATGTATATGTAACAACTTGACTGCCAGACAGAAGAATTTCTGAAACCTAAGAATATTGAATAAAAGAAAAATGAAAATCAAAATATAAAGCAAATAAATTGTGGGAAAAAATAATGAAGGTTTTCACATAAATGAGATTGCCAAATCTTTATGAAATACAAAACACAACAAGGAGTTAACCTAGAAATTATTGAAAATTCAGAACATGTGCAGAAGATGCCTTAAAATCAACTAAAGCCCAATTCCACCCATATCACTAAAAAGTAGTTAATTTAAAATAAGGAAATGTGTCTGAATCATAAAAAATAATAAATTGACATCTAAACACCTCCCAAAATTTATTTCACAAAGAAATATGACATAAAAGAGGCTAGCAGATTGACAGCACCAGAACTACGTGAAAAACTAGCCCTGACCATCCTGCTAGCCTCAGAATGGAAGCAATACCCTCTCTACATGCCCTGAGAAGGTCTTATGACCCAAAAAGGTATATAAACAACCCTTTTTTTAAGTGATTTAAACCAGAGTAATTATTAAGTATCAATCCAGACCCCTTGCCATCCGTGATCAAGTGTTTATTCAAGATAAACAAGTGATTTATGGCTATGGTCTGATAGTATCCTTAATAATTCTGACCCCAACATTGATTCTGTGAAGAATATCAGCAACTAACCCCAATAATTGTCCTGAGACCCTTTCAACCATGAATCTCTGCAAGCTTCTTGGAGCAAGTACTTAATTAGTAAGTTGTCTCCTCCTTGCAACCCAGGCATAAGTGCTGTAAGACAGCCAGTCCACCCATACCTTTGAGTTGTTGGTCTTTGTGAGCAATCATTTAAGACCTCATTATACCAAGGTCTTTACACGGTTCAAAAGAACCCCTTGAAGAGAGGTTTTTATTCAATAAAGATCCCCAGTTTGCACAAACTGTGGCCCCTCTTAAAAAAATATATTTAAACAAATTTAATCCAACTAAACCAACCAAACCAACCAAACTTTCCACTTGCTTTTAAATCAATTATTGAAGAATTTCACCGTAATTTTCTTTGAATTATTATTCCAACACCAATATCACTTGCTGTAGCTAAAGGAGGGCAAAGTTCCTGGCATCAGGAAGCTGACATAATTAATAGTAAATATAAAATAATAAATAATAAATAATAAATAATAAATAATGAATAATAAATACTAAATAATAAATGATAAATAATAAATCATAAATCATAAATAATAAATAATAAATAATAAATAATAAATGATAAATAATAAATAATAAATCATAAATAATAAATAATAAATAATAAATAATAAATAATAAATAATAAATAATAAATGATAAATAATAAATAATAAATAATAAATAATAAATAATAAATAATAAATAATAAATAATAAATAATAAATAATAAATAATAAATAATAAATAATAAATAATAAATAATAAATAATAAATAATAAATAATAAATAATAAATAATAAATAATAAATAATAAATAATAAATAATAAATAATAAATAATAAATAATAAATAATAAATAATAAATAATAAATAATAAATAATAAATAATAAATAATAAATAATAAATAATAAATAATAAATAATAAATAATAAATAATAAATAATAAATAATAAATAATAAATAATAAATAATAAATAATAAATAATAAATAATAAATAATAAATAATAAATAATAAATAATAAATAATAAATAATAAATAATAAATAATAAATAATAAATAATAAATAATAAATAATAAATAATAAATAATAAATAATAAATAATAAATAATAAATAATAAATAATAAATAATAAATAATAAATAATAAATAATAAATAATAAATAATAAATAATAAATAATAAATAATAAATAATAAATAATAAATAATAAATAATAAATAATAAATAATAAATAATAAATAATAAATAATAAATAATAAATAATAAATAATAAATAATAAATAATAAATAATAAATAATAAATAATAAATAATAAATAATAAATAATAAATAATAAATAATAAATAATAAATAATAAATAATAAATAATAAATAATAAATAATAAATAATAAATAATAAATAATAAATAATAAATAATAAATAATAAATAATAAATAATAAATAATAAATAATAAATAATAAATAATAAATAATAAATAATAAATAATAAATAATAAATAATAAATAATAAATAATAAATAATAAATAATAAATAATAAATAATAAATAATAAATAATAAATAATAAATAATAAATAATAAATAATAAATAATAAATAATAAATAATAAATAATAAATAATAAATAATAAATAATAAATAATAAATAATAAATAATAAATAATAAATAATAAATAATAAATAATAAATAATAAATAATAAATAATAAATAATAAATAATAAATAATAAATAATAAATAATAAATAATAAATAATAAATAATAAATAATAAATAATAAATAATAAATAATAAATAATAAATAATAAATAATAAATAATAAATAATAAATAATAAATAATAAATAATAAATAATAAATAATAAATAATAAATAATAAATAATCAATAATCAATAATAAATAATATGGTTGTTTACAGTGTTACAAACATCAAAAATGTCCATTATGGCGGGTATATGCCCCCCCAGCGGTTGCGCGTGTTTAGAACAACGGTTTGGAGTAGTGTATTAGCCACCACGCATTGAGGGGCCCTACACAACTCCTACAGGTTGTGTGGGGCCCTACACAACTGCCACAGGCCGTGTGGGGTCCTACACAACTACCACAGGTCATATGGGGCCCTTAACAACTTCTGCACAACTTGAGCCATGAATTTAACATTACCCTAAAAATAAAAAGAATAATTTTTTTTTACAAAAATTTCAATGGAACACTTACCTTCTCCGGAATATGCATCAAAAAAGGCCAAATACCCCTGCAACTGGACAAGCCCCGTACTATGAATCTTTGATTGGAGGAAATTGTGCCCGTCAGAGCGCCCATAGGAAGCACATGAGGGGACTTGAACCCGCAAAACTAGTGCCACAAGACCCCCCAGCGCCCGCGCTGTCCAACTTGACCAATCAATTCTTGGCAAACGCTCCCTGACCCAGAGATTTATCCCCAGAAACTATGTCTCTGCCCAAGCCACCCCAGCCAGGCTTAACCAAGGAGTTCAAAACAAAAGTCCTAGCAAAGAACCATTTGAGTTATTGGGAGGCCTTAAAATTGGACCAAGCCCAGGCAGAGATGGTGGCTATAAGACAGGAAATATCACAGACAAAGTCCTCATAGACAGCCCTGCATAAAATAATTAAAAAGAAGGAGGTAGAGGAATACGTGGCAAATTGGCATCCTTGGGATCAATTAGAAATTTGCAAGGGAAGGACCCCAAAAAAGTTGAGGTCTCCAATCATCAAAAGATGAGGAATCCCAAAGACTTTGACAAAATAATATCTCTAGCCCAGAAGTGGAAGAAATTTTATCACAACAAGATGAAGATGTTACGCCAGTCTTTGATAAGTTCTCTGATAATGTTTTGCACAACTTTAACATCCTAAGCAGCAATTTGGATAATATTCATAACAAATTAGTCAAAATAATTCAAATTCTGACCAAATTAATTCAGAATCAAGCTTCCCAACTGATAGCCAGTGAGTTAGAGATCAAACAACTGAGAGAAACTATCAACATGGATAAGGTATCTCTAATCAAACATATAAACACTACTTATTCTTCTTGACAAGCAGAAATTGTTCTCTCAATTGGACTACTTAAAGGAGAAATAAAAAATAAAGCTGATAAAACTTCTGCCCAACTAGTTAACAAAATAGACTTTCTGAGAAGTAAAATGGATTTAGAGTTAGGAATGATTAAGAATGATGTGAAAGACCTCAAAGTCAGCTCAAAAAGATCTCCCCTGAACTAAGTAGAAGTAAAACCTACCAGGATGCGTATTAGCCCTAAAATTCCCCCTACTTCTGGAACAATAAGAAATGAAGCTTGTAGAACCATTCCAACTCCTTGTTTGATAACTCAAAGGATAAACCTCATAAATGGTTTCTAGAAAAAAAGAAGAGATTGCATTGCTTCTACCCTAATGCTGAAGAATGGGAGATTAATTAAAGACTCCTTAATTAATTCCTGGTCAACTTAATAAAAGTGTAAAATTTGGGATTTCTATGGATTCTGACCTCTCTAATCTAATTGGTATATTGCTTTGAAAAAATAACTAAAAAACCAAAGGACCCCAGAAACAAGACTAAAGAAGAATACAAAACTAAAACCAAGGATGCCTCTCCCTCCAACTTGGAATTCAAGAAGACTTCAGAAACCAAGATAAATTTATGCTGGAACTGTAACCATACAGGGAATGGAAGACCTGATTGCCCCCAACCTAGGAGAAGGATTAATCCTATTGAATGAGAAGAGTATGACAATAATCTTGAACCTCAAATTGATGAAAGTGATGGTTCAATATCTGAATGTGAACTCATAATTACTAACCCCATCAATGTAATTAAAGGAAATATAGATTCCTCAATGAAAATGAACTCTTTCCATGAATATTCCAACCTGCCTCAACAATGGAAGCCAAATATAAAGATTTAACATGTTTCTGAAGCTCAAACCTTGAATATCAAACCTTCTTCTGGAAAAGGTCACACTCCTGGTAAAACTTGCTATTCTAATGGTCTAATCCAAGGTTCTTCAGCTAAACTACTCCTAGATAGTGGAGCTTTTGCCTCCTGTGTTGGATGATCTTATTTGCAAAGAAAAGACCCCAATCAAGAAAAAAACCTGCTAACAGTACCGCAAGCTAAGTTCAGTAGTTGCAATTAATCCTTAAATTTTATTGAAGTATGGACAACAGATATCATATTCCCTCAATCTAAAGGATCACTTAAACTGAAAGTTGAATTTGTAGTACCACAAGATGGATTATGTGACTACTTCATTGTAGGAAATGATTATACTTGCTTTTTTGGGATAGATTTGTTCCAAAGGAAATGTAGATATAGGAAGAACTCAAAACAAGAAGTTCCAAATATTAAATTTTAATTCTCAAACTTCTCTTTCCACCTATGAGAAAAACTTCAAGAGTTTCAACCAAAAATACCTTCCCCAAGCAGGTTTGAATCCCCACCTCAGTGGAGCCAAAAACAGGATATTCTCAAGGTTTGCTTTGAAAATGAAAATGCTTTTTGCACTAAGGATCACCCTATAGTAATATGAAGGACATAAAATGATTCTTACCTTAACCATTAAACCTCCACATCCTCCAAATCTTAGGAGACCTGATTATAAACCGTCTAGCCCACAAAAAAGATCTTCCCTTGAAACTCATATCCAGGAATTAATAGACCTACAAGTTTTAAGTAAAGAAGGACATAATTAACAAGTAGAATTCACTAAATCAGTGATTATGGCTTGAAATAATTAAATATCAAGAATGGTTGGATACTTTAGGATGCTCAATAACTACACCCAAGCTGACTACTATCCTATCCCTAGGATTGACCATGCCCTCCATAACCTCTCAAAGGCTAAGTTTATCACTACCATGGACATGTTGAAAGGATTTAAATAGATCCCTATCAGTCCTGAAAGTATGAAATTCATGAGAATCATATGCTACTTACGGATATACAAGTATTTAAGAATCCCCATTGGAATAAAACATTTTCCCTCCCACATCCAAAGAATGATGGATATAGTATGAGACCAGTTTATAGAAAAGTTTTTATGATGGAATAAATTGATGATTTCATCATCTATACTGATGATTGGTCTACCCACATGGAAAAATTAAGATTATTTTTGAAAAAAATCTCTATCATAGGATTCAAGGTATCCATGAAGAAATGAAACTTGGGACATGGAGAACTCAAGGCCTTAGGATATATAGTATCCTGTCTAACCCTCACAGCTGATAAAATAAAGATAGCTGCTGTTATGAATAGAACAATGCCACAAAACAAGACTGAACTCCTGTCTTTCATCAGCTTCTGCGGTTATTAGAGAAAGTACTTACCCAAGTTTGCATTACTGACTAAATTTTTGTACAAAATTTGCAACAACAACACTCTCTTTGAGATAAACCATGGAAAGGTAAAGAATTATGAAGAACTAAAAGTAGTTATGATCACAGCCCCTGTGCTAATCCAACCTGATTACAGAAATCATTTCAAGCTATACATAGATTCTATTTTGGAACAACTAGGTGCTGCCCTCCATCAGGAAATCATAGAAGATGTAAAAACTAGTAGAGAAACCAATACTCTTTATGTCTAGAATGTTCAAGGATAATGAGAAAAGATATGGTGCTAACCAAATGGAATGCCTTGCTCTAGTATGGGCTTTAGAAAAAATCCATTAATACCTTGAAGGCACTAAAGTTGTGGTGATTACTGATTCCAATTCTGTTAGAACTCTAATGTAAATGAAAACCCCTAGAAGGCATATGTTGAGATGGCAGATAGCCATCCAGCAATATAGAGGACAGATGAATATAATCCATCAAGCTGGTAGCAAACACCAGAATGCTGAAAGCCTGAGTAGAAATGATCTACCTAATGATTCTAGCAACCCTGCTCATGACCCAGAAGATCTTAAAATTTTTCCCATACTGAATATAAACCTGCTTGAACTTTAAGCCCAAATTACTGGAATAAATATCTGTGAATTGGATGAATCCATTTTGAAATCCATTATGAAAACTTAAAGCCCTAGTATGAGCAACCTGATCTCCATCATGGAAAGCAATAAAATTCCATCTCAACTAATCAACACACTACCTGAACCACTTCTAAATGTATACAAAGATGTGAGATTTACTTTATGGGATGGGTTAGTATATTACAGCAATCAACACTCCAGTGTTCTATTTGGCTAATGAGGGACATATCAAACATATCCTATCTGAATTCCATGATAACTGCTCCTCTGGAAACTGATCTAATGACAGGAATTTAGAAGAGGTCAAAGAAACTGCCTGTCGGATTAACTGGAGAGAATCCACCATGAAGTATGTTTCTAGCTGTGAAACTTTCCAGAAATCTAATTGAACTAGTGGGAAAGGATTTGGCCTATTACATTAATGTTAGAATTATGGCCAGCAATTAGCTTAGGAAAATGAGCAGTATTTTAAGCAAAAGAAATGATGGACACTGGGTGTCAATATGGTCTAATGGGGCTCTCACAATGGGGCAATATCTTGGATTAATTTGATTGGAATGATGAATGAATGGATGGAAAACAGCAGGGAGAAGGGCTGCTTAAGTACAAAAGATTGGCCTCTTGTTAGCCAATGATACAACAAGCCAAAAGGAAAATTTTCCGCCCCAAAAGAGCTCTACAGGCTTTATTGGCCTTGTTAATTGGTTTGGACTACATCAGCCCACATGGCATCAGTCCCTGTAACCTTACAAACAGCCTATTCCGGTCATTTCTGGTTTTTCCACCTCAATGGGGCTGAACCAGCCCCTTAACTGTTCAATCCCCTTGGCTGGTTGTCCTTTAAAACCAGCCATGATGACCTTTATTGCCTTGTTTACGGGCTGGTTGCCTCATGCAGCCAGCCCCTGGCCCCTCAAATGGGCCAGGTGGGACCCAGGGCACACCTGGGTCCGGTCTCAGACTCACATGGGGGGGGGGTGTGACCAGCAGACAAGCTGTCCCCCCCCTCTTTCTCTCAAATCCCTGGTGGGGGTGGTCAAATCCCCTCACCAGGGGGCCTGGGGGTTGATACCCCCAGGGCGTCATCAAGTAAATTGGCCTGGGAGGTGATCAGGTCCCCCCAGGCCCATTGCTCCTCCCCCTTGGTAAAGGGGGGGGGGGGGGGGGAGAGCGCCCCTATCCTGTTTGGTTGCATTAACCAATTGATGGTGGGGGGTGATGAAATCCCCCCCACCTGCCGGTTGCTACTCTCGCGGCCGGCGCCACCACCTCCTTGGGCAAGGGGGTGGTCAGGTCCCCCCTGCCGTGACCGACCGCGCTGTTGCGGTTGGTTGCTGGCTGGTTCAACCCAGCCAGCCTTCCCCCATCCCCTTTGCAACGGCGAGCGAGGGGAGGGGGAGCAAGCGGGGGCCGCAAAACGGGCTGCCGCTGCAAGTGGGCCGCAACACGGGCGGCAGCCCCTAGCGGGCCGCCCCAAGCCCAAATTGTGAGAATTAAATACTTTGACGGGCCAGCCCGTCTAGCCAAGTATGTCCATAATAAAGCTTGGGCCCTTTTATGCCCAAATAAGTCCATATGGCTTGGGTGGCCCATCCACCCTGGCGGGCCCGTGAGGGCCCATTTCCCAAAAGACCATAAAAACGTGTTTTGGCGCCCAAATGCCCAAAACCAATAACACCCACATAGGCCCACCTGGCCCACGTGATGTACAATGGGCCGTGGAGGCCCATTTTTGCATGCCATTTGGATTCCACACTCCTTTGCACATTACCTGAGTGCATCCGCATTTTAACAATTAAATCTCTGAGCCCAAGGATAAATGGGAAATCATCATTGTGGACTTTGTCACAGGATTAATTCCAGGAGGAGATTACTCTTACAACTCAGTCTTATTCATAGTGGATAGGTTCACCAAGATAGCCAAATTTCTGCCCAATCACAAAGAGGATACTGCCATGGAGGTAGATTTACTTTTCTGCAACAGGCTCATTGCCAATGTAGGATTCCCAAATATTATAATTCTGGAGAAACCTTCTTGACATTTTTGGAACCACTTTAGATTAATCCACAGCTTGGCATCACCAAACTGATGGATTAGCTGGAGTGATTACCCAAACTCTAGAGGAAAAGCTCTGAAGATTCTTCTGATTTTGAATATAATACAAAAAAACAGATGGATATTCCCATGACTGGCTTAGTCTTTTAACTTCTCTGGAAGTGGCTTAAAACAGAAGCAAACCTTTTAAAACTAAGGAAAGTCCCTATGTCCTGGAAAGAGGATGGATAACCAAGCAACCCAAACACAGCCTCAACAAAAATGCGGTGCATATACATCCTACCCCAGTAGACTTCAAGAAAATGATAGAAATAACCAATCAAAATGCTGCTGAATTTGCTCAAGAATCCATTGAATATAATCAACAGAGATGGTATAGAACTCACTAAGAACCTGATTTTAAAATTGGAGACCAGTTCCTGACCTCAACCACTAATTTTAACAAACTTTCAGGAAACAAGAAATTGAGAACTGCCTTTGTAGGACCATTCAAAATCAAATAGCTTTGTGGAAAGAATGCAGTAGAAGTAATCCTGAGTGATGAACGTTCCTGCAAACACCCAGAATTCTCAGTATGCCTAATCAAACACTTCCACCCAAGGGAAGGAGCAAAAGTCCCTCCAGGAGTGATACCTGTGTAAGCTGACCCTGATAAGGGAAAAGGGAAAATTGGCAAGATCCTTAAAGATAAAAAGGAAAGAATTGATGGGAAAGATATCAGACTTTACCTGGTCAGATATAAAGGGTTATCTGCTGATAAAGATGAATGGCTACCCACAAAAAAATTCCAGATGGACCCATACACCAAAGAAATTACAGAGCCAACAATAAAAATTGAACCCATTTTGTTTTCAGATATAGACATATCTTGGAGTGGGGGAATGTCAGCTTGCTGCTTGTACAGAGCAACATGTCAAAGTAGAATTAAAAATAAAAATAAATCATAAAAATAAAAAGAGTGATAAATTCGGAAAGATTGTTATAGCTTTGGATTTCTCAACCAAAATAAAGTAGGGTCACTCAGTGACTCCACCCTTGAATTCTAACTCTTTATATTTTTAAAATAACTAAAAAGAAAATGTCCAAAAGTCCAAAAAATCACTATGGCACTTTTTGGCCATTTTTATATTTCACATTTATTGCAATGTATAGTTTTCACACCTAAAATTCCCGCAGAATTGAGTTTTTGTGTATATTTCAGAATTTACAGCCGGATTTGTGTTGTGTCACAATTCAGGCGCCCAGCCCTGCATCCATACAGGGGTAAACGCGCCTGAAACTCAAAATGTAGGCGCCTGTCAACTAAAAATTTAGGCAACTTTCAAAAAACATGCATGAAATATACTTCTGGCCACAGATTCTGCATTCCTCCAAGCAGCTGTCAGGGATGTGCGTGTCAAAATTACTGGAACCACTCCTGAAAGCCTGGTACCGCAGGAACAGGTTACAATCCTCATGAATGCATAATGCATATGTAAAAACAAGACTGACAGATAGAGAGATGTCTGAAGCCTCCAAAAATTGAATAAAAGATATAAAATTCAATATATAAGACATAAAAATGAGATAAAATAATAATAAAGGTTGTCACATAAATGTTATTTTCAAATCATTATGAACCAGAACACATATCAAAAATTTCCTTTAAAAATTATAAAAAGTTACCAAAATTTTCTGAATATGGATGAGAATCTGCAGTACCTACCTCTGAAAATTTTACTCAAAATAAACTGATACAAAATGAGGAAATATTCCAGAACTGTAAAAATAACAAATTAACATTTAAACAGATTCTGATAATTATTTCACCCATAAATATGAAACAAAAAGATGCAGATGATTGAAAGCAATGAGAATGAGTTCCAAAATATTCCTGGTCAGTATTCTAGCCTTAGCCCACCAGCCCAAACCTCTCTACATTCCCTGAGAAGGTCCCTTTTCCCCAAAAAGGTATATACACAGCCCTTTTTGGATGATCTAAACCACAGTAATTTTTAAGTAATAAATCCAGAAACATTGCCATCCATGATCAATTGTTTATGAATGATAAAAAAGTGAGTTATGGCCTCATTCTGATATTATAATTTTTAATTCTAGCCCCATCATCAATTCCATTGAAGAATATCAGAAAAACCCCACCAATTGTCCTGAGACCTTTTTTATTTGTGATTTTCTGCTAGTATCTTGGATTATCTGCTTCAAGTAGTAATTTATCTCCTCCCTACCTCCATTAATAATTTCTGTGAGACAGCCAGTCCACCCATTTTACTTTAGTAGATCCCTTTTGAGCAATAAATTAGGACCTCATTTTCCCAAGGTCTTTACAGGGCTAAAAAGAGCCACTTGAAGATTGGTTGTTTCAATGAAGATCTGCAGTCTTTTATAAAATTTGGCCCCTCTTTAAAAATATATTTAAACCATTGAACCAAAAAAACTTTTAACTTTGCACTTGTTCTTTTTGTATCCATATTTCTGAGCATTTTACATATTGTCTTGGAATTATTATTGTTCAAAAACCAATATCACTTGCTGTAACTAAAGGACTGCAAAGTTCATGGTATCAGTAAGTTGAAAATTTTATTTCCAAGACTCCCAAGCTCCTGGATAAGGAAAACAGAATCCTCCGGAACATGGAATGGCAAAGGAGAGAAAAGGAGGAGTTATGTATGTATAGTCAAGCAAAACATGATGTCAACAGTTGTGCAAAGCTGCACCAGTCAAAAAATCAGGTTGTAGTTTTTCCAAAACTTGAAAGGTGAAAGAAGAATTATAAGTAAATATTTTCACTTGGCATTCACTTGTTGCTTCAAGTTCAAGATTTGTCCTCTTAAAATCCAAAAATAATCCTTATAGTATTTTAATTGAGTCTGGAACTAATTTTTCTTTTATAAGTTCATCTTTTCCCACTTTCAAAAGGATTATGCCTTCCAAGATAGATGAGTTTCCTGTCTATTTAGGAAGTAGCTCAACCAAACTGTCTTGTTGCCTAACCCATAAGGAAACATGGACCTTTTCATTTTCCAATTTTCTTAGATTGGAATGGGATTTATTTGTTTTCAATATCCCCAGAATGGAAAGCACCATTCTATGAGACAACTTCCTAGTTTCCTGAAATCTGGATGTGAATTGGAAATAAGGAGTAATCAAACTTGGAACCTTGCAACCCCAGTACACTAACCTTTTGGTCAAACAAGAATTGAAAAGCCTACCGGACACTTTCATTGAGTTGGATGAAAAATTTCTTCCAGGAGATTTGCAATATCCTGACCTCCATTCCCAATTTCCCTTTTCAGATTTAGGGATCATTTCTTATATGTCCAACTTACCTCTTCCTTGTTTCTTTGAAGAGAAACATGGGCCTACCAAAAGGTGTATTTTGAGATCCCTCATCCTCTTGCATCATGCCAGCACTTTGAACCTGGTGATCAAATATAAAAAAAATTGTTTGAGATTCTTAATCTTTGGATTATCATGAATTTTCTTAATTATTTTCAGCTGTAAATGCAGATAAACTACCTTTATGGTGTTCTTATGATCACAGGATAAAACCTACTGGCCATAATGGCACCCGGACCAGTCTACTCTCTCTTTAAGCAAAAATACGTTGTGCTTCAAGAATACATTGCAAAAAATTCATCAAAAGGATTTATTAAAAAAAGGTATTTAAATAATGGCTACCCAGTTTTATTTGTTCCAAAGACAGACAGAAGCCTTGGCCTTCATGTTTACTACAGGAAACTGAATCAGGTAAACCAAAAGAATGCATACCCAGTAACTCCTGTGTTGCACCTCCTCAATTTCTTCCATAGAGCTGCTTATTTCCAAAAGTTAGACCTTCAAGGCGCCTACAACATGATTTGCATTGCAAAGGGTCATGATTATATGACAGCAATGAGAAAATGCTTTGGAATTTATGAGTATACCTTCATGAATTTTGGCCTCTGAAACAATCCTTCCACTTATCAACATTTTTTCAATGACATTTTATCTGAACTCATAGATAAATACCTTTTGGTTTATCTTGATGATATACTATTAAACTTGAACACTCTTCAGGATATCATCACACATGTGCAAGAGGTGCTGCAGTGACTTTGAAAGAATGACCTGTTTTCAAAAGCCTCTAAGTGAAAAAATCCATACTCATTCTCTTCAGCTTTGAGGTTTTATAGTCTTGCAGTAAGGAATATAAAGGGATCCAGCCAAAAGCCAAAAAAATATTGGCCTGGCCCACACCCTCTTTGCTCAAATGCCTTTAAATTTTCTTTGGCTCCAGTAATTATTACAGGAGGTTTATTGAGAATTACAACAAGAAGACTGTGAATACTACTAAACTTCTTCAAAAAGGAAATCATTTTGTTTTTACATAAAAAGCTACTTTGGAGTTTGTTGCTCTGAAGAAAGCCTTTACTAATGCTCCAATACTCACTAATTTTAACAAGCTAGTGGAAACAGATGCCAGTTACTATGCCATTGCAGGAGTGACTGGCAGTTTTTTTCTTTTTCCTCTCTCATTCATCCCTTAGCCTTTGATTCTTACAAATTTCTCACTACACTCACTACAGAGATTAATTACAAGAATCACAACAAGGATATTTTTGCAATTATTTATTCCTTGAAGAAATGGGGGTCATACCCTTTGATTCTTATGGAAGCCTTTGAGGTCTTAACTGAGCCCAATTATATTGAATACTTCATGAGCTCAAAAGACCTTACATGCTATGGTGACCAAATTGGGAAACCTTAGAAAAAGGGAATAGTTTTTGATTTTTTAATATTCCTTCATCATCATCAAAAAAAATCCTTTGTTCCCATGGAAACCCTTCCATTCTCCCTGCTCCAAACTTCTTACTGTCCAGGAGGACTAGTAAAGGCTCTAAAGGGCATTCAAACCCCCAGATCCTCTGTTAAATTCCTCCCTGTTGGGCTTGCTGCCCGGATTTTTGGTCAAGCGCACGCAATCCATTGCCATTCTCATCATCCACATCATCCTTTATCTCTTCTCCAAATTTTGATCGGCCATCAATGCAGCCAATCAATGATGTCATCTCTCTGATACCAGGAACCTTGAATTCCTTTAGCTACAGAGAGTGATGGAAGAGACTGGAATAATATTAATAATAGTATTCCAATGATAAAAACGGAAAAGCTCAAACAATGAATATGTTAAGAGCTGGTTCAAGGTTTATTGGTTTTGGTTAAAAAATTTTTTCAATATGTTACAAAAGAGGGGCCACATTATTATATTACTGGGGGTCTCTACAGAAAAACAAACTATCTTCAGGGGGCCTCCTTAGGCAGCTTAAGAACCTTGGAATGAAGATGGGTGCCTTAGAAAGGGCTTATTCCACTGATATGGCAGGGCAAAACAACACAGTGACCAATACAGGAAAGGAAACACTCACTCTGAGAAGTTTACCACGAAAATCCTAAAATAATACGAAGGGTTTCAGAGCAGATGGGGTAGATTTGCTTGACTAACTTCAATTGGTTGATTGGTTTTTTGAGAAATAAATAATAATACTACAGACTAAGTCATAAATCACTTTCTTATCTATTTCTAAGCACTTGAATAACAATGAAACAGTGTCTTATTGATAATAATAATTCCTGGTAAACTGAGGGAGAATAATAAGTCCAAAGAGGTCTGTATAAATACCTTTTTGGGGTGACTATGAGCTTCTCAGGGTATGTAGAGATGTTTCTGCTCTCGGAATGAGGCTGGCAATCCAGTAAGGGCAAGATTAGCATGTTCACCTGGTGCTTTTAATCAGCTAAAATCAGATTTTCTGTATTTCTGTGCTATTTTAGCCACAGCATCTGTTAATCTGTTATGGCGTAAATGTGATCATTCTGCACTCATCCTTCATTTGTACTACTAATATTGTTTTGAAGTGGACAGATGTGGAGATTTACTGATTTTTAATTATCTGCTGAGCATCCAGGTAACTTTTAATAATTTTTATGATGACTTCTAGTATTTTTTTGTGGCCTTTGAAGATCAGTATTAGTGATTTACGTGGTAATCCTCAATATCTGATTCATTATAAAAAAATGCTTAAACTTAGTTTCTTATTAATTTTGTTTAAGTTTTATAGTTTTTAGACTATTACTAATGCATGTTTCAGGTTATTACATATGCCAGCTTACTCTAACTAGGTTTTACCTCTCTTGAGCGGTACCTGGTTGTTAGATTCGTCACCACTAATCCAGGCGCTGGGATCAGTCAATTCAGATGCAGGCGGGGTAGGTTCCGCTACGTGCGTGGCAAAATTAGCTGCGCGCATGAACTCTGTAGGGGGGTATGTGTAGCTATGGGTTCCTAGGGATGTGTAAGGATGCGGGGCTGCGCGCGGGAATTTTGACATAGCACATTTCCCTGTGTAACTCCTAAAATATACACAAAACTCCAATTCTGAGTGAAATTTAGTTGTAAAACCTATACGTGATAATACATGTGAAACATTGAAATGGCCAGAAAGTTCCATATTTGTGGCGTGGATTATGGTCCTTTTTTATTTAACTAATTAAAAATAGAAGGAGGTGGATTTCTAGGGTGGGGTCAGTGAGTTACCCTACCTAATTTTGGGTGAGGAATGCATTTCTGAAATAATATTTGTGCATTCATCACTCCTTCTTGAGTTAATTTCAATTTTTGTATTTAATTGTTTTTATCATATTTCTTCCGTTACTTTCACAGGTTGCTCTTTACATAGAAGCAAGCTGACAAATGATGACAAAGAATGCCTCCAATCTCATCCTCCAACGCCCACCAGCAATCAGCCATCAACTTGTTTCAAGGTGTTGTTTTCCAACTCTTGTCAACCAAAAATCCTCTCTCTTTCATCCAGCCTGCCAAAGACCACCAAAAATCCCCTGTTGCTTGTCATGGCCCCTCTCTCATCACCCAATCAGACCATTGCCAACGCGCCCATCTGAAGGACCAGCAAGCTATTGCTTGCGCCCGTCAGTGTCATCCTTTGACACCCATCAGCCAATTGCCAATCAATCAATCCCCCTTGCTCCTCCTTCATTTCTGTTGCGGCTGCTTGGCAACTCAATGACACCCATTTCCACTCAAGGCTATCCCCTGATGTCTTGCATTCACCAAATTCTCATCAAAATGACCTTGTCTCTGCCCAAGCACTGCAAACCGTTCTCACCAGTTGTCTGCAAGCTTGTGATTGTCATCCTGCCTTCCCCTCGCCTGCTGTCATTGGCACCATTCCATCTCAGCCTGCTGGGCTGCTTTTCTTCCTTCAAGTTTCTGTTATTTTTTTTCCCTCTTTCTTCTTTTTTTGGATTTTTTAATGTCATGATAATTCAATGGCAAGCCCAGATATTTTCATTTAACTATCACCAAAAACCATCATTCATTTGCCAAAAAGAAAAAAATTGCTCTCATATGTATCACCCTCTTGTAGATAGTATACAGGGTCTTTTGCCCATAAATGAAGGGGATTTCCCCTGCCTTTTGAATGGGAGAATATACATGCTATCATATGACCCATATATCATCAATCAATTTATCATCATCGTCACCATTTTAAAAAATCCTGATCCAAGCAATCCATCAACTTTATCCAGGTATATATCTGATTTCCCCTTGATGCGTGAGCCTCCATAGTCAAATATTTGATGCTTCCTCTGCAATCTCATCAGTCATCAACCACCAATAGCCTTTCTGGTTGAAGAAGAATTCATTGGGTTGAATTCTTGAGGGTTTTATACCACTCTTTGACCCCTTTTTTTGTCACTAATGGTCTTGATCATCTTTGATTGCCTTTCCAGAACCAGTCAAGTTTGCCTGAGAGGTTTATTTAAGCTGGAAAATTGGAGTATTATACCTCACTTTATTTCTTTAAAAGTTGAATTCTGCTGGGCTATTCTTGAGTCCCTTGTGAAGTGTTGTTTCATTATTTTTCAAATCTGTCATTGCTTTGCTTCAATAGCTTCATAAGAAAAATAGTTTTGTTTTGCACCTCAACCAAAATTTATCTTGCACCCTTCAAGCGCTTGATTGTGGAGATTTTGGGAAGTTTCATTGAGAAACTGGAGGTTGGTTGGGATCCATTTGATTTTTACTAATATTTTTCTGACAACCAGAGTTATTAGCTTGTGGGTGTTGAAGATTTGATTGAACTGAATTCAAAACAAGACCAGCAAACTTCAAAATACAGAGTAATGAGTGTGAGTTTTCTAAACAAAATTTAAGGAAAGGAAAATAGCGTTTAAAATCATGAAAGAAAAGAAAGTAGCAGATGGAGATCTTAAAACTAGACAGATCAAAGAAATGGTTGATTGGATAGGCTAGGAAATGTTGAGGAAAGATAATGGGCCAGTTGATCGAGATGGTGAGAGGATTGGATGGAGACAAAGTGATTATTGAGATTTGTATGAATGAATGAAATGAGGATTTGGAAGGAATCGGAGAATGGTGTAGAATGGGAGGAAAGCAAATGAGAATGGGAAAGTGGAGAATGAGAATGGGAGATTGGAATGGTTGGATGGAATGAGGAAATGAGAGGTACAATTGGTCAGAGTGAAGCATGAGGACTCAAGGAGACAGAGCAAGATTCAAATTGGAGGATTTTGAATTGAAGTAACCACACCCCATCAGTGTCAAGGTGTCGCGGTTGAAGTGGCGCAGAGATCAACTATTTCTAAACACCGCCATGTCTAGAAGGAAGATTGAGGACCTTGGATGTTAAATTGATCACGGATGGTTTGATGGCCAGCTTGGTGAGGGAATTGGCGAGCATCTCCGCAGATGTGATTAGAGTGGTGAGAAGATTTCCTTTGTTTTTCTTTTCTCGCAGCCATTTGATGTGTATGTAAATGTGTTTCAGAGCTTTGTGATGAGAGTCAAGATTGACTAAGTTGTGGGGGGCTTTATTATCATTGTAAGCGCAGTGAGTCAATTTCAAGTCAGGGTTTAGGTCAAGGAGAAGATTTTGGAGCCAAATCTTTTCTTATGTGGCAAGAACCAGATATTTGAGCTCTCCTTTGGTTGAGGAGAGCAACATGGTGGACTGTAGCTTGCTGTGCCATGCGACTGGGCTCCCTTAAAGCATGATTATGAAACCTGTGTGGCTTCTTCTACTGGTTGGATCATCTCCACCGTCGGAGTTGCTAAACCATTCAATGTTGTATTTAAAGTTTGAGGATGTTAAGCGCAGGGAAAGGTCATGGGTGGCGTTAACGTACCTCCAGAAATGCTTGGCCTGTTCCCAGTGGGAAATTCTGGGTTGATTTTTGAAACGTGAAAGGTTGGAGAATGCGTATGAAAGGTCCGGTCTGGTGCAACTGGCGATGAATTTCAAATATCCTGTCGCTGAACGGTAGTTGATATCGAGTTGCAGGAATTTTGCGTGATCTTCTTACGAGGCGGGAGTTAACTTAATATTAGGGGTCATTGGAGTGGTGATGGGTTTAGATTCATTTAGACCCAGCTCCTGGAGGGCGGTGGCGATATGCTTGGGTTGATGAAGGAAGTGAAGATCGCCACGAGTTATGATATGATTTCTGAGGATTTTAGTAAGATCACCCTTGTGAGAGATGTGGAATTGATTTTTGAGTCTGGATCTGAAAGTTTTCGGATTCGCCTATGATCAGTAAATTGTTGACGTAAACAAAAACAAAGAGAGACTTGGATTGGTTGATGAAAAGGCAAGGATCAAGGGCTGAGGATTTGAAGTTTTGGGAGAGCAGCCAGCGCCTTAGGGTATTGCACCAGCTCTTGGGAGCTTGCTTGAGGCCGTAAAGGGACTTCTTCAATTTAAGGTAAGGAAATTCACATTTGTAACCCTTGGGACATTTGATGTAAGTTTCTTCCTCCAAAGGAGCGTGCAAGAAGGCAGCTTTGATGTCCATTTGAACGGTCTTGAGCTTGTGGTGAAGAGAGTAGATGAGGAGGGTACGTAGGGTGGTGATGAGACTGGTGGGAGCGTAGGTTTTGCCGTAGTTGAGGAAATCCCGTTGCTTGAAACCTTGAACACACATTCAAGATTTATAGATTGTTCCATTTCCGCTGGGGTCATCTTTGAGGCGGTAAACCCAGGTGGTGGAGAGAGCGGATGTGCCAAGTGGTAGAGAATGACAGCCTTCCCACATGTCAAAACTCTCAATGCCGTTGGTTTTGGTCTTCATTGAATCCAGCCATTGATCCTTATTGTCAGATTTCAAAACCTTGGGGTAGCTTTTGGGAACCGCACAAGCTAGGAAACCGTATCAATTTGGAGCTTTGAGGGTTGATCTATCACGCAAAGTGCGTGTGGACGGATCAATGAGATGCTGGGCTATCTTGTTGGCGTCGGAATCAGAGGATGATTGGTCGGATGAGCGAAGACAAGGGGAAGGAAGAGGATTGTTATTTAAGATGGGTTCAGGCAACGCAGGTAGAGAGGATTCAGGGATCTGATTGGGGTGAGAACAGGAGGAGGAGGAGATTGTGGGAGTGGTAGAATATAAGAGATCAGTAAGTGTTTCATCTAAGGATAGAAGAGGATCAAAAGGAGACTTGGAGGGATGGAGAGAAGAGGAATAGAAAGGAGTGTTTTCGAATATTTCAACATGTTTTGAGCGGATGAAATCACCAACTTTGGGGCAGAAGACCCGATAAGAGTGCAATTCTAGGTCAAATACGACTAAAATACCTTCAAGTCCCTTCTTGGTGAACTTGGAGAGATTCTGTTGCTGATTAAGCACGATGGTCTTAGAGCCAAGAACTTTGATGACCAATAGCTTGGGAATTGAGGATTTCCAGAGTTTGTAAGGGGAAACTTTGTCGAGTTTGGAGGGGATAAGATTCAATAAGAGACAACAGCTGGATACTATTTTGTACCACATGATGAGAGGAATTTTCATGTCCAGCATAACGGTTCTGGAAGCTTCAATTAAAGTGCGATTAGCGCGTTTGGCAATGGGGTTGTGTTGGGGAGTGTACGGTTTGGAGGTTGAATGAAGGATTCCATTTTCGGAGAAGAAGGAGGTTAGTTGAGAGTTCAGGAATTCACCGCTGTTGTCGGAATTGAATTTTTTAATTTCTTGTTGAATTGATTGGAGTAAAGTTGAATGAATTTAATGATTTTGTTGGTGGCGTCAGATTTGAATTTGAGAGGTATACAGGTCTTGAAGCGGGAGAAATTGTCAGTGAGGAAGAGGAAGAACCTATTTCCAGTTTTGGAGGGAGGAGAGATGGGGCCGCAGAGATTGGCGTGGATTTGGTCAAATTTGTCTTTGCTCTTGGGAAATATTCCTTTGAAGGGAGTCCTGTGGATATTTCCTTGGGCGCAGGAGATGCAATTGTTGTTACCCCACCTAAGTTTTGGGAATTCTCGAGCGAGCAGCTTGACAGAATCAGAATGAGAGTGGCCAAATCTTTTGTGGAGGGTGGAGAAAGAAATGAAGGAAAAGGCGGTGGGTGAGATGGGATTGATGGATTCCTTGACAAACATGAGGTTATGTTTGATGTAGCCTTCAAGGATGATTTCTGTATTGAGAACAATGACAAATCTATTCGTGGTGGTGAGTTGTAAGTAGCAACCTCCGAGAATGAGTTGGCCTAGCAAAATCAAGTTTATGGCTATATCTGGGACAAGGAGAGAGTTTTTGAGGTTGAGTTTGGAATGAGAAGTGATGATTGTTGCAATACCTTGTCCCAAGGCGACTATTGAGGATCCCAATTTTCCAGTTTGGATGATGGTGTTGTCATCCTTCAGACTACTGAAGAATTGGGAATCATTAAACATACTCTGGGAGGCACCGGAGTTGAGAATTATCTGGCTTCAATCTAGGCAATGGGAGTGAGTCATAGAAAATTTGAATGCAAGGTGTGCTGAGGCGGCAGGGTTCGGGCTGGAGGGATTAGCTTTATTGGAGGATGGGGAAGGTGAGGAGGCTATGAAGTTCGGTCTCAGATGGGGAAATAGCCAGTAGCATTGTTCCTTTGGGTGATTGGCTTGAGGATTGTGCCAGTTTGCCTTGCATCTTAACATATTTTGTTGCATGATCATGGCGGAGGCTTGAGATCCCGAGGCGGTTTTGTGTTTAACTTGGTTAAGATGTCTCAGAACTAGATCTCCGTTGATTTTCCTTTTGCCAAGGGAGTAAGTGATGGTGGTTTTCAGATGATCCAATTGAGGAGGAAATTTGTAGAGAAGAAGGTAGGCTATTATATTGTTGTCCATTTTGATGCTGTTTTCAGAGATTTGCATTAAACATGACTTGGCTTCAGTGATGAATTTCTCAATATTTCTTGGATTGAATTGGAGGTTGAGGAAGTTAAAGAAAACCCTTGATTGATTTGCGGTTTGGGATGAGGCAAAGAATTTGTTTATTAAGTTCCACAGATCAATGCCATTGGTCAGATGGTGTTCCTTCACGCTGTGGTGCCCCATCCTGGACACCCTGGCCGCCTTAAGACCTCAATCCATAAACTGTTGCGCAAACGTACCGCCCGGCTGAACAACTTATCCTCAGGCTCATCCAAACCATCATTTACCCGCGCGCGCGCTGCGCTTCCATTATCCGCGTTACGCGCCGCGCTCCTTTCATCCGCGCGCGTAGCGCGTCCTTTATCCGTGTTGCTTGTCATCTCCGCTGTTGTCATAGCATGTCCTCATCTTTGTTGTTGCATGTCTTCATCTTTGTCGTTGCGCCTCCCAATCTCCTCATTGCTACCGTTGCGCCGCGCTCATCCATGATTTACTGAATCCATCCCGACCGCACCCGCAAGCATTTGGCAAATCCTTGGATCCGTCAAACCTCCCATTGCACTTGATCTATCAGTCGTGGATCTCAAGGCCGTCAGGATTTACTCAACGTTCTCAAACCAATCTCCTATCCGCCCATCCGCGCTCTCATGGACTTCATCCGTCACCTTTCCTGGGACTCTCCCACCCGCTTCCGCCTTCGGACAAGGGGTGGGTGACTCTGGTATTGTTACGCGCGCCCATCCACAGACCGACGCGAGTGACCACATGGTTGCCTTCCCTTTTCCACTCTATTTGTAGAATCTGTTGTATATAGTCTAACAGGGCCTCCTGCCCATATAAGGAGGGGCTCTCCCCTGCCTTTTGGCCCAGCATCCCAGCATCAGAGCATCAGAGAATCCTATCATTCTATGAGACCATCATCATAAGCAATTTATCCGTGGGCATCCTTCCCCACTTATCTGAGCAAATTATCCAGGTATATCTATGATTGCCCCTTGATCCTTTGATCCTCCATGCTCAAACTCAGTCCTTTGTGACCTTGATCCTTATCACCAACCAATAGCCTTGCTGGTTGAAGAAGAATTCCTGTCTGCCTGAATTGTTGAGTGCGTTATACCACTCTGATCCCTTTTTCCAACCATACTGGTCTTGATCTCCCCTTGATCATCTTTCTGGAGCCAATCACGTTTGATTGAAGAGGTTTTATTAAGCTTAAAACCTGGAGTGTTATACCTCCCTTCTTCTTTGAGGTTGAATTTCGCCACGCTATTCTTGAGTTCCTTGAGAAGTGTTGGGATATTCTTGCTCAAATTCGTTATTGATTTGCTTCTAGAGCTTCATAAACAAATTGCTTTTGTTTTGTTCAGCCTCCCACAGTTATCTGGTACCCTTCAAGCGCTTGATTGCGGAGAGTTGGGCAGGTTCATTGAGAACCTGGAGGTTGGTTGGGATTGAGTTAATCTTTCCTAATCAGCTGCTGACGACCAGAGTTATTAGCTTGTGGGCATTGTTACTTACAACTGCCTTGTTCTATTGAACTCTGAACAAACCTTGAATTATTTGTTCAAGTCTTTCCCTGCACCATCTTGTCTCAGATAGTGTTGTTTCCATCGCTACCAACAACTCTTATCCTCTTCTCTTAGTTTGATTTCTCATCCATAAGGTTCTGGACCTTGATTCCGGTTACATTAAAATATTATTGTAACTCCTAGGAGGGCAGCCTAAACAGCACCTTTCCCCTCCACAGAACTGCCATGGCTTAGCACTGTTTGGAGTCTTACAACGCAATTCACATAAGTTTTGTTGTCTAATTTGGCGAGGATGTATCTGACAATTTCAAGGTTGATTTTGACTGGACATTTTTCCGGTTTGGTTGAAGAGAGCCATGGAGTGATGCCTTTGAGGGAAAAGATTGTGAGAATTTTTGATTGCCACAAGGAGAAATTATTTTCAGAGAGATTGGGGATTGAATCTGTCAAGGTGTTCAGGAGCAAAGAGTTGGAGTCCGCTGGTCCTGGGGTAGTCATTGTTGCCGGGTTTGCTGAGTTGGGGATCCTTTGGCTTTTAACCGTGAAGATTTGATTGAACTGAATTCAAAACAATACCAGCAGACTTCAAAATAAAGAGTAATGAGTGTGAGTTTTCTAAACAAAATTTAAGGAAAGGAAAAGAGCGTTTTAAATCATGAAAGAAAAGAAAGTAGCAGATGGAGATCTTACAACTAGACAGATCAAAGAAATGGTTGATTGGATAGGCTAGGAAATGTTGATGAAAGATAATGGGCCAGTTGATCAAGATGGTGAGAGGATTGGATGGAGACAAAGAGATTATTGAGATTTGCATGAATGAATGAAATGAGGATTTGGAAGGAATTGGAGAATGGTGTAGAATGGGAGGAGAGCAAATGAGAATGGGAAAGTGGAGAATGAGAATGGGAGATTTGAATGGTTGGATGGAACAAGGAAATGAGAGGTACCATTGGTCAGAGTGAAGCATGAGGACTCAAGGCAACAGAGCAACATTCAAATTGGAGGATTTTGAATTGAAGTAACCACACCCCATCAGTGTCAAGGTGTCGTGGTCGAAGTGCCGCAGAGATCAACTATTTCTACAGGTGTTGCTACTTAAAACTGCCTTGTTTTCTCATGAACTCTGAAAAAAATTTACCTTATTTTGTTCAGGTATTTTCCCGCAATTTCTTGCCTCAGATAGTGTTTTTTCCATTTCTACCAAATGCTATTGAAGTTAACCCTTCCCAACAATTCCTTATTCACAAGGTTCTGAAACCTTAATCAGGTTACATTTAATTTTTTTTTAAAAACTCAGGAGGGCAGCCCAAAAAGCACCTTTCCCCTCCACCAACCTACCTGCGGTCAGCACCTTTTGTAGTCTTACAATGCATTGGGTCAAATAACTCTCCAAGTTTGACTTGAAAATCACTTACTGCCCTGGGAACAAGCAGTAGCCCCTGATGCTTTATCAAATCAGGAAAATGTTTACCCCAGGGGGGGGGAGCCTCTTTGACAATGAAAACCCTGAAAATACTAGGAAAATTGAGAGAACAAAAGAATTCTATTTTGAAAGAAATGTTGAGAATAGAATCAGACTCTATCCAACAAGAATTAGAGAAGCAAGCAGATACATGGCAGCAAGGTGTTGACAAAGGAAAATACCATAGATCAAATACTGTGGTAGGAAGAACCAGGACTAGAAAAGCTATTCAGGAAGACAGGATTGAAGACTAAATGCTGGAAAGTCAGAAGAAGGGAAGGAATAAGGACAGAAGAATATGAAACAAGTGTTTTCTAACCAAATATGAGAATAAGAATATAAGAGTCTTTTCCTGAGGCTTACCCACATAGGTGCTGGAGTAGGTTGATCTTGAGGTGTTGGAGTTGACCAGTTGGCATAAAAATTTTATTTGATTGCGAAAAGAATAAAATAGAAATGAAAGAAGAGATAGAAAAAGAAGATAAGAAAGGAGGGAGAAGCAGAAGCGAGAAGCTGAGTGAGGATTGAGGGTGGGGAGGTAGGAAAGGTGATTGAGTAGGAGCGGCTGATAGGAACAAATTTGAGGAGGAAGATGGGAGTGGAATGGAAACAACTGCAAGGGACAGCCAGTAAAAGAGGAATCTTGTGTCAGGTTGTGATAGTTTGATGACAGTGACTTGATGGGGAGGAGAGGCCAGGAATTATGATAAGGAGTGGGTGAGATTGTAATAGATTGTAATTCATTTCAACAAGCCCCAATATTGGGTGAGCAAAAGAATCAGAGATCAGAGGAGAAAACATGACTTTAGTAAGTTTAACAAAGATTGGTAGTTGCAGACTTTTGAGAGTGAGTTGGCAATGATTGCTGAAAAGTTGATGAGTTTGACACAAATGTCTTTCAGGTTAAATTGATTGCATATGCATTTTATCTTGATTTCTAAGGGCTTGGTCTTGGCTTTTGACCCAAAGTGCAGTACCTTGTCAAGCAAGCCTTTGTTATCAATGTGAAATGCAGAAAGATCAGCAGAAAAGCCCCAGAGCTCTTTGATTAGGTGGCAGAGCCTTTGATTTTCTTGAATGCAATTGGTTAATGTGTTCATTTCAGACTTGGTAGAAGAAATCAAAATGAGTTTCTGCTTTTTACTGCTCCAGAGTAATGGACACAACTTCCAGAAGCAGATAGTTCCGCTTTGTGAGGTTCTTTCATGAAGGTTGCTTCCCCATGTGGCTTCAGAATAGAAGTTTAGGTGATTGGATTTGTCATCCATGGGGCGCAAAGTAAGGGAAGGGTGAATTGTGCCCTTGAGGTATTTCCAGCAGTGGATAACTTCCTTCCAGTGGGATAATCCAGGGCAGTAGTTGAAGCAAGAAAGAATTGAAATAGCAGCAGCCAAATCAGGACAAGTCCTACAGGCAATGTAGTTAAGCATCCCAGTTAACGTTTTATAGTTTATGTTGAGATTGGCAAAGGAACAGGCATCTTGATCATTTGCAGGGGTAAGTTTGATATTTGGAGTAATGGGAGTGAGAACAGGTTTGCAAATTTCTAGTTTTCATAGTTTGAGCCCTTTTTTATCATCCTATTCTGGATGAGTGTGCAGCTGGAGTTTTTCACTTGGATATCCATTCCCAACATGGATTCAGGAGGATGGCTGAGGATTCAGGGAAGCAGGATAGGAAAATAGACTTAAATTATCAATTTCCCCAGCCAAAACCAGGTCATCAAAATGAAAGAAAAGTTAAGACTGGGTTGAGTGATTGATGAAGAAAAAGGCATCTGATTTGGATTTTTTGTAACCTATGGATGTCAGCCATTAGATGAGGGTTTCATTCCAATTAAGAAAGGATTGACTCAGAATGTAGAGTGATTGAGGTAATGGCAGAAAAGGGCAAGACTGGTGGGATTCTTTGGGAGTTTTGATGTAAATTTTTTCTGACAGAGGGGCGTAGAGGAATGCACTTTTAACATCAAATTGCCTAATATTTATTTATTTATCAAGAGCAAAGATAAGTAGGAGAATAAGTGAGGAGAATTTTTCCATAGGGGCAAAGGTGTTGTTAAATTTAAACCCAGGAATTTGAAAATAACCTTGGATTAAAATCCTTTCTTTTGTCTTTGCGGGAGCTGATTGGATGGCTGGTTTATCCAAAATGGCCCAGCTGGTATTGAGATAGTGATTGGGAGTGCCAAAGAAATGTTTACACACATTGTGATCCTCAATATTCTTCAATTTGTTAAGCTTTGTCTGAGTGACTTTGTTGGTCTTATCTGAGGGAGTGTAATAGCCCTAATTTCCTGGTTGGATGTTGGGAGTCTGGGTGCGCAGCACTCTGCCCGGTATTTTTGGAGCATCAGGAGGATTGGAGTTTTCTATTGGATCAGGTTCAGGACTAACCTCAGTATCATTAGAATCCAAGGCTTGAATGGAGCTCCTGCGGGGACTTTTACATGGATTTGGACTCAGGCTCACGGCTAGAGGTTGACAGGGGGTATTTTTTGATGGCCACAAAGGAATTTTTGGAGGATGGTGTTGCAGTGGGTTCAGATTTGGAGAATTCCAGAAAGGTTAAATTCTTTGTGTCTACTATTTTTCCATTGTCATCCAGGACACAATATGATTGAACCTCAGGGTTGTAACCCAATAGTATACCTTTTAAACCAGGGTGACCAATTTTTCCTTGAGTAGATTTAGGTGGTGAGAGGAACAAAACAGGATTTCCAATAGGATGGAAATAGGATAAAGGAAGAGAGCAATCCTTGAATAATTTTTATGGTGATTTCTTGAATTTAAAGGTTTAGAGACTCCTGTGGGATTATATAAATATAATGGAGCAAATAGCTTGCTGGCAGTCCTTGAAGGGGAATTTGGTATTACTTCTACTCCTTTGGAGTATTAGTATATACTATGAGTGATTTTGAATTTCCTACCCTTCTATTACTATAGTAAGTCTGCACAATAATTTATTTAAATTAATGGCTGGTTTCTTTGAGATTTAATATAGGTCTGAGATAAGACCTAAATTAGTTATTAATTGTTATTGGTAGGTTTTTGTTGAAGAATTGACCAGATGTATTGGGTTATTGGTTATTGATTGATCAGATATGTTTGATTTTAAACAATATCCCAATATTAAAGGTTTCAAGGGTTTATCAAAGGGATGGTTCAGGAGAGGACCCAAGGATGGGTTTACCCACAGGGGGCTGGGTAAAGAAAAGGTTGGTGGGTTATTTTTTCTGTGCTCTCTTTCTTTGTAAGGGTTATTTATTGATTAAGATTTGGTTTTTCTTTAATATGGTGCTGAATATTTAGGTAACAGAAAAACCCTTATTCAAGTACCTTGTGGGTGGTTTAATTGGTTAAAGATAGGTAATGACTTTGTTTCTTATTTCTTGTTTCCTTTTATAACTAATTCACTGATACTATTTTTTTTTATTTGGGCCAAGGGGGCCTTGTATGAGGGTGATGGGTGGTATGTGACCAGATGGCAGGAGATTTATGTGGATGGCATGAGGATACAACTTTGATTGGGAAGAGAGGACCTCCTTAAATGGAAAATCTGGTCCTCAGGGGATGCTCAGGGATGCCCCTGAGGGTGCCCTGGGGCTTCCCCTATTACAGTGGGATACATGTACATGAGACATTTTAGCTGTTTGGAAAAAAGAAACTGCATGAAACTGAGGCAATTCTGCTGGTTGGATAAAAGAAACTGCATGAAACTGAGGCAATTCTGATGGCTGGACAAAAGAAAATGCATGAAACTGAGGAAATTCTGCTGGTTGTAAAAAGCTGGTACAGGGGTTTCATACATGCACAGCCCTGCATAAACTGCTGTGAAGTGCAGATACAATATATTCCTGTGCAGTAATGGTGGTTGTTCTTGTGCTACTTGTTTCTCCCTAAATGTGTTGCTTTAAATCCACTGGTGGTTTGTTTGGTGTCACTTTCTTCTACCTTCATGCATTTCTGTGAATTAATGGTGGTTTGTTGGCTCCAACTGCTTCTACCTTTGTGTATTTATGTGCATTACTGGTGGTTTTGTTTTTGCTACTGCTTCCACCTTCATGTATTTCTGTGCATTACTTGTGGTTTTTTTGTTGCTGAATGGTCTTGCCTTCCTGAATGTATTGCTGGGTAGCCCTGTGGTACTTTTACTGCTGGGTTTTTGGGTATCACATGCTTCTGACTAAATAAGTTTGTGTGTGGTTCTGGTATTTTTTTATACTACATGGTTCTGGCTGCCTGCATGTATTGATGGGTGGCCCTGTATAGTTCTGCATAGCCTGGTGAAGTTTTATTTGCTTTTTTGTTTGAATATGGTTGAGACTGCTTTCACTTCCTCTTGCCTATAATTTCCTGTATACTTCTGCATAGTATTGTTATTGTGTATTTGCTTGTTTTTTTGGGAAATGGTTGAGACTGGTTCTACTTCCTCTTGCCTATAATTTCCTGTATACTTTTGCATAGCCTTGTTTAGGTGTATTTTGAATGAATCCTGGGTGAGGTGACAGGAGCTGAACTGGTTGCAATACCTCCTGTATCTTTATTGCTGTATTCTGGCTGAGGTGACAGGGTTGGTGTATGGTTCATGTGTTGAGGTTAAACTGTTACTGGTATGTACTTGAGGGTTTGGGGGTTCTGTCTTTATGCCTTCCACAGAGATGTGACACCTGGTTGGGTATGAGTTTTCCACAGTTGGAGGTTTTTTTGTCTGTATCTTCTAATCTATGAGAGATAGGGGGTACTTTGGCTGAGTGACTATGGGTTATTTCAAATGTAGAATCCATTTATGAGGTTCATTTGAGGGTTTGAGCTTTTTTACACTGGAAAATTGAGTCTGATGGCTATAGGACAGGTTTGGGAAACCACAACGGTTGGAATTTGGCTTAGGTTCAAGGTGGAAGAAGTTATCAGTTTGTGCCACCGCAAGGATGGGAATCCGTAATCTAGAATAAAGTGAGTCTAGGATAGTACGGTTAAACCTTTCAGCAAGACCATTTTTTTGGGGAGTTTAGGGTTTGGCAAGGCAATGCTTTATGTGGTTGGTTTGGCAGAAGTCGGCAATTTTTCCATTCAAAAATTCAGTTCCTCAATCCAAGTGATGAACACAGGGATAATAAACTATTCTTTTAGCTTCCATCTAAATTCAATGGATCAGATATTCACCTATTTAATGTTTTCCTTTCATTGGAAGGGAAGAGAAGAGCCAAGAGTGTGAGTTGACAAAAGTTAGAAAGTACCTTTGGCCAGCAGATTACATTGGAAGGGGTCTGAATGTGTTGAGATGAAGCTCCTCAAAGATTCTGCTAGCTTGGGAGTTCCTGTCCTTGAAGAAGGCTCTGGTCATTTTTGCTAAGGTGCAGGATTGGCAGGTGGATTCTTTCTTTACTGGTATTTTGAGCTTATATTGGATATAATGATAGCTAACATGCCCCAGGGACTTGTGAAGAAGCTTGGAGGATTTCAGGAACAAGGAGATAGGGATAACTTTTGCCAGTTTAAGTTAAGGTATCTGGTTGAAGTAGAATCCGTTGCAAATATCAATATAGTCCCTTTTGACAAGAACTTGTTCAGGCAGGAACAGAACCTGAAAGTATTTTAATAAGAGATTGTGTAATGACAGAAGGTTGGCTGTGATAGATGGCACATAAACCACATTATTGAGGAAAATGGTCTCAGAACCAGTCCGTACTGTAATTCCGCCTATCCCTTTAATTGCCAGTGCATGGGGTCTGCTGCTGGTTTTTATTGTCCCTTGGTGTTTGTATTCTATAAAATCAATGAATTATGGATTAGAAATCATGTTGTTGGAAGAGCCAGAATTGAGAACAAAGATTAAGGAGTTGGGATCCTGAGAGTTGGACATATAGCTAACTTCATCTCTTCCTGAGGGTGCCTGTGTCTTGGGCCGTAGATGAGGATACAGCATCCAGCAGCAATGCTTGGGATGGTTTTCAAGAGTTTTGTGCTTTTTGGGTTTAAAATTCTGGGATGTGTCTGTGAAAAGTGATAGGAAGGTGCTGTTGGAAGCAAGAGAACCCAACATTTTTTGATTGTTGCAATGGATCCAAAGGTGATCAAGAACCGCGTTGGGAGCAATCTCAGTTTCAACTGGCAAGCGGGTGATTGATTGATGTATTCTTTTCATTTCAGGAGTGGAAGGAAGCTTATTGGGAACCATCTAGGCTAAGATTTGCGTTGGAAGGTAAATGCCAATTTCATGAAGACAAGTCAAGCCAGTCTTGATCTCTGTAATGAATAGCTGAATATTAGCTTTGTCAAAAGTTATGGAGGTGAAGCTTTTGTAGATGCAAGCGCAGTTGGCAGGTTTGGCTGAGACTAAATCCTTAAGAAGTGACAGCCAAATGGCCTTAGCATCTTCTTTGTTGTTGGAGGTAATGATTTTTGATTGAACAGCATGAGAGATTGACATCAAGATGGTATTATCATTGCAAAGAAGTGGTTCAGTTGAGGCCATAGCATCCTTGAGTTTGGCCAGGTTGAGTAAGGCAAGCATACAAGTTCATCATATAGTAAAGTTGTCCTTGTTGAGTTAAGGAATAGCTTTGATAGTGGATTTCAGAATGGTGGGATTAATGAGGTCCATGCTTGCATCTGGTTAAGGATATGGAAGGTTGCAGTTGTTCTGGATTAGACTATTAATTGTGAGAGAACTAAAAAATGTTATTCTGAATGAAATGTTGAAAATAGAACCAGACTTTATCCAAAAAGAATTAGAGAAGCAAGCAGATACATGGCAGCAAGAGGTTGAAAAAGGAACTTACCGTAGATCAAATACTCTGGTAGGATTAAGAAGGGCTAGCAAAGCTATTCAGGAGGACAGGATTGAAGACATGCCTGAAAGTTAGAAGAAGGGAAGGAATAAGGACAGACTAATACAAAACAAGTATTTTCTCACAAAATTTGAGAAGAAGAACCTAACAGTCCTTTCTTCAGACTTATCCACGTAGGAGCTGGAGTAGGTTGATCTTGAGGTTTTGGAGTTGACCGGTTGGCATAGAGATTTGATTTGATTGAGAAAAGAATAAAATAGAAATGAAAGAAGAGATAGAAAAAGAAGATAAGAAAGGAGGGACAAGCAGAAGCAGGAAGCTGAGTGAGGATTGAGGATGGGGAGGTAGGCAAGGTGATTGAGTAGGAGCGGCTGATAGGAAGGAATTTGAGGAGGAAGATGGGAGTGGAATGGCAACAACTGCAGGGAAAGCCAGTAGAAGAGAAAGCTTGTGTTAGGTTGTGATAGTTTGATGACAGGGAATTAAAGTGGGGGAGAGGCCAGGAATGATGATAAGGAGTGGGTGAGATTGTAATAGATTTTAATTCATTTAAACAAAAATCTTCTAAAACAAGTCCACCCAACTCAGTTTGATCATCACTCACCTCCAAGAAAAGGCTTCCAAAATTTTACAAGCCCAACTCAAAAACCCCAAGTGTAACAAACTGTGCAAGAGTAAAAAACTATTAGATAGTGGCTACAGCATTGAAAAAAATTTTTATTCAGGCTATAAAGCTTGTAAATTAGTACCTGATGATACTTTAGTTAACTTAGATATATTTGAGTCTTGGAAAAACTCCCTGCTTGCTGGTCATCATGGGCAGGATAAAACCTACAAATTGATTGCATGAAACTTCTATTGGACTTATGAAGTAAAATAATATTCAAGCCCATGCTATCATTGCTGTTTTAACAAGTCCTCAAAAAACCAGAAGTATGGGCTACTACATCCATTTCCTATTCTTCCTATTTGTTGGCACTTTTAATTGCTGGATTTCATTTTTCAATTAACTCTTTCTAGGAGTAATGAGGCTATTTTATTAGTATTAGATTTCTTTTAAAAGAAGGATTGATTTCTTTTTGGTACTGTGATGGCCTCTGTTGAAGACCTAAATGATCTGTTTATAGAACATGTATTTTAAAAAAAAATTCCTCCCTGATAGTTTAGTTAGTGACTGTGGATCTTTGTTTTTCTCTAGCTTTTGGACTTTGCTATGCTAAAATTTGAAGAACACTTGCAACTTGTCAAAGGCCTACCACCCAGAAATGGATGGGAAGATTGATCAATTTAATCAGGTCATCAAGCAGTATCTTAAAATTTACATTGCCTATCAACAGGAAAAATGATTGCAATGGCTGCCATGAGCCAAATTTTTCTACAAAAAATCCACTCATTCATCAACCAGGCAGTCACCCTTTAAGACTCTTTACAGTAGAAACCTGACTTTTGCCTACATTCATGTAGCAAATTCTCAACCAACTACCAATTATCTTACTCACATTCAATCCATTCAATCTCAACTCCAATCCAACATCAAAGAAGTAACAAGCGCTAAAAGGAGAAAGAAGACCAAATAAGCACAAAGGCACCAACCTTTGCAGTTGGAGATGAGGTATGGCCTGATGCTTGCAAAATTTTCAGTACTTGCCCAACCCAAAAACTCTCTGAAATAAAACTTTGCCCCTTCAAAGTAAGTCAGTCTTTTTTCCCAAAGCTTTGAAAATTTCCTTAAATATGAAATGAAAATTTATCCAACCCTTCTTTCATGTGTCTCTCCCAGAGCCACCTGAAGTCTTTATCCCAGCCAAGACTCATCCCCCCTGAACCAGCCAATGTCCATAATCATTTAGAGTGGGAAGCAACCCGTATTCTGGATTCCAGGTTACACAAAGTGAAAATTAAATACCTTTATGAATGGACTGGGTTCCAGTCCAACCAAGATGGAAACTTGTGGTAACCAGTGTCAGCTCTCTGATACCAGGAACCTTGCAGTCCTTTAGCTACAGAGAGTGATAAAAGAACTTGGAGCAATAATATTCCAAAGAATAAAAACTTTAAGGCTCCAATAATGGTATGGTAAGAGCAAGTGCAAAGTTTATTTGGTTTGGTTATAAATATCTTAAATATAATATAAAAAGAGGGGCCACAGTATTATACTACTGGGGATCTTTACAGACTAGCAACCTCTCTTCAAGGGGCCTCCTTAGGCAGTTGAAGAACCTTGGAATAAATATGGGTGCCTTAGAAAGGACTTATTCCACTAATGGCCGGGCTTAACAGCACAAGTGGCCTAGACAGGAAGGTAAACACTCACTCTGAGCACTTGACCACGAAAATCCTGGAATAATTGGAAGGGTTTCAGAGCAGATGGGGTTGATTGCTTGACTAAACTTCAATGGTTGATTGGTTAATTAAGGTAAATAATACTACTACAGACTAAGTCATAAATCACTTGCTTATCTTCATATAAGCACTTGATTAACAATGAAACCGTGTCTGATTGATAATAAATAATTCCTGATAACTGATTAACTGATTGGAAACAGAAGAGCAAAAAGAGCCTGTTTAAATATTCTTTTTTGGGTGCTTGAGGACCTCTAGAAGGGGTACTAGCCATGGGCTGAGGCTAGGGGGGCAATCAGGGCAAGATTGGCACGTCCTCAAGGTACTGTTAGCCTGCTGGCCTTAGATCTGTCAAGGAACAGCTCCTTTTTAGCTGCAGGATCTGTTAATCAATAGATTAGTCATTTTGCTGATCCTGCACTGATCCTCAATTTGTACAGTAAGTACTGGTCCAAAGTGAGCAGACGTAGATTTTTATTGATTTTCCATCCTCTGCTGATCCTGTATGTAATTTTTAATAATTTTTACGACCACTCCTTATGTAGTTTTGTGGTCTTTGAAGGTTCTGATCAACTTATTTCGTGGTGAGTCTGGATCTTTATTTAATTAATAAAAAATACTAAAAATTAGTTACTAACTAATTTTAATTGATTTTTAAGTTTTTTGAACCATAATCTATGCTCGTGTGGTAGCTTTACATATGTAGTGTAGATCCTACTATATTGTAGCTTCTCTGAGTGGTACCTGGATGTCATAGGAGGCCCGGGGATCAGTCCATTCAAATGCGCGCGGGGACTGATCCGCTGCTCAGATGCGCGCGGGGGACTGTACCGCTGCGCGCGTGACTAGGTCACGGGATTACCTGCGCGGGAATTCAGTTGCGCGGGAGTCCAGCGCTGTAGGGACGCGGGGCTGCGTGCGGGAGTTGGCGTACGCGGGATTCCAACGCTGTAGGGACGCGGGGCTGCATGCGGGATTTTGCGCACGCAGGAGACCAGCGCTGTAGGGACGGGGGGCTGCGTGCGGGAATTGTGACAAAACACAATTTCCCGTGTAACTCCTAAACTACACACAACACCTGGATTTTGACTGAAATTTAGGTGTGAAACCTATACCTGACACATCATGTGAAATATTAAAATGGCTAAAAGGTGCCATACTGGTGCCGTGGTCATTTACCATTTTGTATTAAATTAATTAAAAAATATAAGGAGTAAGAATTCAAGGGTGGGGTCAGTGAGTGACCCTACCTTATTTTGGGTGGGGAATCCATTTCTGCAATAATATTTATGGATTTCCTACTCCTTCATTTTATAATAATTTTATTTATTCATTCATCTTTGTTCCTTTTAATTTTGTTAATATTATTTGTTAATATTATTATGGTTGTTTCTTTGTCAGGTTGCTCTGTGCTAAGTAGCAGGCTGACAACCAGCAAATCACCTTTGCAACTTGCCAAACTTGGTCAAATACTTTCATGCAAACTACCCTTGCAAACTCACCAAATTTAACTCTATCCTATCCAATCCCATTCCCCATTTCCATCCTATTACATCTCATCCAATTCAATCACATTTCTCATTCCATTCCATACTATATTATTTTATTTCTTAAATTTTTTTCCTTGTTTTTACTTTCATCCCAAATATTTTTTTCTATATTTATTTTATTTCTTTCCTTATCCCATTAAAAAAATACTTTTTTTTATTTCTCAAATATATATATATATATATAATAAATTATGAATTTTCCTTAATTTCCTTTTCCACCTCTTCCCAATTCTCAGTCAATTCCCTTACCATCAGCTTAAATTCATTCAAATATTGAGCATTCATTTACCCTGAAATCCGTTGCAACACAAAAGCCTGTGAAACAAATGCCTTCCCAAAGATTTCCTTTCACTTTGCAGTCCAATCCCTCTTTTGTTGGGAATTGCATTCATCTGCCTCCAATAGAATTTGTTGGGATATTTTTCTTTGAACTTGCACCAAAACGTTTTCAACATTGCCAGTAAACCGCCTTGCATCAGTTTCAACCGGATGCACAACTTTCACTTGTTTTCCTTT
Organism: Puccinia polysora; assembly: GCA_025617555.3. Classification (NCBI taxonomy): domain Eukaryota; kingdom Fungi; phylum Basidiomycota; class Pucciniomycetes; order Pucciniales; family Pucciniaceae; genus Puccinia; species Puccinia polysora. The sequence goes on along the minus strand of CM062622.1, from coordinate 10,669,228 downwards.
GGCTTGGTCCTCCATCCTATTAACTTCTATTCTGTTTCTCTCTGTTCCATTCCCTTCCTCCTTTCACTTGTTTTTTTTTCCTTCTCTCCCTTTCCTCCATCCCCATTTTCCCAGCTTGTAAAACTTGCTCCTTCTGTTTCATTCTACTCTTCCCTGGTTTCCTTGTGGATTGCCTCAACCCCTTTCTGGCTTTGCAATTCACTTTGCACTTTGGTACCTGTCTGAATTTTTTGGAATTTGGCCAAATGTCCAAAACATGGTGGTGGTGGTTGTGGTGTATTATCAGTATATCTAAAGAATCTCATCAATAAAATGAACAACAACAGTTACATTATATTAGTTTCATCTTGTTAATTTATTTAGTCTCTAGCCTCACTCACCCAGGTTCTGAACTCCTAGAAATGAAACCTCTTGTGCTAGCAGAATGTGAAAATTCATGGGCAAGGCAGATCTTTGGATTTTGAATTTGATTGTGGAGGCCTCTGGGGTATTGAACAACAAAACTCCATTTAAAGGAAAAAATCAAGCCACCTTCCAAAGACAACACCTCTCACATTTGAATTGAAGACCACAGGCAGAAGTACTAGGAACACATATTTTTTTTGATGGATGCAGTGTTCACAATTTCAAGACAACAATGAAAAGAAATTAGTTCATTCTAAATTTCTTTATTCAAGCAATGAAGTATAGTACTATGTGGGGGCATACAGTAGAATAGATAATTTTTGGAATTCATGTGAAATAATCTAAAACACTTGCAGGACTTTGTGGCTTTATACCTGGGAAACTTTAACTCTCCAAGGTTGAGGGTCATTGTCTTCATCACTTTGAAATACCCTTTTCCTCAGTACCATTTACCTCAGTCCATAACCATGACACAAATAAAGCACAAAATCAATTATGACTTCTGCTTACTACCTTTGGCTTGCATAACAAACTTCCCATCTTGGCAATGCAGTATATACTTGAAAATTTTTGAAGTTAAATCTTATCTAAGTTGAAATATATTTGAGATTTTCTCTTTGACCCTGGGAATCTTAAACCCTTTGACTTCCATTCTTCTTCATGAAATTGCACTAGTTTGAAAGCATGCCTGAATAGCCACATAAACTTTTTAGTTTGAAAATGGAATAGTTACTTTTCCTGCTTAAGCCATATCTTGAAATAAACATTGTCTTCACCTGTAAATCCTTCATTGTCTCATCTATTATGTTGTTTTATGCTCATATTCTATTGTCTTGCACTTATGCTGCAACGTTGGAAACAATTTTACTCTTATTTAATTTTTCCCATTCCATTCCTGTAATTCTTTGACTCATTGATACCTGTTTGTAGATGGCCATCCATCAAGTTGTATCTAACCACCTTCAGATTAACTTAGAATGGCTGCTTTTCCTGTTTCAGCCTCCTGGATTCCAAGACCATTGCTGTTTTTTAGCTACCAGAGGTTATTGAATAAATAATGAATATATTATTCAATAAATGCAGCAAAAATCCATAAAATATTTGGATAAAGATATTGCAAGGTTAATTGGTTTGGTTTATGTTTTTAATATTATAAATCAAAATTAATAAATTGATTATTAAATAAATTAATGGATTGGACACAATAAAATTGAGGATCTTTAACACCTCTCTTCAAGGAATTAACTTTAAAAACACATAGACCTGGTTACTTTGGAAACTTTGTTTATATTCTTAAAGGATATATTGCTAAAAAATAATATGTATATAATATACATGGTGGAGTTGCAGGGATTTTTAACTGAGCTTCCACCACAGAAAAACGATAATAAGACTCACAAGTATATTATTGAATCCTTTAGGAACCTGTTTGGGATGTGTACTGATGGGCTAAACCTGTTTCTGGGGTTAAAAGGTTTTTCAGCAGTTTAAATTGATAAAAAGAGTTGGGGACAGATATTATTTATCAGACTAAAGCCAAAAATAACTTACTTATCTCTTATAAGTATTTTATTACCTTTGCACAGTGTCTGGATTTAAATTTAACTGGGTCTCTGGGTATCAATATCCTCAAAAGATCTCCTTATTTATATCTCTTTGAGTCTTGATATTGTTCTTCTGAGGGACACAGGGCCTCAAAGGGATGAAAAAGAAGGCTAGCAGGGTAACCAGTTTTAGTCTGTCATGTTTTCTAGGTGCTGTAGAACGGTTAATATCTAATTCCACCGGGTATGGGAATTATTCTTCCTTTTAATTGATGTTTTGGATGTGTGAACAAAACTAATCCGTCCATATCATTTATTATTCAATTAATTATCCTTAGTCAATTCTCCCATTAAGTTAATAATTCTTTTAACAGAAATTTCTATGGGTAATCTGATGTCAAGTGGGTTCTCATTATGCATTAACTCATTGGAGTAAAATCATGATATTGATTCCACTCCTTACTTCTGAAATTCAGTTTATTTACTAAAAATAATTAATTAAAAATATAAATCATGAGAAGTCATGTAACATTTTTAAATCAGTAGTTTGCTTAGTATTTCAAAAAAAAATGATGCCTCAAAGTTCTCACAATTTTATATTGAAGTATTTTAATATATTTTTACAAATAGTAGTTCTCTTATATTCAACATTATTGGTATTTTCAATCATATTTAATGAACAATAGATATAAAGGTTATTTAAGTAATTTTATATCCTTTTATGTATTTTTGAATTATATACCATCCATGGGGACATTTCTTACATATGTAGAATGTACCTGTATAGGTTGTAGCATATTTATGTTGTACCTGAGCTTCTCACGCCGCCTGTCACTCTTTCAGCCCATAGTCCCGCGGCTGTGTACTTTTCAGAGGCCCAGGGCTGCGTATACAACTTTTCAGGGTGCGCTTACAGGGTGGCAGTTCTGCTGCTCAGCTGCGCAAGGGTGTATTGATTACCGCGGCTGCGCGCAGTAATGGTGACAGAACACATTTCTGTATGTAACTCCTAAAATACACACAAAAACTCAATTCTGAATGAATTTGAGTTGTGAAACCTGTGCATGAAAATGCGTTTAAAATCTTTCATGGCCAAAAAGTCTCATATTGATGCCGTGGTATTTTGGTCTTTTCTTTCTTTAATTATTAAAAATCTAAGGAGTTGGATTTCAAGGGTGGGGTCAGTGAGTGACCCTACCTAATTTGGGGTAGAAAATCCATTTCTGCAATAATTTTTATGGATTTCCCACTCCTTCTCAGGTTGATTTTAATCTTCTTATCTTTATGTTATTTTTTGTTACTTTTGCAGCTTTCTCTGCAATAGTAGCAAGCTGACATTCTACCACTCCAAGATATGGCCATATCTTAAAAAACATCCTGGATTGTGTTGAAAAAAAATTAATTATTTATGTGTTTCAGTTTCTTTTACTGGCTCTGTAGTTTCTAAGATGTATTGGTCCATCAGGTATATTATGTTCTGGTAAACATTCATCTTTGTCTGCAGATTTTCCTTTATATCTTACTAAGTATAGTCTAACATCTTTTCCTTGCACTCTCTCCTTCTTGTCTTTCAATACCCTGCTGAATTTTCCTTTTTCTCTCACAGGGTCAGGTTCTATTAGGATCATTTCTGGAGGGAAGTTGCTACCTTCTATTTGTTGAAGGTGTTTGACTAGGCTAACAGGGAATACTGGGTGTTTTCTTGATAATTCTTCACTCAGGATTACTTCTACAGCATTTTTGCCATGCATTTTTTTGATAAAAAATTGTCCAACGAAGGCTGGTTTCAGTTTTCTGTTGGCTGCTAAATTTTTGAAGTTGGCAGAAGATATCAGGATTTGATCTCCTATCTTAAAGTCAAGTTCTCTGTGTGATTTTTCCCATATTTGTTTGTTGTATTCTACTGCTTCTTCTACACATTTTTGAGCATGATAATTTTCCAAGTCTATTACTTTCTTGAATTCAAGAGATGTGGGATGAATGGTGGCTAAGTTATAGTTCAAAGTTTTCCTAGGGAGTTTTGGAATCCATCCCCTATCTAGTATGTAAGTGGTTTCTTTGGTAGTAGAGTGTTTCCTGCTATTATAAGCCATTTCCAGGGCTGGGATTAGGACTACCCAATCATAGCAATATCCATCTGAGTTTTTGTATTCTAGACCAAAGCTAAAAAACCTTCTTAACATATTTCCCAAGGTCTGTATCATTCTTTCAGGTAATCCATCAGTCTGAGGATGGTATGGTGTAGAAAAGGCTAAATTAGTACCAATTCCATCATGTAGATTCCTCCAGAATTCTGAAGGTAATTTGGGGTCTCTGTCCCAATTATAATTTTGGGTATACCAACATCAGCTATAATCCTGTTGCAGAATAACAAAGCCACATCCATAGCATTTTCTTCTTTGTTGTTAGGTAAGAATTTTGTCTCCTTGGATTATCTGTCTACTATAACTAGGACAGAGTTATATGAATGAGTGTCTCCAGGGGGGAGGCTGGTGACAAAATCTATATTAATGATTTCCCATCTGATTGTAGGTTCAGAGATTTTCTTGTAAGAGTCCAAACCTTTTTCCAGTAGTTTTATTAGATTTTTGGCAAGTATCAAAGCTAGTAACATACTTAATAGTGATTTATTTCCAGTCTATCCACCAAGCAGTCTGTTTTACCTTCTCCAAGATCCTTTCAGTGGATGAATGCCCTAATATGCAGTTTTCATGGCATTCCTGGAGTATCTGTTGTATATGTTCTTTGTTACTCAGTACCAATACACTGGAACATTGGTGTCTGTAGTAAAGGAGACCATCCAAAAAAGTAAAACTTCCTGCTTCATATGGTTTGAGTAATGGGGCAGGTCAACTATCTTTCAGGGCTTCTTCTGAGGATTCACATTCCATAATGGTAATCAGAAGCTTTATATCAGAGGAATAGTTCTCTCTTACTAGATCAAAGAAAGCATTATCTAATTCACATAAGTGGATCCCCATAATTGGAGAATCTGATGCAAAGAGATTGATGTTTGAGATAGGAAAGATATCCTGATCCTCAGGGTCATATGCTGGCTTTAAGGGTAATGAAGCAAAGCATTCCTACTTAGACTATCAGAATTCTGGTGTTTAGCTCCAGCTTTATGCACTATAGTCATCTGGCCTCTATACTGTTGTAATGCAATTTGCCACCTGAGCATATGTCTACTGGGAGTCTTCATGTTCATAAGAGTTCTCAAAGCATGACATCCCATAATTACTTGGAAAGTGATGCCTTCTAATTAATTGTGAAAATTTTCAGGAGCCCTTACCAAAGCCAAGCATTCCATCAGACTAGCTCCATATTTTCTCAGTGTCTTTGATCTGTCTACATATGAAAAGTACTGGTTTCTCCGCTGGTTTTTCTTCTTTTATTCTTTCTTGGTGTAAGGCAGCTCCTAAACCTTCCATAAAGGCCTCAATTTACAGCTTGAAGGGTTTAGAGTAGTCTGGTTGGATGAGTAGAGGGGTGTAGGTCATAGCTATTTTCAATTCTCCATAGTTTTTTGATCTCTCATGTGTCATTACAAAGAGAGTGTTATTGTTGCATATTTCATACAGAATTTTAGTTAGCATAGCAAATTTTGGGATTTATTGTCTGTAGTAACTAAAAAACTAATAAATGATAGCAAATATAGTTTATTCTGAGGCATGGGTATTTTCATGACAGCAGCAATCTTATTTTGGTCAGCAGGTAGATTTAGACCAGAGACTATATGTCCTAGAGCTTTCAGTTCTTTGTATCCAAAGTTACATTTCTTGATGGAGACTTTCAATCCTTCTAGGGAGATGGTTTGGAGAACTAATTTTATTTGATTTATATGAGTCTCCCAATCATCAGAATATATGATAACATCATCTATATAAACCATCATCCATCCTTGTCTGATGTAAGTACCTAGAACTTTATCCATTGTTCTCTGGAATTTTAATGGAGCATTTTTTATACCAAAGGGCATACTGAGTGACTCATATATTCCTAAGTGACAGATTTTTCTCATAAACTTTCTACTTTAAGGGCTTATAGGTATTTGGTGAAACCATTTAATCATATCCATAGTAGTGATGTATTTAGCTTTAGATAGGTTATGCAGAGCATGATCAAGCCGGGTATAGGATAATAGTCTTCTTGAGTATAGTTATTCAGCATTCTGAAGTCTCCTACCATTCTTGACTTTTAATTATGCCAAGGTATGATTACAGGAGTGGTCACATCTAATTTTTCATTTTTCCCTACTTTCCTCAATACTTGTAGGTCTATAAGTTCTTGGATGTGTTCCTCAAGAGCTATTCTAGATTTAGGACTAGAGGGATAAGCTGGTCTTCTTAGGTTTGGAGGATAAGGAGGCTTAATAGTCAATTTTGATACAATGTCATTTCCTTTGATATAACCAATGGGGTGAACTCTATTACAGAAAGCATTCTGATTCTCAAAGGAGATTGTCAATATATCTTCCTTCTGTTCTTCAGAAAGTTTTTCATTAAGAGCTCCTTGAGAGAATTATTCTTGATTGAATTCTTCTAACTGCTTTGATAAGTAGAAGAGGCGATGTTAGTTTGGATAGTGCATATCTTGAATTTCTTGTTCCAGTTACCACCCACAGTGCAATACCTTCCTTTACTTTGGAACAAGTCTATGCCATATATCCATAAAGCATCATTTCCCATTATCAGGTAGTCACATCATCCGTTGAGCAATACTAAAAATTACACTTGGATTCTCAAAGATCCTTTTTTATGGGGCAGTATTATAGGAGCAGTCCATACTCCAATAGCATTCACAGTAGAGTTTCAAGAGCTGAATTTGTCTTTTGGGACAGGCAAGTGGTGGTCTTTCAATTTGGGATCCCATTTTTTTAAGAATTCAATGAAAACACATGAACAGAAAGCCCCACTTTCAAGTAATAACCTTATAGGTTTGTCTTTATAAAATCCTGTTTCATAACAAATTTGACCAGTAGTGTAACTCTTACCACTCATAAACTTAACTTTTAATGGTTTACCATCAGTGATATGTTTAGGAATTATGATGGGGTACCATTGTTGGGGCAAATTAGAGTCACAATGGATTTTATTGATTTCTATAGAAGTTCCTGTATCTCCTTCTATTACATTGACAGGGTTGGTCAGGATCAATTCACATTCAGACAGAGATCCTTCATTATCAGCTGTATCTGGATAGTTCTGATTCCCTTAAATCTCATTTTCTCGTTCCAGGACTGCTATCTTTCTTTTGGCAATAGGCAGTCTTGTCTCATATGCCCTGTCTTGTTACAGTTACAATATGTTCCAGGCATTCTATCTTTATACCTGTTATCATTAGTTTTCTCATTGTCAGCGATATTTATCAAAGGAGGTTTTTCTCTGGTTTTGTTAGTGTTGAAGTTATCTTTGGGTCTAGGAGGAGCCTTCCTGTCTAACCCATTCATGTCTATCACTTCTTCTAACACATTGATTAGAGTTGGTAATTCAGAATCCATGCTCATTCTGCATCTCACACTAGGGTTAATGCATTTTACTGATACCAGGAACTTTGCCGTCCTTTGGCTACAGCAAGAGATAATTGTTTTGGAACAATAATAATTCCAAGAAAATTATACAAAATTCTCAAATGGTTGATTTAGAAGCAAGTGCAAAGTTTGAGTTTTTTGGTTGGATTAAATTGATTTAAATATATTTTTAAAGAGGGGCCACAGTTCATGAAAACAGGGGATCTTTTTGGGATAACAACCTCTCTTCAAGGGGCTCTTTTGAACCATTTAAGACCTTGGGACAGTGAGTTCCAAAGTGATTACTCAAAAGGGGTTTAATCAAGGGGATTCGGTGGACTGGCTGACTCAGAGCACTTACTCCTGGAGGGAAGGAGGAGGTAAATTTCAAATTTAAGAAGAAACTCCAAGAAACTTGCATAAATTCATGGTTGAAAGGGTCTCAGGAAAATTGTTGGGGATATGGTTGAATTCTTCAATGGAATCAACAATGGGTTATAATTAATAATTATACTATGAGACTGAGGCCATAAATCACTTTTTTATCTTGAATAAACACTTGATCACGGATGGCAAGGGGTCTGCATTGATTACTTAAAAATTACTGGGGTTTAAACCATCTAAAAGGGGCTGTTTATATACCTTTGAAGGCATAAGATCTTTTCAGGGCATATAGAGAGGGTTGTACTTGGGTACTGAGGCTTGCAGGCTAGCTAGGGCTATTTTGGCACGTAGTCTTGGTGTTTTCAGCTGGCTAGCCTTGCCTGTGCCAAATTTCCATGTGAAATAATTGTCAGAAGGTATTTAAATATTAATTTTTTATTTTTGTGCTTCAGATATATTTCCTCATTTTGTCTTACTTTTTTTGGATTTCCATGGGTGAAGTGAGTATTTTTAGATTCTACGCTATCTTCTGCACATGTTGGTAGTTTTTAATAATTTTTTGGTAGACCTCTTGATGTGTTTGGTGGTTCATAAAGATTTGGTAATCTCATTTACGTGACAACCTTCATTATTGTTTCTCACCATTTATTTGCTTTATTGTTTATATTTTCATATTTTTATTCAGTTTTCTTAGGTTTCAAACATCTCCCTATCCGGCAGTCAACTTTTTACATATGCATGATGTATGCATGCAAGTTTTAGCAGGTTCCTGCAGTACCTGGCTGTTGGAATTAGTATGACTGATGTTGATGCGCGCAGGCTTGACAGCTGCGCGCGGGAATCCATAATTAGTCATTTTTCATGCGGTTTTCTTGACATGCGCCTACATACTGGTTGTCAGGGTGTGTACACTTGCTATATGAATGCGGGGCTGCGCGCAGGAATTTTGTCACAACACAAATCCACCTGTAACTCCTCAAATATATACAACACCCCAATTCTGACTGAATTTTAGGTGTGAAACCTTTATGTGGCATTTTGTGTGAAAAATTAAAATGGCCAAAAAAGTGCCATAGTGGTGCCCTGGTTTTATAGGTTTTTTCTTCTGAAACTATTTAAAAATGTAAGGAGTTGGAATTCAAAGCTGGGGTCAGTGAGTGACCCTATCTATTTTTGGGTGGAGAATTCATTTCTGCAATAATATATATGGATTTCTCACTCCTTTTAATTTTTTATTTATTTTCTGTTTCCAATCTGCTTTGATAGATTTCTCTTTTGAAATAGCACTCTGAAATCCCCCCACTCCAAGATATATCTATATCTGAAAGAATTTTGGGGCTCAGTGTCTTTTATTGACCCTGTAATTTTTTAAGTGGATAGGTCCATCAGGGATGTTGTTTTCAGGTAACCATTCATCCTTGTCAGCAGATTCTACTTTTTATCCGACTAGATAGAGTCTGACATATTTTCCATTTATCCTTTATTTATTGTATTTAAGAATTTTGCTTATTTCTCCTTTTTCTTTCCAAGTTTCTTCTGAAAAAGGTATTGCTGGTGACAAAGTTTATTCTCCCTCTCTGGGATTGTAGTGTTTGATAAGACTTACTGGAAACACTGGGTGCTTTCTGGAAATTTTATAATTGAGAATCACTTCCACTGCATTCTTCCCATGGAGTTTCTTGATTGTGAATGGTCCAACAAATGCAGGGCTGATATTCCTGTTCCCAGCTAAGTTGGTAAAGTTGGTGGTAGAAACTAGGACTTGGTCACCAATCTTGAAATATGGTTCTTTGTGGCTTTGGCCCCATCTTTTTTGGTTGTATTCAACAGCTTCTTCAACACAATCAGCAGCATTTTTGTTGGCTATATCTATCATGTTCTGAAATTCAAGTGATCTGGGGTGAATTTTGGTTAGCTGCTGGTTCAGGTTATCCTTGGGTAGTTCAGGAATCCATCCTCTTTCCAGTACAAAGGATTCTTCTTTAGTAGTAGAATGCTTGGCCATCTCTATAGCAGGTAAAAGGCTGACCCAATCATGGAAATATCAATAATTATTCTTTTATTCTAGACAAAGCAACAAAAACTTCTGAGCATGCCTTCTAAGGTCTGAATAATTCTTTCAGCTAATCCAGCTGTCTGGGGGTGATAGGCTGTGGAGAAGGCTCAGGTAGTGCCTAACACGTCATGGAGATTCCTCCAAAATCCAGAAGTGAACGTGGGATCCCTATCACTGATGTTGATTGTAGGGACTCCTACATCAGCTTTGAGTCTATTCCAAAGCAGTAATGCTACTTTCATGTTAGTTTCCTCCTTATGGTTAGGTAGGACCACTTGCTTTCTTGGAAAAACTTTCTACTATGACTAGGACTGAGTTGTATGAATAGACTCCTCCTGGGGGTTATCCATTCACAAAGTCCATGTTGATGATTTCCCATCTTCTCCTAGGTTCAGTTATTTTCTGGAGTAGACCAAAACATTTTCCAGTGGTCCTATTGGACTTTTCACAAGTTTCATAGCTGGTGACATACTGGATTGTGGAATATCTCCAGTTTATCCAGCAAGAAGTTTGTTTGACCTTGTCTAGTGTTCTATCAGTAGATAGATGACAAGATGAGAAGTTATTGTGGCACTCAGCTAGAATATGCTTGATATGGTCTTCCTGGTTAGGACTCTGACACTGGAATGTTGGTGCCTATAGTGTACTAGAACATCCCATACAGTGAACCTTCCAGCTTTTTAATGTTTCAGAAGAGTTTCAGGCAGACTGTTAACCAGTTCAGATGGTGGAGTGGTGCTTTCCATAATGATGATTATGAAAGAATCTGATGATTTGAAATAAATTGCAACTAACAAAATGAGGGAACAGATTCAGAACAACAGTTTAAGAAACAGAAGAAAAACTTAACATTGAAAGAATAATTGGATTGAAAAGTATGAGAAGCAACCAACGGAACAGGTTCAGGAGCCTTTGAGATGGCAGGCATCAATTATCTTTATAAGTTGGAACTCTTATAGTTGAGGGAGTTGAGGTCAAGAGACTTGAGGTCAAGAAGCTGAGGCCTGAGTCAGGCAGGGTTACAATGCAAATGAAGGAGTAACTCTGACCAGTCAGAAGTTGATAAGTGAAGGGTCAATAGTTGTTGCTGAAAGGCTTGAAGTTGACATAAATAATGAGAAGTAGGAAATGGAGAACACAAGAGAATATGAGCAGGAGGAAACAGAGACAAAAATGATGAGGAAACAAGAAATGAAAAAAGGAAGAGGAAACAGAAAACCGGGTGGAAAACAGCCAAAAGAAGAAAAAGAGAAGCAGAACACAGTTACTGTTTGGAGGCCCCCCCGGGGGCACAAGGATTACATAATCTGAGCTTTACCAGCGACACAGGTTGGAGGGTTGAAGATAGTCTATGGATTACTGACAATTTTGTGAAACTTAAACACTCCCCATGACTGGAGAGAGTTGCAATCATGAGGAATTTTTTGCTTCAACCAAAGGGTCAAGGATCCAAAGGAAGGCAACAATGGGGGTTTTGCCTACTGCTTTGGTCAACTGATTTGCTAGCATGCGGGTGGTAGTTTTGAGTTTGACTTTCAGGTTGCTGAGCGCCAGTTCCTCCCGCAGGCCTTTGGTTTTGAGTTCCATGTGCCTTGTCTTGGTGTTGGACCTGAATTGCTTCAATTTGTCCTCAATTCCCTTGTTGTCAATGAAATTGGTGGTGAAAAGTATTGAGATGTTGAGAACCTGGCCCAGGAAATGCTTGAGCCACCTTCCTTCCAGTAAGGATTCCAAGAGAGAATGGAGTTGTCAGCTTGCTACTATTGCAAAGCAAGCTGAAAAAGTAACAAAAATAACATAAAAATAATAATAATACAATTAACCTAAGAACAAGTATGAAAACCATTCATATTATTTCAGAAATGGATTATCCACCAAAAATTAGGTAGGGCCACTCACTGACCCCACCCTTGAAATCCAACTCCTTTTATTTTTAAATAATTAAGGAAAGAAAGACCAAAATACTACGGCTCCACTATTGAGCTTTTGGTCAATTAAATATTTCACACGTATTGTCACGTATAGGTTTCACACCTAAAATTCAGTCAGAATTGAGGTGTTGTGTATATTTTAGGAGTTAAGGATGGAAATGTGTTTTGTCACAATTCCCGCACACAGCCGCGGCAGGGGGCGCCGCTGAGATACAGCCCTGTCACTCTGTCAAGGTCGTGTATGCAGTCCCGGGCCTCTGAAAAGTAAGCAGGCGCTGGAATAGGGTTGACAGAGTGAAAGGCGGCCTGAGAGGCTTAGGTACCGCGTAAACATGCTGCAAACCACACGGGAACATTCTACATATGTAATAAATGTTCCTGTGAATAGTAGATAGTCTAAAAGTACATAAAATTATATAAAAATACTTAAAAAATCCTTATATGTATTTTTTATGAAATATAATTCAAAGTACCAACAATGTTGAAAATAAGACAATGACAAATTCTAAAGATATATTAAAATACTTTTAGGTGCTTTTATGAGAATTCCTAGAAATCAATATATTTGTGACATAATAAGACAACTAATGATATAATAATATTAAATGAATTCCCATGAAATATTTTTTTAAGTAATTATTTTAGTAAATCAACTGGAACTCGAAAATAAGGAGTAAAATCAATATCATGACTTTACTACAGTTAATTAATACATAATGAGAACTCAAATGACATCAGGATGTCTGTAGAAATGTCTATTTATATAATTATTAAATTACTGGGAAAATTTACTAAGGATAATTAATTAAATAATACATAAATGGGACAGATTAGTGTTATTCAGACATCCTAGTATCTATTATAAAGTAGAAGAATTCCCATACCCTGAGGAATTAGATTCTACCCGTGCTATAGCACCAAGAAAACGTGACAGGCTACCCCTGGTTACCCTGCTAGCCTTATTGTCCGTCCCTTTGAGCCCCTGTACCCCTCAGAAGGACAATATTGGGACTCCAAAAGCTATAAATAAAGAGCTCTTTCAAGGATATTGATGGGCAGAGACCCAGTTATATTTATATCCAGAAACCATTCCAAGGTAATCAAGGACTTATAAGAGATAAGTAAGTGATTTATGGCTAAGTCTGATCAATAATATCCGTCCTCAACCTCTTTTTTTGTAAATTAAAACTGCTGAACAACCTTGTAACCCCAGTATACAGGTTTAACCCATCAGTGCACGTCTCAAACAGATACCCAAAGGATTGAATAGTATACCAGTGAGTTTTATTATCCTTTCTCTGTTGTGGAATCTTGGTTACAAGGCCCTGCCACTCCACCATTTATTTTATATACATATTATTTTTGGGTAAAATATCCTTTAAACTAAAGAGCCCAAAGTAACCAGGACTACGTTTTTTCATACTGAAATACCTGAAGAGAGGTGTTAATGATCCCCAATATAATTTTGGCCCCTCTATAAAAATATTTAATAATCAATTTATTTATATTGATTTATAACAATAAACCATAACCAAACCATTTAACCTTGCAATAAGCTTAATCAAAATATTTTACGGATTTTTGCTGCATTTATGAAATAATATATTTAGTATTAATTCTATCACCTCTGGTAGCTAAAGGATAGAAAGGGTCTTGGCATCCAGGAGGGTGACAGGAGTTTGGCTTCCATTGAGGAGTAAGTGACTTTGCCTTGTTTAAAAATTTCTCAAGAGATGATTGAAACTAAGAAGACGCCCAGGTATATGCATTGGGACTTCTTGGAGGTGGGATCCTCACACCAGGAGGAGTCACTATAGAATACTAGGGGTTTGGCAAAGGAGTTTTGTTTCAGGGTGAGTCTCACATCCCTGGTAGCCTTCAGGTATTTCCAGGTCCTTTTGAGCTCTTTCCAGTGAGTCAGGCTTGGTTTATTCTGAAATCTGGTGAGGCTTGAGGAAATTAAGCTGAGGTCCAGAAGGCTCCAAGATGGGATGTAGTTCATGAGATCCACCCCAGAGCAGACGTTGATTTTGAGGTGTTTTAAGTCTTCAAAATCCTTGTCCAATGCTTTGGTGAGTTGAATATTAGGGGTTAGAGGAGCTTGGACCTTTCTGGCTTCTGTCAGGTCCAGCTATTCCAATTCATGGGCTATGTGCTTGTGTTGGCTAAGCTGGATGGAGTTGTTGGTCCGTTCAAGTTTCATTCCCAGGATGGTGTTGGGCGCGTGGCCTGGGAATTCTTCAATTTCTCATTGAATTTCCTTTCAAAGTCTTTTCCTTTGCCCATGAGGATGAGACTTTCAACGTGGAAGAATATGAAGGACTTCTTGTCCTTTGATTTGGAAAGGAAGGGGTTGCTGTTGGTCAATTTGATCCAGCTTGTAAGAACGTGGTATCAGTTCTTGGGGGTTTGTTTTAACCTGTAAAGGCTCTTCTTGATTCTTAGATATTTGCAGTGTCAATAAGATCCGTTGGGCTTTTTGATGATTACCTCATCATTGATTTGGGAGTGGAGAAAGGCTGCTTTGACATTGAATTGCTTGATCTTGAGATTGTCCTTCAGGGAAAGCTGGAGGATGGCCTTGAGATAAGAAATCTTGCCTGTGGTGGCAAAGGTCTCCTTGAAGTCAATTCAATGGATGTGATTGTAGCCCTTCAGGAACACTCTGCCCTTAAATATGAGGACATTGTTGTGACACTGATATTTGATTTTGAAGAACCAATTGGTCTCCAGTGTATTGATAGGTTTGGGCCCATTTAAATCTTCCCATACCTCAAGATTATCACATTGGTTCAACTGTTTCTTGATTTCTTATTTCCATTTCTTGGCTTCTTCACAGGTAATGGCCTTGAGATACGTTTGGTTTTGAAGTAGTGGTGAAATCCATAAAGTTGCAGAGGCTTGAGGTTTGCGCAATTCTGCAGGGTACTTGGAGGAGTGAGTTGATTTTGAGCTTGGAGCACCGGGCCAGTTTGTGGTGTGTTAATTTCCCAGGATGGATGATCCAAGATTTCAGAGTCTTCGTCCTCTGCAGGATTCAATTTGGATGAGTCCAAAGGGGGGTCTAGCATCTCTCTGTATTTGGTGAAGTTCCTTTCAAGAGGTGGCGCGGGGAAGGAGGATTCTGCTTTGAATGATGGTGAATGGTTTTTAGGATCCCTGGCTTCAAAGCCCTCAATTGAGAAGTCTGAATCTGAGGTTGACTCTCTGGTTTGCCTGAGGTGGTCTATGGAGGATTCATCAAACAGGACATGATTTCCGGAGATGATGGACCCATTGGAACCGAGAATTCTGTAGGAGTGGAAATCTGGATTTTATCCAATAAGCTTTCCTTCTAGACCCTTAGGATGGAATTTTTTTCCTCTGAGTATGAGTTGGTTGAGGTAGATGACTCAGATCCCTAGTAGTTTGAAATACAACAGGGGAAGGGAACTACCATGCATGATTTCCAAAGGCAATTGGTTACTGCCCTTCTGGGGAGTCTGATTTAGAGAAAGACAGCAGGATGTGAGTATCTCCAACCAGTAACTCTTGGGCATATTAAAGGAACTGAGAGAAGTACATACACGGAATCTGAGAGAAAGGCAGCAGGCTTTGAGTATCTCTGACCAGTACCTCTTGGGAAGGTTAGAGGAAATGAGAGCGTGGGCACACTTTCTGCAATTTTCCTGTTGGCTCTTTTGGCCCTGCAATTGTGCTTGGGATGGTAGGGTTTGGAGATTAGTTGTTTGCACCATATTCCTTTGAGGAAAGAGGCAAATTTTCTGTTGGTAAATTTGGATCCTCCAATGGAGCATACTTCACAGGGGTAGTAGCCCAATTTTTATTTCTGTTGTTCAATGATTTCTATGAGCCTGTTTGGGGTGTTTTCCTTGCTGAAGAGAGGAATTCCACTTAGATATCCCAAGAATTTGTCTACAATTTTTAGGATGTACTTCTTGCGCCTATGTGACTTGGGTTTGATTGGTCCAATGAGGTCAAGATTTATCTGTTCAAAGGGTTTTGTAGCAAGAGTGGCCTGAGTTTTCAGCTTGCTACTAGTGCAGAGAAAGCTGCAAAAGTAACAGAACTAAAATAAAAATAATAATATTAAAATTAAACTAAGAAGGAATAGGAAAACCGTAAATATTATTGCAAAAATGGATTATCCACCCAAAGTTAGGTAGGGTCACTCACTGATCCCACCCTTGAAATCCAACTCCTTATATTTTTAAATAATTAAGGAATTAAAGACCAAAAGACCACGGCACCACTATTGAACTTTGTGGCCAATTAAATATTTCACATGTATTGTCACATATAGGTTTCACACCTAAAATTCAGTCATAATTGTGGAATTCAGGTGTTGTGTATATTTTGGGAGTTACAGACGGAAATGTGTTCTGTCACAATCCCTGCACGCAGCCGTGGCAGCCAATACACCCACGCGCGGCTGAACTAGAGCTCTGTCACTCTTTCAAAGCTGTGTACCCAGCCCCAGGCCTATGAGAAGTATGCAGCCGCGGGAATACGGGTTGATAAAGTGACAGGCAGCCTTAGAAACCTAGGTACCACGTAAAAATGCTACAAACTACACAGGAACATTCTAAATATTAAATAAATGTTCCCGTGGATATTAGATAGTCTCAAAGTACATAATATTTTATAAAAATAATTAAATAACCTTTATATGTAATTTTTATTAAATATAATTCAAAGTACCAAAAATGTCGAAAATAAGATAATGACTACTTCTAAAAATATATTAAAAAACTTTAATACACTATTATGAGAATTTCTAGACATCAATATTTTTTTGACATACTAAGAAAATCAATGATGTAAAAATATTACATGAATACACATGACTTAAATTTTTAAGTAATTATTTTATTAAATCAACTGAATTTTGAAAAAAAGGAGTAAAATCAATATCATTGCTTTAATCCAATTATTTCATAAATAATGAGAACTCACCTGAAATCAGAATATCTGTAGGAATTTCTATCAAAATAATTTTAACTTACTGGGAACATTTACTAAGGATAATTAATTAAATAATAAATAAAAATGGCAGATTAGTGTTATTAACACTTCCAAACATCAATTTTAAAGTAGAATAATTCCCATACCCCGTGGAATTAGATTCTACCCGTGTTAAAGCACCAATAAAACGTGACAGCCTCTCACTGGTTACCTAGTGTAATGGATAACTATAACACATATTACAAATTCTACAGATAGTAAAACATACTCCCACACATGACTTTTAAAGTAGAGAGATCTATAAACATACTTCCCACAGTTATGCTACTATCTAGTTTGCCAGTTTTATATATACCAACCTCCCCGTCCCGGAAAGCTTCCTCTCTTCATCAAAGTTGAGGACGCGTTCCGGAACAGGAGAGGCTAATCCATTGGGTCACAATTTGCATGCAGGTTAGTAATACATCAGAGTTGAGGACGCGTTCCAGAACGGGAGAGGCTAATCCATTGGGTCACGATCGGCATGCAGATCCATGTCAATCTAAGTTCATCATAGGTTAAAAGCTGGCTCAATCCAACCAGCCAAATCTTAAACCAAGACTCCCAAATCATTATCACTTCAATTGCTGGTAGGGTGCATGGTTGGAAATTTTTAGAAATATACTAGAGGACAGCGATCGGTCGAGCAACCAGGCAGGGACAGATAACTCTTCCCTTTATTCTACACCCAAGGGCCGATTTGTGCCAACAACTGCAAATATGAACAGAAACACCAATATGACCATCTATTCCCTAATGGAGGTAATAACTGATCTCCAGTCCAGGGTTGAACGATCTGAACGCAACCAACCCCCCCATCTCCAGATGTCAAATGACAACCTACCTTGAGGTGACAGTGCCCTAAGGAAATTTGTCAACAACCCCTTGGCACTCCACAAAATGATGAACCCTACCAAGACCGTGCTCCCATTTGATGGCGCTAACTATGCCCAGTGGGAGAGCCCTCTTGACAGAACCTTAAGTCACAGTTTCAAGCGTGACAGATCATTCTTGGGAGAAGATGCGCCATTTTCTTCTTTGGACCAAGACCATAGGGATGCGGTGGCTATCCTCCTTCAAAACACGATTGACGAGACCCTACTTGCTGTTGTTGAGAGCTCTGGCACAGAGGACGCGCAGGCTTTGTTTGATTTGTTGAAGAGAAAGTGTAGCAGAAGTGACCGTAGACATAAACTGGCAATCATTGATTGGATGCTGGCGACACTGACTTATTGGTCCGGATTGGATGACGCCTGGGTTGCAGGGTGGCACAAGGTCATTGCCAATCTGAAACGAGTTTAGGTATTTGTAGATGAGTTATATGGTTTACTGATTCAGGCCAGTATGTCAGCACCTCCCGGGGTGGACCAACAGAACTTAGAATAAGCCGTGGGCCAGGGACTGAACGACTTAACATTGCCACCTACCTTTACAGAAGTTTCAACAATCATACAATCATGTGCCAACAAACTAAAGACAAGATCCAGCCTGCCAACGGGGACATTGCCATTGGATGTAGAGTGCTGTGCAAGAAATGAATCATTTACGGACCTGTAAATACCTACCACCGGCAAAGCGACCAAGTAATCTTGACAACCGGAACCAGACGGCCAATGCCCCTAACCGCCTATCTATTGACAAGGCCACGTACTTCAAAGGCCGCACCCAATCTGACTCCCTGTTGCAAAAATTTGGATACAGTTGTCATTACTGCACGAAGGAAGGCCACTGGTACGCCAACTGCAATGAATTTTGGGATCACGTTAGGATGGGCATCATCCCAGCTCCACCAGACAACCATGCCAATAAAGGATTGAGGTATCTCCCGCCGTCCAGACCAACAGGCCTGCCTGTGAGTGGAGGACAAATTTGTCGGCTGGAAATGGAGACTGTGAATGAAGGGGAGTTCCTGATTGATTCAGGATCTACTGCAAATGTCAGTGGGCCTTCCCCTTTCTTTAAGATCACTCAAGAGCTGCCAAAGCCTGTGACACTGACTTTAGCGGTCCCAACCAAATCTGCAATGGTACACTCCATGGTTAGGTTGACCATTCCAACCAGGAAGGGGGTAATGACCCTTGAAGGTGTCTTCTTCTGAAAAGGGATCAGAGGTTCAATCATTTTGACCGGTAGACTGGTTAGCAAGGGGTGGAAGCTACGTCATGAGGGGACCTCACTCACACTTGTTGATAGCAATTCTTGTCAATTTGAGACAGAATTTTGTAATTTTTGTTGGACTGTTAAATTTTGCCGCAATCAATCCCTTTTCAAATTCTCACAGGTGTCATGTTTAGATCCATACAAGTGGCACGTTAGGCTGGGCCATGTCTTGGAGAAGATATTTTGACAGTTTCTTCAGACCTATTTTCCCGACCAAGCCAAGGATGACTCCTGGGAATTGTACTTTTGCAAGCGGTGGGCAACGTCAAAGGCACTGGACCAAAAATCCCCAGGGGTTAGCTTGGACATTGTGAGGGAAGACCCACTGCAACTGTGTGTGAAAGATGTTGCGGGACATTTTGAGAAGGATCTCAATGGAGCAAGATTTTGGCTCACCTTTGGGGATCACGCAACAACCTAAACTTTTGGGGCAGCCTTGCAGAGTAGGAGTAAAGTCCCTGCAAAGATCATCAGTTGGATTAACCATATCCATAATATGGTTGGACGTTTCCCCACCTGTGTGCAATCCAACAATGCGGCCAAATACATTGGGCCGCTTTGCAACCAGTTGGACGCTCTTGGGATCAAACTGGCACCAGTCCCTCCTTTTCACCCTGCACAAAACGGCGAGGCAGAGAGGGTCAACTGGACAATTGGTGAAGTAGCAAGGACAATGCTAAATGAGAGTCAAACGGCTGGTCAGTACTTGTCAGCTTGCTACTATTGCAGAGCAAGCTGCAAAAGTAACTAAAATAACATAAAAATAATAATAATACAACTTACCTAAGAAGGAGTATGAAAACCATAAATATTATTACAGAAATGGATTCTCCATCGAAAATTATGTAGGGTCACTCACTGACCCCACCCTTGAAATCCAACTCCTTATATTTTTAAATAATTAAGAAAAAAAGAACCAAAATACTACGGCTCCAGTATTGAGCTTTCTGGCCAGTTAAATATTTCACACACATTGTCACGTGTAGGTTTCACACCTAAAATTCAGTCAGAATTGAGGTGTTGTGTATATTTTAGGAGTTACGGGCAGAAATGTGTTTTTTCACAATTCCCGCACGCAGCCGCGGCAGCCACAGCACCCGCGCGCAGCTGAGATACAGCCGTGTCAACCCGTCAGGGTCGCGTATGCTGCCCCAGGCCTTGGACAAGTACGCAGCCGCGGGACTATGGGCTGACATAGTGACAGGTGGCCCGGGTACCGCGTAAACAGGCTACAACATACATGGGAACTTGTTGCATATGTAATAAAGGTTCCCGTGGATCGCAGACTTTCTAAATATACATAATATTATATAAAAATACCTAAATAATCTTTACACGTATTTTTTATTTAATATAATGGAAAGAATCAAGAATGTCAAAAATAAGACAATGACAGCTTCCAAAATATATTAAAATACTTTAATATACTTTTATGAGAATTACTATACATCAACATAGTCGTGACACACTAAGGAAGATAATGATGTAATAATATTACATGAATTCTCATGACTTATATTTTGAAGTAATTATCTTAACAAATCAACTGGAACTTGTAGATAAAGAGTAAAAACAATATTATGACCTTTTACTCCAGTTATATGATACATAATGAGAACTTACCTGACATCAAAATGTCCGTAGAGATGTCTAATAATATAATGATTATATTACAGGGAACATATACTAAGGATAAATAATTAAATAATACATAAATAGGACAGATTAGTGTTATTCACACGTCCTAATGTCCATTATAAGGTAGAATAATTCCCATACCCTAAGGAATTAGATGCTACCCGGGCTATAGCACCAAGGGCAGATGACGGGCCACCCCTTGTTACCCTTCTAGCCTTAGTGTCCGTCCCTTTGAGCACCTACAACCCTCAGAAGGACCATATTGGGACCCCAAAAACTATAAATACAGAGCTCTTTTGAGGATGTTGTTGGGAAGAGACCCGGTAATATTTATATCCAGAGGCCGTGCCAAGGTAATAAAATACTTATAAGAGATAAGTAAGTGATTTATGGCAATGTCTGATCAGTAATATCCGTCTTCAAACCTCTTTTTATTAATTAAAACTGCTGAACAACCTTATAACCCCAGTATACAGGTTTAACCCATCACTACACATCCCAAACAGATACCCAAAGGATTTAATAATATACCAGCGATTCTTATTATCCTTTCTCTGTCGTAGTAGCTTGGCTACAAGGCCCTACCACTCCATTTTGTATTTTATTTACATATTATCTTTGGGTATAATAATCTTTAAACTAGAGGACCCAAAGTAACCAGGACTACGTGTCTTCATACTGAAATACCTGAAGAGAGGTGTTAAAGATCACCAATATAATAGTGGCCCCTCTATAAATATTTAATAATCAATTTTGATTCGAAACAATACACAATAACCAAACCATTTAACCTTGCAATAAGCTTAATCCAAGTATTCTACGGATTTTTGCTGCAATTATTAAATAATATATTTATTATTTAAAATATCACCTGTGGTAGCTAAAGGATAGAAAAGGTCTTGGAATTGAGGAGGCTGACAATTGGGGGTCTGACCGGGAAATATTCCATTTTATTATATTTAATACCTTGGACCAGACATTTTCACAAAAAATAAAATCAAAAGATAAATTTATCTGACTTTATAACCATGATTTATTATTAAATTCTTTGGCAGTGGATTTCAAAACCAATGCAGAATTAATAATCTATTATCTAAATCTTTTAAAGATAAGAAAAGAAGAATGAATTAAAAATTATAAACCTACCGGTTGGAAAGCTTTAACTCCAGCTGAGCAACTTAATATTTCTTCTGCACGCAAACACCTAGATAAACTCCTTGAACAAGAAGATCTTGAAAGGCGTATCAAATTCCAGGCTCTATTAAGAAAACATAAAGCTTGGAAAAAATACCGCATAAATTACTTTTTGAAATATAAAATTAAGTACAAAACTTGCATCACCATTTATTTTTTAAAAAAATAAATAATATTAATATATTTTATTAAATCAATAAAATACACCTTTTTTACTTGTGAACCCTCCTGTACCAGAAATTACCGCCACTGAAGTGGATCTATTAGATCAGGAAGTCCCAGACCTCTCCGAACGCCCTAAAAATATTGATTGGACGGGTGAAGACCTCATTGGAACCCACCAAGACCCCGTAGGATTACCTACTAGAGATCAATTCAACCCCAATAAGGTCTTAGTACCATTTAATATCAATTTAAGTGAGTTTTGAAACAAAACTTATTTTTATGGATTTTTTCTGTAAAAACACTTATAAACATATTATTCTGAAAATGATCAGACGTAACACAAGAGCCTCAGGAAGAATTCCCTCCTATGGATCTTTGCCAACAGCTCTCAGTAACCGTGAGACCACCAGTAAGGACAACAATGAAGGGATCAGAAACCCTGAACCAAATGTTGATGAGCAAGGAGCAGCACCAACCACTCCTGCCCTCTCCCAACCTAGAGCCGGAGAAAGTAGCAGAATCAAGAAACACTCCTTTACAAGAAAATTCCCTGCAGCCACCCCAGCAGAATCTGGCCAAGGAGTCCAGGATCAAAGACCTAGTCAAGAACACGTGAAATATTTGGAAAAATTCAAAGAAGCCCAAGCCAAGGAGGACATGGTATGCATGAAGAAGATAATCTCCCAGGCAAAAGCCACCCAGATAGAGCTCTTCAGAAACTGATTCCAAGGAAAGAGGTAGAATCCTACGTAGAAAAGTGGAATCTGTGGGATCAATTAGCCCAACTGAAAGGCAAAGGATCAGGAATGAAGAGATCCTCTTCCCATCCCAAGCCAAAGGGAAAGAAAGACTGGGACCAGATAATATCACTAGCCCAAAAGTGGAAAAAGGTTTACAACAATTAGCCTCTAACTCTGATCCCAAAAAGACCTCTGATGTAATTACTTCCTTTTCTAATGATATGCGTCATAATTTTAAAATTGTTTGTGAAAATTTGGACGGGGTTTACACCCAAATGGATTAATTAACCTCAGTAGGAGCCAAATTGATTAATAAACAAACAAAGATGGTAGGAATGGAAGAAATTAAAGAACACACAGAACAGTTATTGGAGAAAATTAATCAAGGTAGGATCAAACAGACTCAAACAATTGAGAATATTTTATCTGGAATCCAAGAAGATTTTATAATGTCTTTCCACCCCTTAAAAGAAGAATTGGCAACCACCACTAACAGTTTTTTTCTATCCCTTAGTGAAAAATTGGATGTGCTCAATAAAAAAGTGTACCTACAACTTAATCTGATCAAAAATGATCTTAGAGACTTGACTTAAAAGTCCGTCTGACCAACCCCTTGGGGAGTACTACAGAGGAACCAAAGCCTCCCAGACAAACTCTCACTCCTTATGCACCACTCTTATTAGGAATACATAGGAGTGACACCTTTAGGCCTAGTCCTACTCCTGAGATGGAGCAAGCCCTCAAACTGTTACCACCTATCTCTGAATGGCCCAAGTTCTCAGGAGAAGGAGAATACAATCATATGAATTTTATTAAATTTATTGATTACACCATTAACTCTTATGACTTTCCAGAAGCTATAGCTGTAGTCCGGTTACCCAGACTATTTGAAGGAGTAGCATTGGACTGGTTTATCAGTAAGAGAGAAGAAGTAGGATCCTTACCATGGAATTCTTGGAAAATTCTGATCAAAGAACAATTTGGTTCTAGAATTTGGAAAAGGAAAATGATGAAAAATTTCGAAAATTCCTCATTTGACCCCTCCAAGGACAAATCCACAAATGATGCTTGGAACAGAAGAAAATATTGGATTGCTTCTATCCAGATGCTGATAAATAGGAATTCAATAAAAGACTTCTCAACCTGTGTCCTGGCAATCTTAACCATGGCGTTAGATGTAGGATGAGCATGGATGTGGACTTGCCTACTCTAATCAATGTGTTAGAAGAAGTAATAGACATGAATGGGTTGGACAAGAAAGCCCCTTCTAGACCCAAAGAGAACTATAATGTTAACAAAACCAGAGAACAACCTCCTCTGATAAATGCCTCTGACAATAAGAAACCTAATGAGAATAGGGATAAAGAGAGGACGCCTGCAACTTGTTGAAATGGTAACAAAACTGGGCATATGAGACAAGACTGTCCATTACCAAGAAGGAACATAGCAGTCTTGGAAGTAGACCAGGAGGTTGAAGAGAATCAGAACTATGAAGATATAGCTGATACTGAAGGATCTCTTTCTGAATGTGAATTGATCTTGACCAACCCTGTTAATGTTATAGAAGGGGATATAGGTACTTCTGCAGAGATCAATAGCATTCATGGGAATTCTAGCCTACCCCAACAATGGGATCCTACTATAATTCCTAGACACATTATGGATGTCAAACCATTAACAGTTAAACCTATGAGTGGAAAATGTTATACCACTGGTCAAACTTGCTATGCAACTGGGTTGTAAAAAAACAGACCCATAAGGTTATTGCTGGATAGTGGAGCCTTTTGTTCATGTGTCTGTGCGGAATTCTGAAACAAATGGGACCCTAATTGGAGGGAACACCTTCTACCTGTCCCAAAAGCCAAATTCAGTTCTTGCAACTATACTATGAATGCTATTGGAGTATGGACTGCTCTTATAATATTACCTCACACTTAAGGATCATTGAGAATAAAAGTGGAGTTTGTAGTATTACTCAGCGGTCTGTGTGACTACCTGATACTTGGTAATGACGCCTTATGTCTATATGGTATAGACGTGTTCCAGAGCAGAGGAAGATACTTCACAGTAGGAGGTAATTGGGATAAGAAATTTAAGATATGCACTATTCAGTCTAACTTCCCCTCCTCTATTTACCAAAAGCATTTAGAAGACTTTGACCAAGAATATTTCTCTCAAGCAGCTCTGAATACAAAACTTTCTGAGGAACAGAGGAAAGATATATTAAAAATCTGCTTTGAGAACCAGAATGCTTTCTGTACTAAAGACCATCCTATTGGTGATATTAAAGGACATGATATGGTATTAACATCATCATTAAGCCTCTTTATCCTCCTAACTTAAGAAGAACAGCCTATCTGTCTAGTCCTAAGTCTAGAAAAGCTCTTGATGAACATATCCAAGAACTGATAGACTTACAAGTATTAAGGAAGGTAGGACAAAATGAACAGGTAGATGTCACCACACCTGTAATCATAGCTTGGCATAATGACAAGTCAAGAATGGTAGGAGACTTCAGAATTCTCAACAATTACACTCAAGCAGATTATTATCCTATACCCCGGATTGATCATGCTTTGCATAATTTGTCCAAGGCTAAGTACATCACTACTATGGATATGCTTAAAGGTTTTCACCAGATACCAATAAGTCCTGAAAGCCAGAAGTTTATGAGAATAATCTGTAATTTGGGAATATATGAATATCTCAGGATGCCTTTTGGCATAAAGAGATCTCCATCACACTTCCAGAGAACAATGGATACAGTTCTAGGTACTTACATCAGACAAGGATGGATGATGGTATACATAGCTGACGTTATCATATACTCTGATGACTGGGATACTCATATGAACCAAGTTAGATTAGTACTCCAGACTATCTCCAAAGCAGGACTAAAGGTTTCCATGAAGAAATGCAATTTTGGCCACGGAGAATTGAAAGCCTTAGGACATATAGTTTCTGGTCTAAATCTAGCTGCTGATCAAGATAAGATAGCTGCTGTTATGAATAGACCTATGCCTCGAAACAAGACAGAATTACTGTCTTTCATCAGTTTCTGCAGTTATTAAAGACAATATATACCAAAGTTTGCTATGCTAACTAAAATTCTGCATGAGATGTGCAACAAAAATACACTATTTGAAATGACTCATGAGAGACTAAAGAACTATGAGGAATTGAAAATAGCTATGACCTCTACTCCTCTACTTATCCAACCAGATTACTCTAAACCCTTCAAACTATACATTGATGCTTGCATGGAAGGGCTAGGAGCTGCTTTACATCAGGAAAGGATAGAAGAAGAAAAACCAGTAGAAAAACCTGTACTCTTCATATCTAGACAGACCAATGATACTGAGAAGAGATATGGGGCCAGTCAATTGGAATGTTTGGCACTAGTATGGGCTTTAGAGAAGCTGCACTATTACTTAGAAGGAACCACTTTTCAAGTAATCATGGACTGAAATGCTGTAAGAATTCTTATGAACATGAAAACCCCCAGCAGACATATGCTTAGGTGGCAAATTGCTATACAACAATATAGAGGGCAGATGACTATAGTGCATAAATCTGGAGCTAAACATCAGAATGCGGATAGTCCGAGTAGGAATGAGTCGCCTAATGACTATAACAATCCAGAATATGACCCTGAAGATCAAGATATCTTTCCTATCTTGAATATCAATCTTTTTGCATTAAGTGCTCCAATAATGGGAATACACTTATGTGAATTATATACTGCTTTCTTCAACTTAGTAATGGATAGCTACTCTCCTGAGATCAAGCTGTTGACCACCATTATGGAATGTGAATCCCCAGAAGCATCTTTGATAAATAGCCTACCTGCTTCACTACTTAAACCCTATAAAGCAGGAAGGTTTACCTTTTGGGATAGTCTCCTTTACTATAGACACCAACATTCCAGCGTATTAGTACTGAGCAACAAAGACCATATACAACATATACTCCAGGAATGCCATGACAAATTTTCATCAGGAAATTTATCCACAGAAAGGACCTTTGAAAAAGTGAAACAAACTGCCTGTTGGATAGACTGGAAAGAAGTCACTACAGAATATGTTACCAGCTGTGAAACCTGCCAGAAATCTAATAAAAATATGGAAAAAGGTTTGGACTTTTGCAGAAGATATCTGAACCTACCACCAGGTGGGAAATAATCAACATGGATTTTTTAACTGGCCTCCCCCCTGGAGGTACTCATTCTTATAACTCTGTCCTAGTTATAGTTGACAGATATTCCAAAAAGGAAAAATTCTTACCTAAACACAAGGAGGATAGTGCTATGGATGTAGCCTTACTATTCTGGAATAGGATAATAGCTGATGTGGTTATACACCATATTTTAATCAGTGACAGAGACCCCAAATTCACATCTGAATTTTGGAGGAATCTACATGATATACTGGGTACTACCCTGGCATTTTCTACCGCATACCATCCCCAAACTGACGGATTAGCTGAAAGGATGATACAGACCCTAGAAGATATGCTAAGGAGGTTCTGTAGCTTTGGTATAGAATACAGAAACTCTGATGGTTATTGCCATGATTGGGTCAGCCTACTCCCAGCCCTAGAAATGGCTTATAACAGCAGTAAAAATTCTACCAACAAGGAAGCCCCTTACATACTAGAAAGAGGATGGATTCCAAAACTCCCTAGGAATAACGTGAACTATAACTTAGCTAATATTCATCCAACATCTCTTGACTTTGAAAAGATGATAGATGTAGCAAATAACCATGCTCAGAAATGTGTGGAAGAAGCTGTTGAATACAACAAACAAAGATGGGACAAATCCCATAAAGAACCTGACTTTAAGACAGGAGACCAGATCTTGATATCTACAACTAACTTCAACAACCTGGCAGGCAACAGGAAACTGAAACCAGCCTTTTTTGGACCATTTTTTATCAAGAATATGCATGGAAAAAATGCTGTGGAAGTAATCTTGAGTGAAGAATTATCAAGAAAACATCCGGTATTTCCTGTTAGCCTAGTCAAACACTTTAACCCAAGAGAAGGCAGAAACCTCCCTCCAGCAATAGTCCCAATAGAACCTGACCCCGTAAAAGAAAAAGGGAAAGTCAGCAGGATATTGAGAGATAAGAAAGAGAGGGTACAAGGAAAAGACATCAGACTATACTTAGTAAGATACAAAGGGGAATCTGCAGACAAAGATGAATGGTTACCAGAAAATAATATACCTGATGGACCAATACATCTCAGAAATTACAGAGCCAGTAAAAGGCACTGAAGCACCTATGCAGTTAATTTTTTTCTCCCAACTTTCTCCAGATTTTTTTCAGATATGACCATATCTTGGAGTGGGGGAATGTCAGCTTGCTACTATTGCAGAGCAAGCTGCAAAAGTAACTAAAATAACATAAAAATAATAATAATACAATTAACCTAAGAAGGAGTGAAAAAAATCATAAAAATTATTACAGAAATGGATTCTCCATCAAAAATTAGGTAGGGTCACTCACTGACCCCACCCTTGAAATCCAACTCCTTACATTTTTAAATAATTAAGAAAAAAAGAACCAAACTACTACGGCTCCAGTATTGAGGTTTTTGGCCAATTAAATATTTCACACACATTGTCACGTATAGGTTTCACACCTAAAATTCAGTCAGAATTGAGGTGTTGTGTATATTTTAGGAATTACGGGGGGAAATGTTTTTTTCACAATTCCTGCAGGCAGCCGCGGCAGCCACAGCACCCGCGCGCAGCTGAGATACAGCCGTGTCAATCCGTCAGGGTTTTTTACGCTGCCCAGGGCCTCTGACAAGTAGGCAGCCGCGGGACTACGGGCTGACATAGTGACAGGTGGCCCGGGTACCACGTAAACAGGCTACAACATACACAGGAACTTGTTACATATGTAATAAAGGTTCCAGTGGATATTAGACTGTCTAAATATACATAATATTATACAAAAATACCTAAATAATCTTTACACGTATTTTTTATTTAATATAATGCAAAGAATCAAGAATGTCAAAAATAAGACAATGACATCTTCAAAAATATATTAAAATACTTTAATATACTTTTATGAGAATTTTCTACATCAACATCTTCGTGAAATACTAAGGAAGATAATGATTTAATAATATTACATGAATTCTCAAGACTTATATTTTTGAGTAATTATCTAAAAGAATTAACTGGAACTTGTAGATAAAGAGTAAAAACAATATTAGGACCTTTTACTCCAGTTATATGATACATAATGAGAGCTTACCTGACATCAAAATGTCCATAGAGATTTCTAATAATATAATTATTATATTACAGGGAACATATACTAAGGATAAATAATTAAATAATACATAAATAGGACAGATTAGTGTTATTTGCAAGTCCTAATGTACATTATAAGGTAGAATAATTCCCATGCCCTAAGGAATTAGATGCTACCCGGGCTACAGCACCAAGGGCACATGACGGGCTACCCCTGGTTACCCTGCTAGCCTTAGTGTACGTCCCTTTGAGCACCTACAACCCTCAGAAGGACCATATTGGGACCCCAAAAACTATAAATACAGAGCTCTTTTGAGGATGTTGTTGGGCAGAGAACCAGTAATATTCATATCCAGACCCCGTGCCAAGGTAATAAAATACTTATAAGAGATAAGTAAGTGATTTTTGCAATGTCTGATCAGTAATATCCGTCTTCAAACCTCTTTTTATCAATTTAAACTGCTGAACAACCTTATAACCCCAGTATACAGGTTTAACCCATCACTACACGTCCCAAACAGATACCCAAAGGATTTAATAATATACCAGCGAGTCTTATTATCCTTTCTCTGTCGTAGTAGCTTGGCTACAAGGCCCTACCACTCCATTGTGTATTTTATATACATATTATCTTTGGGTATAATAATCTTTAAACTAAAGAACCCAAAGTAACCAGGACTACGTGTTTTCATACTGAAATCCCTGACAAGAGGTGTTAAAGATCCCCAATATAATAGTGGCCCCTCTATAAATATTTAATAATCAATTTTGATTTGAAACAATAAACAAAAACCAAACCATTTAACCTTGCAATAAGCTTAATCCAAGTATTCTATGGATTTTTGCTGCAATTATTAAATAATATATTTATTATTTACAATATCACCTCTGGTAGCTAAAGGATAGCAAGGGTCTTGGCATCCAGGAGGCTGAAAGTACTGGAGTTACGCATATCACAATGCTACGTACCTCCATAACAGGCTCCCAAATACAAGAAAAGACGGCTCGAGTCCGCTGAAGCTCTTATTTGGACAGGACATCAATCCAAATATTCTATACCATTTTGGAACCCGGGAAATTGTTCACACACCAAAGGAATGCAGGGATTCCAAGCTCCAGGATCATGGGCAACCTTGCAGACTCCTTGCTTACCTGGTGGCGGGGGCGGGTTGGCTGTTTTGGTCCCCCAAAGAGAGGAAAGTAATCCATTGGACATCAGCGGTTTTCCCAGACTTTCAACATTTGCCCGTAATGGCAGAAGAAAAGAAGGGAAGCATTGATCATATCCTGAACCCGCTATCCTTGTTATTAGGCCAAGAACCAACGGACGAGATTGCAAGAGCTGAACAGCGATTCATCGGATCCATGCCGGTGAAGCAGGACCATCACTTGCCGCGTTTGCTGGCGGAGGCGCTACGTGGTGAATTTGCGACACAATGGCGCGGTTTGGCGGAGTACCAAGTCAATAAGTTTGACAAATTAGACTTCTGGGAACCAGTGAAACCGCACCCGGGGATGAAGGTGTTGGGGATGCGGTGGGTACTGGCGAACAAGACAGATGAAGAGGGGCGGTTGCTGGAATGACGGACGCGGTTAGTTGTGAAATGATTTAATCAGCGCATGGGGATCAATTGCAATGAAACCTACGCTCGAACCGCAAGCTTGAACGTCCTGCAAATGATCATCTTATTAGCTCTGTTGAGGCGACTGCCAATGGCTTCGTTCAACGTCAGTTCAGCCTAGCTATATAGTCCCATCGCGGAGGAATTATACGTCCAACCACCGGTGGAGATTAGGCCGGAGTGGAAGGGGATGGTCATGCGACTCAAGCAGTCGGTCTATGGCACCAAACAGGTGGCCATTTGCTGTTGGCAGTTTTTCAGTGGGATCATGCATCAATTGGGTTTTACAACGCCAGAGCTAGAACCTTCTCTATACCTACTGAAGAATGGCGAGGAATTTGTAATTGTCTGGATGCACGTTGACGATGGTTTTGTAGTAGGTACCTCGCCCGGTCTCCTCCAACGACTAGGCAAGGGTATGGAAGAGAAGGTGAAACTCAAGTGGCAGGACGACCTGAAGAAGATTGTTGGTATTGCCATCAAGAAGGGACCGGGCAAGATTGAATTATCACAGAATGTTCTGTCCAACCAAATTTTCTCAGACTACAAGCGCAAATCACATCCTCGACAGAGCCCTCTGCCTGACGCGTGCCTAGAGATGAACACGGGTGATGTGGTTGAACCTGGAGCCTTCAAACATTTCATTGGCTCCCTCATGTACCTCGCGGCAGGCACACATTGGGACCTCTCATTCCCGCTGAATCTCCTGTCAACAATCCTTCCTTGGATCATTGCATGGCTCTAGATCACCTGATTGGCTATCTCCGCGGCACCGTCAACCATTTGCTTGTTCTGAAGCCTGGGGCGACGGGTTTGGTCCTGTGGAGTGATGCGAACTGGGGGGGAGAACACAAACAATCTACATTGGGTCACCTAATAACTTACTGTGGGAGCCCGGTGGCTTGGGGCTCAAAACAACAAACACTGGTGGCACTCTTGACGTGTGCGGCGGAATACGTTGCCCTATTGGATGGTACACAACAACTTGCATATCTCAATAGTTCGCTTATGGATATGATTGGGCAGGTCCCCCTGCAAATTCTCTGCAACAACAAGTCCGCAATCCTTATAGCAGGTGAAAACACATCAAAGAAACGGACCAGGTATCTGTCGCGTGCTTTTTAGTTTGTGAATGACTTTGTTAGACAACATAAGGTCAGTCTTAAATGGACTAGCACGCATGATCAGAAGGCTGACGTTTTGACGAAGAGACTGGGACCCAATAAAATGAGTGGTGCATTGGTAGATTTGGGAGTGAGCGGGCAGAATTTGTAAGATGTGGGGGGGATGTAATGGATAACTATAACACATATTAAAAATTCTACAGATAGTAAAACATACTCCCGCACATGACTGTTAAAGTAGAGAGATCTATAAACATACTTCCCACGGTTATGCTACTATCTAGCTTGCCAGTTGTATATAGACCAACCTCCCCGTCCAGGAAAGCCTCATCTCTTCATCAAAATTGAGGACGCTTTCCAGGACGGGAGAGGCTAATCCATTGGGTCACAATCAGCATGCCGGTTAGTAATACATCAAAGTTGAGGACGTGTTCCAGAACAGGAGAGGCTAATCCATTGGGTCACAATAGGCATGCAGATCCATGTTGATCTAAGTTCATCATACCTAGTAGCCTCAGTTTCTTTCCCTTTGAGCCCCTGTACCCCTCAGAAAGACAATATGGGGATTCCAAAATCTATAAATAAAGAGCTCTTTTGAGGATATTGATACCCAGAGACCCAGTTATATTTACGTCCAGAATACATGCCAAGGTAATCAAATACTTGTAAGAGATAATTAAGTGATTTATGGCTTTAGTATGATTAATAATATCCCCCTCAACCTTTTTTTTATCAATTTAAACTGCTGAACAACCTCATAACCCCAGTATACAGGTTTAACCCATCAGTGCACGTCCCAAACATGTACACAAAGTATTTGATAATATACCAGTGAGTCTTATTATCCCTTCTCTGTTGCAGAAGCTTGGTTACAAATGCCTGCCACTCCACTGTGTATTTTATATAAATATTATCTTTTATCAAAATATCCTTTAAACTAAAGGTTCCAAAGTAACCAGGCCTACGTGTTTTCATACTGAATTCCTTGAAGAGAGGTGTTAAAGATCCCCAAAAAAATTGTGGCCCCTCTATAAAAATATTTAATAATCAATTTATCTATAGTGATTTATAACAATAAACCATAACCAAACCAATTAACCTTGCAATAAGCTTTATACAAATATTTTACAGATTTTTGCTGCATTTATTGAATAATATATTTATAATTTATTCTATCACCTCTGGTAGCTAAAGGATAGAAAGGGCCTTGGAATCCAGGAGGATAAAATGAGTTTTGAAAGAGGTTTTGGTTATCTTGCTGAGTGCGCAGTCCTTGAAGAAGAAATTTTATTTTTCAAGCTTGAGGCCAGGTATTTCTCTAAGTCTACCAGTGGAAGCGTGTCCAAGAGAAAGGTGGAGATTCCAGACAGATTTGTTAATTTTTGTGAGAGCAGAAAGGTAACAGTTGTTTTGTCCAATAATCTTGGGATTATTGACAAGAAACAAGTTCTTGAGAATTCAACCTTCCATCAGGCAGTGGTTGTGGAAGAGTAGTTGAAACCGGCCTTTGGATGACTTCAGGGAGTAGCCTTTGGCAATCAAGATTCCGGGGCTTATCAGATTGAAAACAATATCAGGGAAAAAGTTGCAGTTGCTGAGAAAAATGGTCTTGTTCTTTCAGGTCAGTTTGACTGTTCCAGTGCCTTTGATAGGAAGGTTGGCACTGTCTTTACCTTTTCAGATGTGTTCCTCTTTGTCATATTTGGATATATTGGTGAAGAACCTTTTGTTTTTGAAGAAGTTTGCTGAAGCCCCACTGTCCATCTGTATTTTTTGGCGTGAAAATGTTTCAGATTTGATCAATTTTGTGACAAACACGTGGTAGTGAGCTGATTTGGATTTTGACTTTTGCTTCTCTCTCCACTTGGCCTGGTTTTCATTCCATAATTATGGGGCTTTGTCTGGGTGAAGATGGAAACATTTGCTTTTGGAGTGATTTTTGTCCTGTTTAGGGGTGTGATAGCCTTCTACAAAGAAGTTGGCAGACTAGGATTTGAATTTGGTTTTGCTCAAAACAAAGGCAGTCTTGGAAATCAAGACGGTTTTTTCAACTGATTCAGCCCTTACTTTGTTTCTGTATTGAATGAGGTTATTGAATACAAAGTCAACTCCTACCGTCTTTTCAGATTGCATAAGTTGATGTTTGAGATTGTGAAGCGCAATGGGAAATTTGACAAGAATGAGATAGGCCAGGATGTCTTGACAGAGGGTGATGCCAATCTCAATCATTTTCTTCATTGAGGTTCTGATCCTTGTGAAAAAGTGGGTGATGTTGTTTTCTTTGAAGAATATGTGGAGAAAGTTGTTGAAGATCCTGGCACATTGGAGGCTTCCAACAAAGAATACCGTTCTTTGATTTCCTGCCCAATGGCTTTAGCAGAATTTAAGTTGTAGGCCGTGATGATGTTTTTGTGTGTCACTGAGTTAACCTTGGATATAAGAAGGAGCTGGATTTTGTTGTTTTCTAGTTGGGATAACTGGTTGGAGCAGGATTCCAGTATCAACAGAAGTCCTCTGAGCCTGAGAAGGCCGTTCTTTTTTTTGCACCAGATGATTTACTTTTCCTCTGAAAGTAGAGGGATGATTTCCAGGGTGGCTTTGAGCATTGCTTTTTGGAATCCATTTCCTGAGAAGTTTCTAGAGAAGTTTTTTTGAATCTGGAATCCCTCTCTTGGTAGTTTTGAAGAGCTTTTGGCTTTTAAACATGAAAGAATCTGATGACTTGAGATAAATTTTGACCAAAAAACTGAGGGAACAGAGTCAGAACAACAGTTGAAGAAACAGAAGCACAACTGAACAATCAAAAAACAATTTTATTGAAAAGGATTAGAAGAAAAAAATGGAAAGTTTTTGGGAGCTTTTGAGACATCAGGAGTTGATTATCTTTGTAGGGTGAAAGGGTATAGTTGAGGGAGTTGAGGTTGAGAGACTTGAGCTCAAGAAGCTGAGGAATGAGTCAGGCAGGGTTACAATTTTTGTTGAAGGAGTAACTCTCACCAGTCAGAAGTTGATAATTGAAGGTTCAATAGTTGTAACTGAGAGGCTTGAAGTTGACAGGGATAATGAGAAGGAGGAAACGGGGACCACAAGAGACAATGAGAAGGAGGAAAGGAGACAATAATGATGATGAAACAAGAAACAAAAAAAGGAAGAGGAAACAGGACAGCAAAGGGAAAAAAGCCTCAAGTAGAATAAGAGAAGCAGAATGCCTTTCCTGTTTGGAGGACCCACCCGGGGGGCACAAGGATTAAATAATCTGAGCTTTAGCCGCAACACAGGTTGCATGGTAGAAGATTGTGGAGGGATGCCTGAAACCTTAGTGAAACTTCAACAGATTAGAGTCTTCATATCAGGGCTGTAAGACTCCTTGATGGAGTTGAGCATGGATTGATCCAGCTCACAGATTTGGATTCCTAGAATAGGAGCCTCAATATTCAGCATGTTAATATTCAGTATAGGAAATATGTCAGCTTGCTACTATGTACAGAGCAAACTGTCAAATAGTAACACAAAACTATGAAAAATAAGAATATCTCAACTAACCAAATAAGGAGTGAGAAATTCATAAATATTATTACAGGAATGGATTCCTCACCCAAAATTAGGAAGGGTCACTCACTGACCCCACCCTTGAATTCCAAGTCCTTATATTTCTAAAATAATTAAGAAGAAAAGTACTAAAAATTACAACACCAGTATGGCACTTTTTGGTCATTCTAATATTTCACACGTATGTTCACGCATAGGGTTTAAACCTTAAATTCAATCAAAATTGAGGTGTTGTGTATATTTTAGGAGTTACACGCGGAAATGTGTTATGTCACAATTCCCGCGCGCAGCCCCGCATCATTACATATGCCTAGGTACTAGTAGCAGCAGATTCCCGCGTACTAGAGATCCGCGCGCAGCTGACTCTGCCAGGCACGCAGCGGATCCTACCCCGCGCGCAGCTGTACTAACTGATCACAGCGTCTGGATCAGTTGTGACTAATCTGACAACCAGGTACTGCTCAGAAGAGCTAAAACCTAGTTAGGTTTGCCTAGTATATG
Source organism: Puccinia polysora (assembly GCA_025617555.3). NCBI lineage: Eukaryota > Fungi > Basidiomycota > Pucciniomycetes > Pucciniales > Pucciniaceae > Puccinia > Puccinia polysora. The sequence goes on along the minus strand of CM062622.1, from coordinate 10,633,431 downwards.
TAAAAAACTGACATATGCATTACTAATGATCTAGAAAGATCAAAACTTAAATAAAATTAATGAAAATTAAGTTTGAAAAAATTTTTAATAATGAATCAAAGATCAAGGATTATCATGTAAATCACTGATCCTGATCTTTGAAGACACAAAACACTACAAGGAGTGTTCATAAAAATTATTGAAAATTATCTCCATGATCATCAGATAATAGACAATCAGTAAACATCCACATCTGCACGCTTCAAAGCAATATCAATAGTACAAATAAACAATGAGTAAAGAATGATTAAATTTACGCCATAACAGATTAACAGATCCTGTGGCTAAAATAGTACAGAAATCCAGATTATCTAAGCACAGCTGATTGACAGCACCAAGTGGACGTGCTAATCCTGCCCTGACTGGCTTGCCAGCCTCAGCCCATGAGCATTAACCTCTCTATGTTCCCTGAGAAGATCAAAATCACCCCAAAAAGGTATTTAACAGACCACTTTGGATCCATTATTCCATCATCAGTTTACCAGGAATTATATATTATCAATCAGACACCGTTTCATTGGTGATCAAGTGCTTATATGAAGATAATCAAGTGATTTATGACTTAGTCTGTAGTAGTATTATTTACCCTTATTAACCAATCAACTATTGAAGTTTAGTCAAGCAATCTACCCCATCTGCTCTGAAACCCTTCCAATTATTCCAGGATTTTTGTGGTAAAGTGCTCAGAGTGAGTGTTATCCTTCCTTTATTGGCCATTTGTGCTGTTAAGCCTGGCCATTAGTGGAATAAGTCCTTTCTAAGGCACCCATCTTTATTCCAAGGTTCTTAAACTTCCTAAGGAGCCCCCTTGAAGAGAGGTTGCTAGTCTGTAAAGATCCCCAGTAGTATAATACTGTGGTTCCTCTTTTATATTATATTGAAAGACATTTACTACCAAACCAATTAAACCTTGCAGCTGCTCTTATTAAATTATTTATTTGAGATTCTAAGTTTTTATTATTGGAATAATAATTATTATTATCATTCCAGCATTTATATCACTCTGTAGCTAAAGGACTGCAAGGTTACTGGTATCAGAGAGCTGACAAAATTTACCATTATATTATGGGTCACAATTTGGGTATAGCATTCCTACTAAAACTTTCAGCATTCTGATTCTTAGCACCAGCTTGATTGAATATGTTCATCTGACCTCTGTACTGCTGAATAGCTATCTGCCATCTTAACATATGCCCAATAGGGGCTTTCATGTTCATTAAATTCCTGAAAGCATTAAAGTAAGTTATTAACATGAACTTGGTACCTTCCAAGTAATAGTGGAGTCTCTCCAGAGCCCAAACTAAGGCAAGGCATTCCATTTGGCTTGCACCATACCTTTTTTCAGTATCCTTTACTTGTCTGGATAGGAAGAGTATAGGTATTTCAACTGGTTTAACATTTTCAATCACTTCTTGGTTTAAATCGGCTCACAGCCCTTCCATGCTAGCATCTTTATAGATTTTGAAAGGTTAAGCATAGTCAGCTTCAATCAATATTGGAGCTGTGGTCATAGCTAGCTTGAGTTCTTCATAGTTCTTAACCCTTTCATGAGCAATCTCAAACAAGGTGTAGTTGTTGCAGATTTCATACAAACATTTGGTGAGATGGGAAAAATTAGGTAGATACTTCTTGCAGTAGCTGCAAAAGCTGAAAAAGGATAGGAGATCAGTTTTATTGTTGGGCATGGGCCTATTAATCACTGCTGCTATTTCGCTCTGGTCAGCAGTTAAGGTCAGTCCTGAAAAAATGTGTCCTAAAGCTTTCAGCTCTCCATAGCCAAAGTTAAGTTTTTTCATTGATACTTTTAATCCCACAGCAGACCTGGTTTTGAGGAATAGCCTTGCTTTTTCCATGTGTGTATTCCAATCACCAGAAAAAGGGATAAAATAATCAATTTATACCATCATCCATCCTTTTCTGATGGATAATCATAAAACTTTATCAATCATAATTTGGAAGTCAGAAGGAGAATTTTTGATTCCAAAAAGCATCCTAAGGTACTCATAAATGCCCAAATTACATATGATCCTCACAAAGGTCTGTCTATCAGGACTGATAGGAATCTGGTGAAAGCCTTTCAGCATATCCAGTGTAGTGATGAACGTGGCCTTGGAGAGGTTATGAAGTACACGGTTGATACGTGGAATAGGGTGGTAATCATCTTGAGTATATTTATACAGCATTTTAAAGTCTCCAACCATCCTTGACTTATCATTGTGCCATGCAATGATTACTGGAGTAGTAATGTCCACTTTTTCATTGTGTCCTACTTTCCTTTAGACTTGTCAGTCAATTAATTCTTCAATATGAGTTTCCAGAGCAGTTCTAGATTTTGGACTAGAAGGGTAAGCAGGTCTCATGAGGTTTGGAGGGTAAGGAGGTTTAATGGTTAAGGTAAGAATCATGTCATTTCCTTTGATTTTACCAATTGGATGATCCTTGGTACAGGAAGTATTCTGATTTTCAAAGGAAACTTGAAGAATATCCCATTGTTGGACTTCATTCAGCAGGGGGTTCAGGGCTGCTTGGGAGAAGTACTCTTGGTTGAACTTCTTCAAGTGTTTTCATCAGTTGAATCAGAAGTTTGAGAATTGGTATGCCATATTTGGAACTTCTTTTTCCAATCTCCTCCTATGGTGAAATATCTACGCTTACTTTGGAATACATCTGTACCATATAAGCAAAGAGAATCATTCCCTAAAATAAAGTAATCACACAATGCATTCTGGAGCACTAAAAATTCAATTTTCAGTTTGAGTGAACCTTTTGAGTGATGAAAAATGATATTGTAGGGCCAAAATCCATTGGCATTTGGGGAGGAGCTACAACTGCTGAACTTAGCCTGAGGTACTGGCAATCAGGTCACCCTCCAATTTCAATCTTTTTTTTTGAAATAATTTGAACTACCACAAGATCACAAGGCTCCACTGTCTAAGAGTAACCTAACACAAGAGCCTTGGATCAAACCAGATTTTACCAGAAGTGTAAATTTTAACAGAAGAAGGTTTGAGAGTCAAATTTTTGGCTTCAGAAAAATCATGAATTTTCATATTAGGATTCCATTTTTGTGGTAAGTTGGAATCTTCATTAACTGATTGAATGTCTAAGGAAGATGCTATACTTCCTTCAATAACATTGATAGGGTTAGTGATCATCAATTCATACTCTGAGAGTGATCCATCAGTTTCATCAAACTTGAGGGTCAGGGTCATAGTTATCCTCTTCTCCTTCAATAATATTGATGTTTGTCCTGGGCTGGGGGCAGTCAGGTCTCACATGTCCAGTTTGATTGGAATTCTAGCATACCTTTTCTTAGCCTCAGAAGTTTTATTGACTTCTAATTGGGGAGTAGCTTTCAGCTTGCTACTATGTACAGAGAAACCTGTCAAAGTAACAGAAGAAATATGATAGAAAAAATTAAATAAAAAAAGTAGAATTGACTGAAGAAGAAGTGAGAAATCCACAAATATTATTGCGGAAATAGATTCCTCATCCAAAAATATGTAGGGTCACTCACTGACTCCACCCTGGAAATACAACTCCATCTATTTTTAAATAATTAAAAAAAAAATGGGACCAAAAGCCACAAACACCAATATGGCACTTTCTGGACATTTCAATGTTTCACATGTATTTTCACGTATAGGTTTTACAACTAAATTTCACTCATGATTGGAGTTTTGTGTATATTTTAGGAGTTACACACAAAAATGTGTTATGTCACAATTCCTGCGCGTAGCCCCGCATCCTTACACAACCCTAGGAACCCTTAGCTACAAATTCCTGCGTACAGAGGTCCCGCGCGCAGCTAATTTTGCAACGCACGCAGAAGATCCTACCCCGCGCAAATCTGAATTGACTGATCCCTGCGCCTGGATCATTGGTGACAAATCTGACAACCAGGTACGGCTCAAAATAGCTACAACCTGGTTAGGGTTAGCTGGCATATTTAATAACCTGAAATATGCATTAGTAATAGTCTAAAAACTATAAAACTTAAAAAAAATTAATAAAAAACTAAGTTTAAGCATTTTTTTAATAATAAACCAAATATTGAGGATTACCATATAAATCACTTATCCTGGTCTTCAAATACCACAAAAAAATACTAGAAGTCATCATAAAAATTATTGAAAATTACCTACCTGCTCAGCAGATGATGGACAATTAGCAAACGTCCACATCTGTTCACTTTAAAACAACATTAATAGTAAAAATGAAGGATGAGTGCAGAATGATCACATTTGCGCCACAACAGATTAACAGATTCTGTGGCTCAAATAGCACGGATATCCATCAGATCTGATATCATCTGATTGACAGAACCAAGTGGAAGTGCTCATATTGCCCTGACTGGCTTTCAAGCCTGAGCCCAAGAGCAGAACCCTCTCTACCCACCCTGAGAAGCTCACAGTCACCCCAAAAAGGTATTTATGCAGACCTCATTGGACCTATTATTCCCAATCAGTTTACCAGGAATTATCATTATCAATCAGACAACGTGTAATTTTTATTCAAGTGCTTATAAAAGAGATGAGCAAGTGATTTATGACTTAGTCTGTAGTATTATTATTTATTTCTCAAAAAACCAATCAACCCATTCAAGTTAGTCAAGCAACTTTGCCCCATCTGCTTTGAAACCCTTCCTATTATTGCAGGATGTTTTTGGTAAAGTTCTCAGAGTGATTTTTTCTCTTCCTTTCTTGGCCATTGTATTCTTTTGCCCATCCATATCAGTGGAATGAGCCCTTTCTAAGGCACCCATCTTCAATCCAAGGTTTTTGAACTTCCTAAGGAGGCCCCTGAATAGAGGTTGTTTGTTTGTAAAGACCCCCAGTAGTATAAAACTGTGGCCCCTCTTTTATAACAAATTGAAAACACTTTTTAAAAAAACCAATTAAATTTTTCACCAGATCTTCAAATATTCATTGTTTGAGCTTTTTAAATGTTTATCATTGGAATACTATTATTATTATTATTCCAGTATCTTCTATCACTCTCTGTAGCTAAATGACTGCAAATTTTGTGGTATCAGAGAGCTGAAGAATGGGGGTCTGTCTGGGAATTATCCTTAGATAATTAAATTTTAATTATTTAATCCTTGGACCAGCCTATTTACTTTAAAAAAAATAAGTTAAAATACTTATAACATTTATTTTTGATTCTTTATTTCTCTAGTTGATCTTGAGACCAAGGGAGAATTGATCAATTATGATTATAACCTTCTTAAACAGAAAAAATAAGAAGAAATCTGTAACTTTGTGCCTATCATTATAACTCCTGAGAAACAACAGGAAAAGCTTGTTTATTATTAGCAACAAGATTTAAAAGAAAAGGATCTTGAGTTAGAAAGAATTGTCAATTTTAATTCTTCATTGAGGCATTATAAGGAGTGGAGAATTTATCAAAGGAAGCTTTATATTTACAATATAAAAAAACCAGAAGATAAACAAGATTCAAAAAATAAAAAAAGTGAGATTAAAAATCATTTTCTTTTGAAATATCATCTTACGCCACAAAAAAAATTACAAAAATATTAAACTTATTTTTTTTATTGTTTTATCCTTCTCAGTTGATTTTTTTTTTGGTGACGTTATTGACCAGGATCTTATGGAGGACTTCCCAGACAGTCTACCCTTGGAATTTCCCTTGGATGTATCCCAAGATCTGATTGGATCCCATTCATACCCCATTGGAATACCCCCCAAGGACAGTAGTGACCCCAACCAAGTGTTGGTACCTTTAAATTTGACTATAAGTAAGTCAAGGTATCTGAAGAAATTATTCAAAATATAAAAACTTGAGAATTATTATTTTGTTAGATTTTTTTAAGTCTTCTTCAAAAAAATTTTGACAAAGACTTATACCTTTTACACTATGAATCAAAAAAAGGTGCAACAGCCAAGCAACAGGCAGAGCGCCATCCTATGGATATTTGCCTGGAGGAACCCATGCGCGCAAGGACTCCAGTTGCAAGCGCAATGAAGGGGGTTGAAACCATGACCATAGCATCATGCGGGACAAAAAACAAAATGACTGCTGCTGCCAACTCGACCAACACACTTTTGGAGAGTCAGTAACTGCCCTACGTATTATCCCAGGAGGGCACATGTCCTGCTATGCCACCCCAGCTGGACTCAACCAAGGAAGGAAGAGTCAAAGTGTTAGTGAAAGAGCACTTGAGCTACTGGGAACAATTCAAGTTGGCTCAGACCCAGGGGCATCAGCCAGGTATGATAAAAGCTATCTCTCTGGAAAAGAAATCTCAGATTTCTCAGCAAAAGTTGATCCCAAAGAAAGAAGTAGAAGGATACGTGCAGAGTTTTAATCCTTAGGATCAGTTAGTTTCCTTAAAGGGAAAGGACCCCAACAAGAAGAGGTCCTCAGCCCATCAGAAGTTAAAGAATCAAAGGGATTGGGACAACATAATCTCTCCAGCCCAGAAGTGCAAATAGGTGTACCACAATTAGACGTAGAAGCCCTTAACATCTTTTCTGTAAATTTTTCTCAAAATTTTACGATTATTAGCAAGTGCTTTGACAAAGTTTATGAACAATTTTACAAGTTGAGTCTGAGTTTGTTCAGAGTTATTGAAACCTAATCCCAGACTATGAGGATTGATGAGTTGGAAATACAACAGATCAAGGAAAGTATCAAATCTAGTAAATTGGATCTGATGAAGAATATTGATGATATCCAATCAATCCTTCAGGAAGACATGATTGTAACTATGGATCAATTTAGGAAGAAGTTAAGAAAACTAGTCCTACTTCTTCAACTCCTTTGATTAACAAAATTGATTTATTAAACAACAAGCTTTACTTGGAGTTGAGTATGATCAAGAATGACATCAGAGATCTTAGGGTCAATGTGAGGAACTCTCCAGCCACTGACTGGGAAAAAACTAGACCTGCCAGGTTCACTAGTACTCCTAGTATTCCTCCTAGAACAAAAATAACTAGTAATGAACCTTTTAGACCAATACCTACACCAGAAATAGAGCAATATTTGATGTTATTTCCTCCCATCAATGAATGTCCTAAATTGTCCAGAGAAGGAGATTATAACCATGTCAGTTTTATTAAGTTTATTGATTACACTGTTTCTTCTTATTAACTCCCTGCTGAAATATCTGGGGTGAGGTAACACAGACCTTTTGAGGGAGTGGCTCTTGATTGGTTCATCAAGAACAGGGAAGAAGTGTGATTGTTACCCTGGAATTCTTGGAAGGAAATGATTGGGGAACAATTTGTTACCAGGATTTGGGAAAGAAAGATGATGAAAAATTTTGAAACCTCCAAGGTAGATCCATCCAAGGAAAAACCTCATAAGTGGTGTTTATACCAGAAAAGGAGGTTAGACTGTTTCTACCCGGATGCTGATAAGGAAGAGGTCAATGAGAGACTTCTCAACTTTTGTCCTGGAGAAATCACACATAGTGTAAGGTGAAGAATTCCCATGAACTTTGATCTCTCTACCTTGATAGGTATATTGGAAGAAACCATTGACATGAATGGTCTTTAAAAAAGAATTAACAGACTCCTCAGGGAACAAAATGCTAGGAGTAGAGAAGAATACACTTCCCAAGCTAAAGATTCCCCTGCTGCTAATATAACCACCTGGGAATTCAAGAAGACTTCAGATTCCAAGGAAAAGGTATGTTGGAACTGCACAAAAACATGACATTTTAGACCTGACTGTCCTCAGCCCAGGGTAAGAATTAATCCAAATGAACGAGAAGAATATGATCATCCTGACCCCCAACTCAATTATACTGATGGATCACTCTCTGAGTGTGATTTAATGGTCACTAACCCTTCAATTTTATTGAAGGAATTATAGAGCCCTCCTTGGACATGAACTCTGTTAATGAGGATTCCAAATTACCCCAAAAATGGAATTCTAACATGAAGATTCTCCATGTCTCTAAGGCTGAGACCTTGACTTTGAAACCTTCTGACAGTAAAAGTTAAACTCCTGGCATAACATGCTATGCTACTGGTTTGATCAAAGGTTCACCTGTTAAGTTATTCTTGGACAGTGGAGCCTTCTGCTTTTGTGTTGGTTCAACTTATTTGGACAAAAAAGACCCGAATTGGAGGCTGAACATATTACCAGTACCTCAGAATAAGTTTAGAAGTAGTAATTCTTCTCTCAATGCCCTTGGAGTATGGTCTTCTGACATCATAGTTCCTCACTCTGAAGGATCACTCAAACTGAACATTGAATCTGTAGTGCTTCAAAATGGAGTATGTGATTACTTTATTCTTGGAAATGATTCTCTTTGCTTCTATGGTATAGATGTATTTCAAAGCAAGGGTAGATAATTTACTATAGGGGGAGACTGAAACAAGAAGATCCAAATATGCCATGTTAATGTTCAGACTTCTGATTCAACCTATGAGAGACAATTGGGAAGTTTGAACCAAGAATACTTCTCTCAAGCAGCTTTGAACTCCCTACTAAAGAAAGACCCAAATCATGACATCTTGCAAGTTTCCTTTGAAAATCAGAAGGCTTTCAGTACCAAGGATCATCCCATTGGTAATATCAAAGGACATGAAATGATTCTAAATTTAACCATTAAACCTCCTTAACCACCTAACCCCAGGAGAACTGCTTACCCTTCTAGTCCAGAATCTAGAGCTTCTCTGGAAACTCATATCCAGTATTTAGCTGACTTACAAGTCTTAAGGAAAGTAGGACACAATGAACAAGTGGATATTACTACCCCAGTAATCATAGCCTGGAATAATGATAACTCAAGGATGGTTGAAGGGTTTAGAATGCTGAATAACTTTACCCAAGCTGATTAATATCCTATTCCAAGGATTGAAAATGTTCTTAATAACCTCTCAAAGTCTAAGTATATCACTACTATGGAAATTCTGAAAGGTTTTCACCAAATACCTATTAGCCCTGATAGATAGAAATTCATGAGAATTACCTGTCATTTGGGAATTTATCAGTATCTTAGAATGCATTTTGGTATCAAAAATTCTTCTTCTCATTTTCAAAGGATGATGAACACAGTTCTAGGATTATTCATCTGACTAGGATGGATGATGGTGTACATTGATGAATTGATCATTTACTGTGACAATTGGGATACTCATATGGAGAAAGTAAGGCTATTCCTCAAAATCATTTTTGCTGTGGGATTAAAAGTATCAATGAAAAAGGGCAACTTTGGCTATGGAGACCTCAAAGCCTTAGGACACATTGTCTCTGGACTAAATTTAGCTGCTGACCAAAGCAAGATAGCATCCATGATGAACAGGCCAACCCCTCAGAATAGGACTGAACTTCTGTCTTTTATTAGCTTCTGCAGCTAATTTAGGAAGTACTTATCAAACTTTGCTCTTCTAACCAAGTTTCTGTATGAGGTCTGCAACAACACCACCTTTTTTGAAAATACTCATGATAGATTCAAGAACTATGAGGAACTCAAGATGGCTATGACCTCAGCTCCAGTACTGATTCAGCCAGAATATTCTAAACCTTTCAAGCTCTATATAGATGCCAGAATGAACAGGCTAGGAGATGCTTTACACCAAGAAGTCACAGAGGATGACAAACCAGTGGAAAAAAATATATTCTTCATATACAGACAAGTTAAACACACTGAGAAAAGGTATGGTGCAAGTCAAATGGAATGTTTTGCCTTAGTATGGGCTCTGGAGAAACTCCATTACTACTTGGAAGGCACCAATTTCACTGTGATTAGTGATTGCAATGCTTTCAGGACATTGATAAAAATGAAGACCCCTGGCAGGAACATGTTAAGGTGGCAGATAGCCATACAACACTACAGAGGTCAGATGACCATAGTTCACCAAGCTTGTACTAAATGTCAGCCTCCTGGATGCCAAGACCCTTGCTATCTTTTAGCTACCAGAGGTGAAAGAATAAATAATAAGTATATTATTTAATCAATGCAGCAAAAATCCATAGAATATTTGGATTAAGCTTGTTGCAAGGTTAAGTGGTTTAGTTATGGTTTATTGCTTTAATTCAATATGAATAAATTAATTATGAAATATTTTTATAGAGGGGCCAAAATTATATTGGGGATCTTTAACACCTCTCTTCAGGTATTTCAGTATGAAAACATGTTGTAAGACTCCAAACGGTGCTAGGCCATGGCAGTTCTGTGGAGGGGAAAGGTGCTGTCTAGGCTGCCCTCCTGAGAGTTACAAAAATATTTAAATGTAACCAAGATAAAAGTCCAGAACCTGGTAAACAAGGGACCAAATGTAAGAGGATCAAGATGATAGTAGTTGGTAGCTGGGAAAACAACATTATTTGAGGCAGGATGATGCCAGGGAATACTTGAATAGAAGAAGTCAAGGATTTTTCAGAGTTCAACAGGACAAGGCAATTGTAAGTAAAAATTCCCACAAGCTAATAGCTCTCATTGTCAGCAGAAGCTTAGGAAAGATCAACTCAATCCCAAACAACCTCCAGGTGCTCAATGAACCTGCCCAAATCTCTGCAATCAAGAGCTTGAAGGGTACCAGATAACTGTGGGTGGCTGCACAAGACAATGCTAATTTTTTGATAAAGCTCTAGAAGCAAAAAAATAATTGATTTGAAACAAGAATAACCCAAAACTTCTCAAGGGACTCAAGAATAGCATGGCGGAATTCAACTTCAAAAGTGTTAGAATTTTTGTCTACTGTTAGTATTGCCTGAATCTTGAGTGCAACCTGTCTTGTAGTCCTTCACGTTGTGCGGTCTCTGATGGCCCAGTATTGAATATTTCTTCTTCATTTCCAGTTATTTGTTCAACCACTTGTCAGCCTCTTTTGTACTTAGTCTTCTTAAGCCAGCTGAACCTCAAGTGAATGAATACTCATCTGTTCTGTCTTACTTTGAACCGGAGTGCCCCTCTCTTGACTCCCCAGATCTGTTCCTCTTGACGTTACAAAGACTTCATACTATCTTCTTCAACCATCTCACCGGGGCATCTAACTCAAATTCCAACACGGTTAAAAACCAAAGTGCTCCCCTGAGAACATTCTCCATTCAAGTTGTCTAAGTTTACTGCTTGTCTTGTGGCTACCTCAATCGCCTTTGACTGTATTTTGATGCAATCTCAACCCTCCTAGATTAACAAAGCTCTCTCAACTATTATTCATCTGCTTGTTTGATCCATCAACTGCCATTTGCTTTCTTGGATCCTCTCTAATCCCTGTCCTCCTTCACTTGCGACTTTGCGGCCGTAATCCTTGAATCACCCAACACATCATTTCTTCTGTCAACTACTTGGTTGGGTTGTTTCATCAGGATGCCTTGTTCTACTTCAATCTATCGCCCTCATCACCATTGCATCACTCGCTTGGTTGGTTGACCCATCAAAAAGCAATGTGGATCTCTCCCTTGCGCCTTGCTACTGTCAATGTTGCTTCTCCGATTGGTACTTTGCCTTACCAACTTAATTGCTCAACCTTCAAGTTCTGGATCCAGCTTGCCATTTCCTTAAACCACCCTGCAATTTTGATGGCGACAAATTAAGCAATCCTTTGCCAACTTGCGCCTGGTCAATTGATCCATCCTCTCAGCTGACCAAACCAAAAAATCTCAATCAACTCGGTTCTTTGAAATTTGAAGTTTTAAGGTCGCCTGAAGTCACCTCATCTTTTCATTTTATGTCAATTGCTCAAGAACGACTTTGTTGCTGCCTATTTTAAACCATTCCCAACATTCAATCAGTTGTTTGTTTGGTCATCTCTCCCGTTGTGGACCTTGTTCTCTTCGCCTTGGTTTCCAAGCTTGGTTGGTCCTTCTCCATCTCTCAAACAATCAAGCAACAGCTTCACCATCTTCGCTCAATCATCCTTTTCGACCTTGCGCTCGCTCGGTCAACCACCAACTTATTTTGTCGCCTCTTCGCCGCGACTGTCTCAAATCATCTATTTTTGGTCCGGTAGCTACCTATTAAAGTCTTCCATGATTCTTGCTCCCAGTTGTTTGCTCTCGATCCTCTCAAATGCCTGTTTTTCCGCGATCGCCCAATTACCATTCTGTCCATCTCCAAGTTGGTTGGCCGATTCATCAAGCTCAGTTGATCAATTGCTCGCCGCCTCAATTGTCCAATTTGACTGCTACCGTGAAAGTCTTTCATCTTACTTCTGGTTCCGCGCTGCCTCAAGTCGCATGTGTGGCCAGTTGGTCACCCCTTTGGTCCTCTATTGGTCCTGCTCCCTTGTGAGCTAATCTCATCAATGATTGCTGTTACTATCAGACCGGGGTTTAAAAAAATTATGATTGGAACATTTGTGTTACTTGTTGATTCAATAGACTCCTTTGTAATTCAACTGTAGTTCAAAAATCACAAGTTTTCCTTCCTCTCTAATGGAATACACCCTTATTGCAGAGTTCAAACATCTCTCCATTCTATGTTGTAATGTTGGATTTAATAGACATGCAAGAGTCCTGAAGTTCCCACCTCATTATTTTTGTTTAACCTCCCTCAAGCTTCAGTCAAGGGGGTGTGTTAGAATTTTTGTCTACTGTTAGTGTTGCCTGAATCTTGAGTTCAACCTGTCTTGTAGTCCTTCACCTTGTGCGGTCTCTGATGGCCCAGTATTGAATATTTCTTCTTCATTTCCAGTTATTTGTTCAACCACTTGTCAGCCTCTTTTGTACTTAGTCTACTTAAGCCAGCTTAACCTCAAGTGAATGAATACTCATCTGTTCTGTCTTACTTTGAACCGGAGTGCCCCTCTCTTGACTCCCCAGATCCGTTCCTCTTGACATTACAAAGACTTCATACTATCTTCCTCAAACATCTCACCGGGGCATCTAACTCAAATTCCAACAAAAATAAATGAAGGGAGTTTTAACACTCCAGGTTTTAAGCTTAATAAAACCTCTTCAGTCAAACGTGACTGGGTCCAGAAAGATAATTAAAGGATGATCAGGACCAGTATGGTTGGATAAAGGGATCAGGAATGGTGTAACACACTCAAGAATTCAATCAGTCAAATTATTCTTCAACCAGAAAGGCTATTGGTTGATGATAAGATCAAGGATCAGGGTTTGAGTATGGAGGCTCAAGGATTGAGGGGAAATCATGGAGATACACAGCATTTAATTCTCAGATAAAGGGGAATGAGACCCCAGGGATGATTTATTTCAAGAGAGTAGTGATGATGATTCTCTCTGGTAGGATACCATATGATAAACCTCCCAAAAGGCAGGGGAGGGCCCCTGCTTATATGGAAAGGAGGCCCTGTTAGACTACGTACAACTTATTCTACAAATAGAGCATATTTTTTTTTTTTTTCAGATTTGAGATGATCAGAAAAATTGATCACGCGGGCCGGTGGAAATCCAGCCTCCCTGACTGGGGTGGGATCTTTTGCATTCCTTCACCATCTCTTGCATCCGTCCGCGGACGGGCGCGCGCGACAACACCAGGATCACCCACCCCTCACCTGAAGGCCAAAGGGGTGGGAAAAAAAAAAAAAACAAACCAGACCGCCTGCGGATGTCTGACGGCAGTAGACAACACTTTTGCAACCCCGCCCAAAGATGGAAGGGGGGTGGGAGAGTCCCAGGAGGGATGATGGGAAATGGATTGATAAGAAATCAAGAGCAAGGATGTGAGGTGACGGATGGGATGGGGAATTGATGATGGGTGGGTGAGAGAGGTTGGAGGTTGAATGGGAGTTGAAGGTATGGATGACTGGGGATGAAGCCTCTGGAGGTTTTACCAGGACCAGTACCACTGCCTAGTGGCCACTCCAATTGAGGGGTTGGGCTGAACAAGTGGACATTTGAAGCAGGACTGGCAGAATTGATCATCCGGTCGTCATCCACCAGATTGGCGTCCAGCCTGCTGATTGTCAGATTGAATCAAGTCATCTTGGGTTTCAAGTCCTTTCTCATTGTTGCCGCCATTGCTTAAGACTTCAGTGCAAATTTGATGGGTGCCGTACCTGGCTAGGATTGTCAGCTCTCTGATACCACAAAACCTTGCTGTCCTTTAGCTACAGATAGTGATAAAAATGCTGGAATGATAATAATAATTATTATTTCAATAATAAACACTTAGAAGCTCAAATAAATTATTTAGTAAGAGCAGTTGCAAGTTTTAATTGGTTTTGTAGTAAATGGTTTTCAATATAATATAAAAGAGGGGCCACATTATTATACTAATGGGGATCTTTACAGACTAGCAATTAAGAACCTTTGAATAAATATGGGTGCCTTAGAAAGGACTTATTCCACTAATGGCCTGGCTTAACAGCCCCAATGGCCTAGACAGGAAGGGTAACACTCACTCTGAGCACTTCACCACGAAAATCCTAGAATAATTGGAAGGGTTTCAGAGTAGATGGGGTAGATTGCTTGACTAATTTTCAATGGTTGATTGGTTAATATAGGTAAATAATACTACTGCAGACTAAGTCATAAATCACTTGCTTATCTTCATATAAGCACTTGATTAACAATGACACAGTGTCTGAATGATAATAAATAATTCCTGGTAACTGATGATGGAATAATGTATCCAAAGAGGTCTGTATAAATACCTTTTTGGGGGATTTCGGTCTTCTCAGGGAAGGTAGAGAGGGTTCTGCTTGTGGGCTGAGGCTGGCAAGCCAGTCAGGGCAAAATTAGCACGTCCAATTGGTGCATTCAATCAGCTGTCCTTAGATCTGCAGGATTTCTGTACTATTTTAGCCACAGGATCTGTTAATCTGTTATGGCATAAATTTGATCATTCTGTACTCATCCTTCATTTGTACTACTGATATTGTTTTAAAGCGTGCAGATGTGGATGTTTATTGATTTTGCATCATTTGCTAATCATGTAGATAATTTTGAATAATTTTTATGAACACTTCCTGTAGTGTTTCGTGGTCTTCAAAGATCAGGATCAGTGATTTACATGGTAGTCCTTGATCTTTGATTATTTATTAAAAATTTTTTAAAACTTAATTTTCATTAATTTTATTGAAGTTTTGATCTTTTTAGATCATTAGTAATGCATATTTCCATTTGTTACATATACTAGGCAACCCTAACTAGGTTGTAGCTATTCTGAGAGGTACCTGGTTGTCAGATTAGTTAAGACTGATCCAGGCGCGGGGATCAGTTAGTTCAAATGCGCCCGGGGTAGGATCCACTGCGTGCCTGGCAGAATACGCTGCGCGCGGGTCTCTAGTAAGCGGGAATGTGTCACTACTTAGGTAGGGTCACTCACTGACCCTACCCTTGAAATCCAAGTCCTTACATATTTAAAATAATTAAAAAGAAAAGTACTAAAAATTACAACACCAGTATAGCATTTTTTGGCAATTTTAATATTCCACACGTGTTGCCACATATAGGGTTTACACCTAAAATTCACTCAGAATTGAGGTGTTGTGTATATTCTAGGAGTTACACGCGGAAATGTGTTATGTCACCATTCCCCCCCATAGCCCCACATCACTACATATCACTACGTACTAGTAGTGGCACATTCCCGTTTACTAGAGATCCGCGCGCAGCTGATTCTGCCACGCACGCAGGGGATCCTACCCCACGCGCACCTGTACTAACTGATCCCCGCGTCTGGATAAGTTGTGGCTAATCTGACAACCAGGTACAGCTCAGAAGAGCTACAACCTAGTAAGGGTTGCCTAGTATATTTAAAAAACTGACATATGAATTACTAACAATCTCAAAAGATCAAAACTTAAATAAAATCAATGAAAATTAAGTTTAAAACATTTTTTAATACTAAATCAAAGATTAAGGATTATCACGTAAATTACTGACTCTGATCTTTGAAGACCACAAAACACTACAAGGAGTGTTCATCAAAATTATTAAAAATTATGTACATGATCAGCAGATGATAATAAAACATTCAAAATCCAAATCTGCCCGCTTTGAAGAAATATCAATAGTACAAATGAAGGATGAGTACAGAATGATCAAATTTAGGCCATAAAGAAAAACAGATCCTGTGGCTAAAATAGTACAAAAATCCAGCAGATCTAAGGACAGCTGATTGACAGCACCAAATTGATGTGCCAATTTTGCCCTGAATGGCTTTCCAGCCTCAGCCCACAAGCAGAACCCTCTCTACATGCCCTGAGAAACTCAAAATCACCCAAAAAGGTATTTATACAGACCTCTTTGGATCCATTATTCCATCATAGTTACCAGGAATTATTTATTATCAATCAGAAACCGTGTCATTTTTGATCAAATCCTTATATGAAGTTAAGCAAGTGATTTGTGACTTAGTCAATAGTAGTATTATTTACCCTTATTAACCAATCAACCCTTGAAGTTTAGTCAAAGAGTGAGTGTTACCCTTCCTGTATTGGCCATTTGTGCTGTTAAGCCCGGCCATTAGTCGAGTAAGTCCTTTCTAAGGCACCCATATTTATTCCAAGGTTCTTAGACTGCCGAAGGAGGCCCCTTGAAGAGAGGTTGCTAGTCTGTAAAGATCCCCAGTAGTATAATACTGTGGCCCCTCTTTTATATTATATTGAAAACCATTTATTACCAAACCAATTAAACCTTGCAACTGCTATTATTATATCATTTATTTGAGCTTCTAAGTGTTTATTATCGGAATAAAATTTATTATTATCATTCCAGCCTTTTTGTAACTCTCTTTAGCTAAAGGACTGCAAGGTTCCTGGTATCAGAGAGCTGACAACTGGGGGTCTGGCCATGAAATATCCTTAAATAATTAATTTTTAATTATTTATTCCTTGGACCAGTCTATTTATTTTATTTGAAATAAGTTAACATACTTATAAAATATATTTTTGATCATTTGTTTCTCTAGTGGATCTTAAGACCAACGGAGACTTGATCAATTATTATTTGAACCTTCTTAAAAATGAAAAAGAAGACTCGTCTACCATCCAGTGTCGCATGGGGTCTGAACTATCACAACCCTTCACAAGGAAAATTGGTTTCAGTTAATTTACTAAGATAATTACTTAAAAATATAAGTCATGAGAATTCATGTAATATTTTACATTATTAGTTTTCTTAGTATGTCACGAAGATATTGATGTCTAGAAATTCTCATAAAAGTATATTGAAGTATTTTGTTATATTTTTAGAAGTTGTCATTGTCTTATTTTTGAAATTTTTGGTACATTGATGGAGTAGAAGTGCCTGGCCTTTCCAGTCTGGTGAAAGGGATTTTATTTGCAGACGACACTCTCATCTTTGCGGAAACACAGGCGGAATTAGAGAACATCTGTGCCAAACGCGAAAACTATTGCTCTAAATGGCACTTTGCACTGGGTTACAAGGAATGTGGGTTGAAAAACTCCATAAATTTGTACCTGTTATTATAACTCCTGGGCAACAACAGGAGAAATTGATTCATTATAAACGGCAGGTTATAAAGGACAAATAACTTGAACTTGAAAGAATTATCAATTTTACTTCTTTATTAAGGCAACGTAAGGAGTGGAAGATTTATCAAAGGAAGCTTTATATTTATAACTAAATAACCCTGAAGTTAAAGAAAAATACAAAAATAATAAAACTGATTATTTTTTCTAAAAATATCATTTTAACACGTAAAAATACAAAAAAATATTAAACTTATATTTTTTGTTTTTATCCATCTCAGTGAATTTTGTTTTATGTGATCTCATTTACCAGGACCTCCTAGAGGATGTCCCAGACAGTGTACCATTGGAATTACCCTTGGATTTATCCCAGGATCTGATTTGAACTCACTCAGACCCCATTGGAATACCCCCCAAGGATAGTTGTGATCCCAACCAAGTTTTGGTACCCTTGAATTTAACTTTAAGTAAGTTAAAATATATGTAAAAAAATTGTTCAAAATATAAAAAACACACAAAAAATATCATTTTTATATTTTTAAAGTCTTTTTCAAAAGTTTCAACAAAAGACTTACCCATTTTTGTTGGTGCTATGTATCAAAATAGGCGCAAAACCCGTGCAACAGGTAGAGCCCCATTGTATGGATCTCTGCCCCAAGGAACCCGTGGGCACAAGAACTCAAGTTGCAAGCGCAAGGAGGGAACTGGAAACCGTGACCATAGCATCATGCACAACAACAACAGCAACGACCAAAGCAACCAACTCAACCAACAAACTGTTGCAGAACCATCTGTTGCCCACCATCTTATCCCAGGAGGGTACAGGTCCTCCTACGCCACCCCAGCTGGAAGCCACCAAGGAGGAAAGATTCAAAGGGTTATTGAAAGAGAACATGAGCTATTGGGAACAATTCAAGTTGGCTCAGACCCAGGAGGATCAACCAGGTATGATAAAAGCTATTTTTCTGGCAAAGAAATCTCAGATTTCTCTAAAAAGGTTGATCCCAATGAAAGAAGTAGAAGGCTACGTGCAGAAATGGAATCCTTGGGATCAGTTAGCTTCCTTACAGGGAAAGTACCCCAAAAAGAAGAGTTCCTCAGCCCATCAGAAGTTAAGGAACCCAAAGGATTGGACAGCATAATATCCCTAGCCCAGAAGTGGAAAAAGGTGTACCATAATAGGATGTAGAAGCTCTTAATAGCTTTTCTGTAAATGTGTCTCACAATTTTACTATTATTAGCCAATGCTTTGACAAAGTTTATCAACAATTGGACAAATTGAGTTCAAGTCTTTTCACAGTGATTGACACTGAGTCTCAGATTATGAGAATTGATGAGTTGGAAATACAACAAATCAAGGATAGTATAAGAGCTAGTAAGTTGGACCTGATGAAACATATTGATGATAACCAATCAATTCTTCAGGAAGATATTCTTTCAACAATAGACCAGCTTAAGGAAGAAGTTAAGAAAACTAGTCCTACTGCTTCAGCTCATCTGATTAACAAAATTGACTTATTGAGAAAAAAACTTCATTTGGAGTTAGGTATGATTAAGAATGATCTCAGAGATCTTAAGATCAATTCTAACAACTCTCTGGTCATTGACCTAGAAGAAACTAGGACTTCCAGGTTCACCAGTACTCCTAGTGGTCCTCCCAGAACCATGATAGCTAGGAATGAGTCTTTCAGACCCAGTCCCACTCGTGAAATGGAGCAGGCTTTGAAGTTACTTCCACCCATCACTGAATGGCCTAAATTCTCTGGTGAAGGAGAATATAACCATGTCAGTTTCATTGAATTTATTGAATATACTCTTTATTCTTATGAGCTCCCTGATGCAATAGCTGTGGTAAGATTTCCCAGACTATTTGAAGGATTAGCTCTTGATTGGTTTATCAATAAAAGATAAGAAGTTGGATATTTATCCTGGAATTCTTGGAAAGAATTGATCAAAGTACAATTTTGTACCAGGATTTGGAAAAGAAAGATGATGAAAACTTATGAACCTTCCCAGTTTGATCAATCCAAAGACAAACTTCATAAGTGATGCTTAGACCAGAAAAAGAGGTTAGACTGTTTCTACCCTGAGGCTGATAAAGAAGAAGTCAATGAAATACTGCTCAAATTATTTCCTGGACAAATCAACCACATTGTAAGGTGCAGTATGCCTATGGATTCTAATATTTCCACCTGAATAGTTGTATTGGAAGAGACTATTAGGGACAAAAATACTAGGAACAGGGAAGAATATACTTCCAAAACTAAAGAATACCCTGCTTCTAATCCATCTACCTTGTAAGTCAAGAAGACTCCAGAATCAAAGGAAAAAGTATGTTGGAACTGTAACCAAACCGGACACGTAACACCTGATTGTCCTCTACCTAGGAAAAGGATTAATCTTATTGAAGGAGAAGAGTGTCAGCCTCCTGGATACCAAGAATCTTGCTATCCTTTAGCTACCAGAGGTGATAGAATAAATAATAAATATATTATTTAATAAATGCTGCAAAAAGCTGTAAAATATTTGGATTAAGCTAATTGCAAGGTTAAGTGGTTTGGTTATGGTTTAGTGTTTTGAATCAATATGAATAAATTGATTATTAAATATTTTTATAGAGGGGCCACAATTGTATTGGGGATCTTTAACACCTCTCTTCAGGGATTTCAGTTTGAAAACACATAGTCCTGGTTACTTTGGGCTCTTTAGTTTAAAGGATATTTTAACCAAAGATAATATGTATATAAAATACACGGTGGGGTGGCAGGGCCTTGTAGCCAAGCTAAAAAAACAGAGAAAAGATAATAAAACTCACTGGTATATTATTAAATCCTTTGGGTATCTGTTTGAGATGTGCACTGATGGGTTAAACCTGTATACTGGGGTTATAAGGTTGTTCAGCAGTTTTAATTGTTAAAAGAGGTTGAGGATGGACATTATTGATCAGAAATTGCCATAAATCACTTACTTATCTCTTATAAGTACTTGATTACCTTGTCACAGTGTCTTGATATGAATATAACTGGGTCTCTTGCCATCAATATCCTCAAAAGAGCTCTTTATTTTTAGCTGTTGGAGTCCCAATATTGTCCTTCTGAGGGTTGTAGGTTCTCAAAGGTAAAGAGTTGAATATTTTTTGATTCCTGAACCAACAGACTAAGCGCAATTGAATCAACAAGAGCCTTAGGAAGGAAAAAAGGAATGAAAAGGAGAATGAAGAAAATAAAGAATTATTCTCACTGTAGGCAGGCACAAAAGGATTGGGCGCTCAGGTTGGTAACAAAAGAAAATAAAATAAAAGAAAATAAAAGAAAGGACTTGATCTGACATTTGTTGGAGATAAGTACGTGAGTGAGATTTGAAGCCAGTGTAAAGATCAGCATAGAGACAACCTCACATATGAACACTAAAGAAAGTAAATCCCTCGATTTTGAGTGGTGAGTGTTGGTTTGACGAAGTGATGATGTTGAGGAGGTTATTGTATTGAGCTTATTGAGGAGAAGAGAATGATGAGTTTTGACAAAGGTGAGTATTGATGACAAGATGGGGTGAGGGTTTGACTAAGTGGGTGAAGCGGTGAGCGAGGCGGAAGCTGAGATGGATGGTGGAAGCAAGCGTGGAAGTGGGTGAGATGGATAGCGGAAGCGATGACAGAAGTAGGTGAAGGAGGCGGAAGCAATGACGGAAGTGGGTGAAGGAGGCGGAAGCAATGAAGAGAAGGAGGCGGAAGCGAAGAGGAGAGTGGGTGGAGGAAGCAGAAGGGAAAATGATGAGGTCTGTGGTCAAGGTGGTAAGAGTCGAGAAGCAAGGTGAGAATAGAGGAGATAGGATGCGCGCGTTTATGCGCACCGTTGCGCGGATGATTATTGCAGGTGAGCGGGTGCCATTGCGCGGATGAGATGAACTGAGACATGTGCGCATTGGGTGCAGGGAAGAGGATTGTGGTTAGAGATTAATTTTAATGGGATTTCATTTCATTTCAACAAAAGGGATGGACACCAAGGCTAGCAGGGTAACCAGGGGTAGCCTGTCATGTGTTATTGGTGCTATAGCACGGGTAGCATCTAATTCCTCAGGTTATGGGAATTATTCTACTTTATAATAGACATGAGGACGTGTGAATTACACTAATCTGTCCTATTTATGTATTATTGA
Organism: Puccinia polysora; assembly: GCA_025617555.3. Lineage (NCBI taxonomy): Eukaryota > Fungi > Basidiomycota > Pucciniomycetes > Pucciniales > Pucciniaceae > Puccinia > Puccinia polysora. Next base: position 10,611,910 of record CM062622.1, on the reverse strand, counting down.
ATCAATTATTCTTAGTAAATGTTCACAGTAATTTAATAATTATATAAATACGCATTTCTATGGACATATTGATGTCAGGTAAGTTCTCATTATTTATTATATATCTGGAGTAAAAGTCATGATATTGGTTTTACTCCTTATTTTCGAGTTCCAGTTGATTTACTAAGATAATTACTTAAAAATAGAAGTCATGGGAATTCATGTAATATTTTTACATCATTCGTTTTCTTAGTATGTCACAAAGATATTGATGTCTAAAAATTCTCATGAAAAGATATTAAAGTATTTTAATATATTTTTAGAAGTTTTCATTGCCATATTTTCGACATTTTTGGTACTCTGAATTATATTAAATAAAAAATACGTATAAGGATTATTGAAGAAGTTTTATATAATATTTACACTGTCTACTATCTACAGGAACATTTATTACATATGTAGAATCTTGCCGTGTAGGTTGTAGCATGTTTACGCGGTACATGAGCCTCTCAGGCTGCCTGTCACTCTGTCAACCCGTAGTCCTGCGGCTGCTTACTTTTCAGAACCCGGGGCTGCGTACACAACCTTGACGGAGTTACAGGGCTGTATCTCAGCCGCGCGCGGGTTCATTGGCTGCGGCGGCTGCATGCGGGAATTGTGACAAAACACATTTCCTCCCGTAACTCCTAAAATATACACAACACCTCCATTCTGACTGAATTTGAGGTGTGAAACCTATACGTGAAAATGTGTGTGAAATATTTAATTGACCAAAAACTCAATAGTGGAGCCATATTTTTTTGGTTTTTCTTTTGTTAATTATTTAAAAATATAAGCAGTTGGATTTCAAGGGTGGGGTCAGCAAGTGACTGTACCTAATTTTGGGTGGAAAATTCATTCCTGTAACAATATTTTTGGTTTTCCGACTCCTTCTGAGGTTAATTGAATTATTATTATTTTTATGTTATTTTTGTTACTTTTGCAGCTTGCTCTGCAATACAAGCAAGCTGACAAAGAGTATGACAATCCTGACCCTCACCTTTATGATACTGATGGATCACTCTCTGATTGTGATCTAATGATCACTAACCCCATCAATGTTATTGAAGGTAGTATTGAGTCTTCTCCGGACATAAATTCTGGCAATGAGGAATCTAACTTACCTCAAAAATGGAATCCCAACATGAAGATTCACCACATCTCTGAGGCTAAGGCCTTGACTCTAAAACCTTCTGCAGGTAAAATTTACACTTCAAGAAAAGCATGCTGTGCTAATGGTTTAATCCAAGGTTCCCCTGTTAAGTTACTTCTAGAAAGTGGAGCCTTTTGCTCTGGCGTTGGTTCAACTTATCTGGAGAAACAAGACCCAAACTGGATATTGTACTTACTACCAGTACCTCAGGCTAAGTTCAGCAGTTGTCATTCTGCTCTCAATGCTGTTGGAGTATGGTCTTCTGATTTCATACTACCTCACTCTAAAGGATCACTCAAACTGAACATTGAATTTGTAGTGCTCCAAAACTCATTATTTTATCCTTGGAAATGATTCTCTTTGCTTGTATGGTATAGATGTATTCCAAAGCAAGGGTAGATAATTCACTATAGGTGGAGACTGGAATAACAAGTTCCAAATATGCCATGTCAATGCTCAAACTTCTGATTCAACTTATGAAAAAAACTGAGAGAATTTCAATCAGGAATACTTCTCTCACGCTTCTTTGAATTCCTTTCTCAATGAAGAACAGAATTGGGATATCCTACAAGTATGCTTTGAAAATCAGAATTCTTTCTGTACCAAGGATCACCCCATTGGCAACATCAAAGGACATGATATGATCCTAACTCTAACAATTAAGCCTCCTTACCCACCTAACCTCAGGAGACCTGCTTACCCTTCTAGTGCAAAGTTTAGAGCTGCTCTGGAAACCCATATTCAAGAGTTGGTTGACTTACAAGACTTATCAAAAGTAGGCCACAATGAACAATTGGATATCACTACCCCAGTAATTATATCTTGGCACAATGATAAGTCAAGAATGGTTGGAGATTTCAGAATGCTTAACAACTACACCCAAGCTGATTATTATCCAATTCCAAGAATTGACCATGCTCTGCACAACCTGTCCAAATGTAAGTAAATCACTACCATGGACATGCCAAAAGGTTTTCACCAAATACCTATCAGCCCTCATAGCCAGAAATTCATGAGAATTATCTGTCATTTGTGAATTTATGAGTATCTTAGGATGCTTTTTGGTATTAAAAATGCTCCTTCTCATTTTGAAAGAAAGATGGACATTGTATTAGGATTATTCATCAGAAAGGGATGAATGATGGTATACATTGATGATTTTATCATTTACTCTGATCATTGGGATACTCACATGGAGAAATTAAGGCTAGTCCTCAAAACCATCTCTGCAGTAGGATTGAAAGTATCAATGAAAAAGTGTAAATTTGGCTAAAGAGAACTCAAAGCCTTAGGACACATTGTCTCTGGACTAACCCTAGCTGCTGACCAAAACAAGATAGCAGCAGTAATGAATAGGCCTATGCCTCAGAATAAAACCAAACTCCTATCCTTTATCAGCTTCTGCAGCTACTATAGGAAGTACTTACCAAAGTTTTCTCTTCTAACCAAATGTCTACATGAGATCTGCAACAACACCACTGTGTTTAAAATGACTCATGACAGAGTCATAAACTATGAGGAACTCAAAATGGCAATGACTTCAGCTCCATTACTGATCCAGCCAGATTATTTTAAACCTTTCAAACTCTACATAGATGCCAGCATGGAAGGGCTAGGAGCTGCTTTACATCAAGAAGTTATAGAGGATGACAAACCAGTGGAAAAACCTATACTCTTCATGTACAGATAAATTGAAGACACTGAGAAAAGGTACGGTGCAAGCCAAATGGAATGTCTTGCCTTAGTATGGGCTCTAGAGAAACTCCATTATTACTTAGAAGGCACCAATTTTACTGTGATTACTGACTGCAATGCTTTCAGGACTTTGATGAACATGAAGACCCCTAGTAGGCACTTGTTAAGATGGCAGATAGCCATAAAACAGTACAGAGGTCAGATGACCATAGTTCATCAAGCTGGGACTAAACACCAGAATGCTGATAGTTTGAGCAGGAATGCGTTACCCAAAGACCCTAGTAACCCTGCTTACAATCCAGAGGATAATGATATCTTTCCTATCCTTAACATTAACAGGTTGAACATTGAAGCCCCTATAAGGGGAATCCACATTTATGAATTGAATGAATCATTGTTCAACTCAATCTAAGAATCTTACAGTTCTGGCAAGAAAACTCTGGTCACCATTATGGAACGTCCTTCTCCACCATCTGAATTGATCAATAGCCTACCTGAACCACTTTTAAAACCATATAAAGCCGGAAGGTTCACCATATGGGATGTTCTAGTATACTATAGGCATCAGAATTCAAGTGTTATAGTCTTAACTAAGGAGGACCTTATCAAACCTGTTCTGGCTGAGTGTCTTGATAAATCTGGTCATTTATCTACTGATAGAACCTTAGATAAGGTTAAACAAACTGCTTGGTGGATTAAATGGAGATATTCCACTATACCGTATGTTACCAGTTGTGAAACTTGTCAGAAGTCCAACAGGACTACTGGGAAACGGTTTGGTTTACTGCAAAAGATTGCTGAACCCAAGAAAAGATGGGAGATCATCAACATGGACTTTGTAACTGGACTACCACCAGGAGGATCCTATCCCTACAACTCAGTCTTAGTCATTGTGCATAGGTTCTCCAAGAAAGGAAAGTTTCTACCTAATCACAAGGAAGACACTGCTATGGAATTTGCCCTATCAATTGAAACAGACTCATTGCTGATGTTGGAGTTCCCAAGATTATTATCAATGACAGAGATCCTAAATTCACCTCTGAGTTCTGGAGAAATCTTCATGATATGCTTGGAACCACCTTAGCTTTCTCTACAGCTTATCACCCTCAGAAAGATGGCTTAGCTGAAAGAATGATTCAGACCCTGGAAGAAATGCTCAGGAGATTATGTGGCTATGGACTAGAATAAAAGAATTCTGACGGTTATTTTCACAATTGGGTTAGCCTTTTACCTGCACTGGAGATGGCTTACAACAGTAGCAAGCACTCTACTAATAAGGAAGCACCATACATACTGGACAGAGGATGGATTCCTAGATTACCCAAGGATCACCTTAACCACCAGCTAACAAATATTCACCCAAAATCATTTGATTTAAAAAAAAAGATAGATGTAGCCAACAAACATGCTGTTAAGTGGGTCCAGGATTCTGTGGAGTATAACCAGGAAAGGTGGGATAAAACCCATTAGGAACCTGATTTCAAGATTGGTGATCAAGTCTTGATCTCTACCACCAACTTTACCAACTTAGCTGGAAATAGAAAGCTTAGACCAGCTTTTGTTGGACCTTTCACAATTAATAAACTTCATGGTAAAAATGCTGTGGAAGTAATACTCAGTGATGAGCTTTCAAGAAAACATCCAGTCTTCCCAGTAAGTCTCATCAAACACTCCCACCCAAGGAATGGAGAACATACTCCTTCACTTGCAATACCTGTTACAGAAGAACCTGAAAAAGACAAAGGAAAAATTAGCAAGATCCTCAAAGATAAGAAAGATAGGATCAATGGGAAAGACGTCAGAATCTACCTAGTAATATACAAGGGAGAATCAGCTGATAAAGATGAATGGTTGCCTGAACATAATATCCCTGACGGACCTATTCACCTAAGAAACTACAGAGCCAGCAGGAGGCATTAACCCAAAATTTTTTTCAGATATACACATATCTTGCAGTGGGGGAATGTCAGCTTGCTACTATGTAAAGAGAAATCTGTCAATAGCAACACAAAACTATGAGAAAATAAGAATATCTCAATTAAAAAAATAAGGAGTGAGAATTCCATAAATATTATCACGAAAATGGATTCCTCACCCAAAATTAGGTAGGGTCACTCACTGACCCCACCCTTGAATTCCAAGTCCTTACATTTTTAAAATAATTAAAAAGAAAAGTACTAAAAATTACAAAACCAGCATGGCACCCTTTTGCCATTTTAATATTTCAAATGTGTTATCACGTATAGGGTTTACACCTAAAATTCACTCAGAATTGAGGTGTTGTGTATATTTTAGGAGTTACACGCGGAAATGTGTTCTGTCACAATTCCCGCACGCAACCCCGCATTGTTACATATCCCTAAGTACTAGTAGTAGCAGATTCCTGTGTACTAGAGAGCCTTGCGCAGCTGATTCTGCCACGCACGCAGAGAATCCTACCCCGCGCGCATCTGTACTAACTGATCCCCGCGTCTGGATCAGTTGTGACTAATCTGACAACCAGGTACCACTCAGAAGAGCTACAACCTAGTTAGGGTTGCCTAGTATATGTAAAAAACTGAAATATGCATTACTAATGATCTAAAAAGATCAAAACTTCAATAAAATTAATGAAAATCAAGTTTAAAACATTTTTTAATAATAAATCAAGCATCAAAGATTATCACATAAATCACTGACCCTGATCTTTGAAGACAACAAAACACTACCAGGAGTGTTCATAAAAATTATTAGAAATTATCTACATGATCAGAGGATGATGAAAAATCATTAAACATCTACATCTTTCCTCTTTAAAGCAATATCAATAGTACAAATGAAGGACGATTACAGAATGGTCAAATTTACGCCATAAAAGATTAACAGATCCTGTGGCTAAAATAGTACAGAAATCAAGCAGATAGAAGGACAGCTGATTGACAGCACAAAGTGAACGTGCAAATCTTTCCCTGACTGGATTTCCAGCCTCAGCCCACGAGCAGAACCCTCTCTACGTCCCCTGAGAAACTCAAAATCAACCAAAAAGATATTTATAAAGACCTTTTTGGATCCATTATTCCATCATAGTTACCAGGAATTATTTATTATCAATCAGACACCGTGTCATTGTTGATCAAATGCTTATATGAATATAAGAAAGTGATTTCTGACTTAGTCTTTAGTAGTATTATTTACCCTTATTAACCAATCAACCCTTGAAGTTTATTCAAGAAATCTACCCATCTGCTCTGAAACCCTTCCAATTATTCCAGGATTCTCGTGGTAAAGTGCTCAGAGTGAGTGTTACCGTTCCTATCTTCGCCATTTGTTCTTTTAAGCCCAGCCAGTAGTGGAATAAGTCCTTTCTAAGGCACCCATATTTATTCCAAGGTTCTTAAACTGCCTAAGGAGGCCTCTTGAAGAGAGGTTGCTAGTCTGTAAAGATCCCCAGTAGTATAATACTGTGGCCCCTCTTTTATATAATATTGAAAACCTTTATTACCAAACCAATTAAACCTTGCAACTTCTCTTATTATATCATTCATTTGAGCTTCTAAGTGTTTATTATTGGAATAATAATTATTATTATCATTCCAGCCTTTTTATCACTCTCTGTAGCTAAAGGACTGCAAGTTTCCTGGTATCAGAGAGTTGACACCAGCAATTTTTAATTAATCAATCCAGACCCCTTTCCATCCATGATCAAGTGTTTATTCAAGATAAAAAAGTGATTTTTGGCCTCAGTCTGATAGTATAATTTTTAATTCTAAACCCATTGTGAATTTCATTGAAGAATATCAGCAATATCCCCAACAATTGTCCTGAGACCCTTTCAACAATGAATTTGTGCAATTTTTTTAGAGTTTATGATCAAATTACTAAGTTATCTCCTCCTTGCCTCCAGGCGTAAGTTCTTTGAGTCAGCCAGTCCACCGAATCCCCTTGATTAAACCCCTTTTGAGTAATCACTTTGGACGTCACTGTCCCAATGTCTTTACATAGTTCAAAAGAGCCCCTTGAAGAGAGGTTGTTATCCCATAAAGATCACCTGTTTTCATGAACTGTTGCCCCTCTTTAAAAAAATATTTAAATCAATTTAATCCAAACAAACCAATCAAAATTTGCACTTGCTTCTAAATCAATCATTTGAGAATTTTATTTAATCTTCTTCAAATAATTATTATTCCAACACTAATATCACTTGCTGTAGCTAAAGGAAGGCAAAATTACTGGTATCAGTAAGCTGAAAATTGATGTTGAATAAAATATTTGTAAGTATTTTTCTAAAGTAAAATCCTCAATAATCAGTTTATTAAAACTTAATTAAGTTGATGTTCAAGTGTACTAATACTTCATTAGAATTATATTGGTCCTTAACAGGTAATCCAATGAGGCTTGGTGTGATCCAATGAGATCTTCTCCAGTCCAGTCAATATTTTTGGGATATCCAGAAATATCTGGTAACTCTTGATCCAATAGATCAATTTCATTGGAAGTGTTTTCTGGGTTAGGAGGGTCCACTGATGGTATGAGAAATATATTTTATTGGTTAATAAAATTTAAATTATTTTAATAAAATAATTTGGTAAAATAAGGCTTTCATTACTTTTATATTTTCAAAAGTAATTTATCTGGTATTTTTTCAAATCTTTATGTTGTATTAATAGACCTTGAAAGTTAATACACCTCTCAAGATCTTCTTGTTAAAGAAGTTTGTGTAATTTTTTACCAAAAGAAGAGATATTAAGTAGTTCAGCTTGAGTTGAAGCTTGCCACCCAGTTGGTTTATAATTTTCAATGTATTCTTCTTGTCTTATTTATAAAAGATTTAAATTTGTTAAATGAACAATTGCTCTTCCTGTGCGCCGCTCCTCTCAGCTACACTCAACCTGGCGCGGACTCTGATACTTTATTAACTCATCCTCATCTTTCACGCGCAACTCCCCAATCCCCGGGGGTATTTGGTCTCATTCAAGACTCACTCTTCCACGAGTAATAGTGGGAGGGGGGGCCACATGACTTACAACAAACTACTACCTCAATCACGACAACTCTCATCTAATCGCGAACTCAACACATCAAACTCAGCATCTTGACCGTCAACATCACCTCATCAAATCAATCTCTTTCTCCATTTATTTTCTTTTCTTTCTCTATTCTTTTTATATCTTTTCTTTGCTTGTTTTTATCTCGACTACTAGGCTCATCAACTCTGCTATCTATCATGAACTGACTGGTAAGACTTTCGTACACCACCAACTCTCAACACACAATGATTCTGACTCTCCGCTATTCTACTCTTATCAAGTCTTCCTAATCATTCCTCTAAATCTTCTCATTGTGTCTCTTCCATCAACTCATCTTCTCAAGTCTCAAGCCACAGCTGTTCCTTGCTCAATGTTTGTTCTGTTTCTTTTCTTTCTTCATTTTCTTTCATTTCTATCTTCAAATATTCTTACACTGATAACTATACTGGCACAGCCCTCTTTGATCAATAACAATCTCAGTTTCCCTCAGTCACTCAACACGGTTAAAAGCCAAAGCCATTCCGACAAATTTGACCGAGCAATGGAGGGATCTAGCAACGATGGCTTTCGCCAAATAATTCTCAAGGCTGCTTTGGAAGCTATTCCAATACTAACTGACAAAAATTACTTCATTTGGAAGGAAAAGATGACCATGTTACTCGAGCTTAAAGGACTCAAGGAAGCACTCAAAGATGACTCTAAAACTCTTAGCGCTGTCAAAGATATGGAAACCCGTGTGATTTTACTTTCTCAAATCAATTCTGTAACTCATAATAATGTCGTCAATCCTTCAAACATATCATCTGCCCGTCTTCTTTGGCACACTATGAAGGAATGATTTGCCTCTTCTCAAACCGCCAATCGAGCACGTGTTTTCAACAAGTTTCTCTATCATCAATTCAAACCCGATGCGATTAATCTCTTCATTACGGAAACAAAAATCTCACTTAAGAAAATGATTGATGTAGGAATCAATCTTCCCAAAGATATTTTGTCCTACCTCATTCTGTTCAAATTTCCTCCTCAACTACATTCTCTTCGACAACAAATCATGCATTCGGACAAGACAGTCACAATGGATCTTGTTCTAAATCACCTTATCCAACTCGACAATGAAACAAGAGTCAAATCCAAGGAATCCAAAATCAGCAACACCGCCCTCATATCTTCTCAAGCTCCTAAGAAACCTGTACCCTCCGAGCAACAATGCAAGAGAGGCTTTCACAACCCATTATCTCCAGATCACCCTGCTGATAAATGGTGGCATCTTCACGAAAACTTAGCTCCCGAGTGGTGGAAAGAGTCACAAGCCCGGTGGAGAGCTTTTCTAAACTCAAATTCAAAAACCAAAGAGGTAGCTCACTATATGGCCTTTTTCCACTTGGATCAATGAAGTCAATCCTCAGAACCAAATCATTATCAACTCCGGTGCATCGTGCCACATGTTCAATTCCACTGATTTCTTTTGTCAGCTAGAAGATCTGTCCGGAAAAGATGTCATTAACACAGGAAAAGAAGGTGCAAAACTTCCAATCAAAGGAAAAGGAATCGTCAAACTTTCTTGGAAAAATTCTGTCAGTTCTCTCTCAAATTGCTTCTTTGTTCCTGATCTTGTAGTGAATCTCATCAGTCCCGGCAAACTAATCACAAAGAAAAACTGCAAACTCGTCTCTTCCGGAAATCAATTCTTTCTCTCCTCCAACTCACAACTGGCATTCTCCGGATTCATTCAAGAGAATTTGTTCATTCTTAATCCTCCTTCTCATGTGGGAAATAATCGCAAATTTTGCCAAATTGCACTCAAGAATGCGAATTCAAATGAAATCAACCTGCTCCATCAAACCTTTGGACACGCGAGTCCGCACCGCCTCAAAAACCTGTTTCCGTCACTGTCCTCCAAATCTATCTCTGACTTCCAATGTAAAGATTGCGTATTCTCTAAGATCTCCAAATCTCCCTTTAAAAACACTTCGACTGCCTCCTCCAAGCCTTTCAAACAACTTCATATTGACTTGATTGGCCCAATAACACCCTCATCTCAAAACGATATGAACTATATCATGTCAATTGTGGATAATTTCTCCGGATACATTTCAGCAATCCCTCTTCAACACAAATCAGACACCTGTCAACAACTCAAGATTATCTTAAATCACGAAAATCAAAAGCAAAATTGCTTTCCCGCAACTGTTTGCACCGACGGAGGCGGGGAATTTTCCTCAACTGAACTTAAAGACTATTTCAAAACTAACTCTATTCAACACTTGATTTCAGAACCATATCACCACGAACACAACGGAAAGGTTGAGAGAGCCAACCAAACTCTCACTGAATCAATCAGGTCTATTCTTTGAAGCTCCAAACTACCTCTCAATGTTTGGGCTGAAGTTGCCAATTCAGCTTGTCTTGTCTTGAATCACATCCCAAAAAGTCCTAACGCTCCTTCTCCTTATCAATTGTTCATTGGTAAAACTCTCCCCATTAGCTATTTCCACCCTATTGGGTCAAAGATAGTATATCTCAATAACAAAATCAATCAGGGTGAAAAGTTTAAGGATCGTGGGCTTCCGGGTACCCTTGTGGGTTATAACCCCAATTTTCTGTCCTACCGAATAATCAAACCTGATAACTCTATTATTTCCTCCAAGCACGTCAAGGTACTCAAGAATGAAATCTTGTCTCAAGAAGTCCCTGATTCTCCACCAGTAGAAAACTCTCTTCAAATCCATTTCGATGACGACTTGCCGCTGCCTGTCCCAAACAGCTCTTCCTTGACTGCCATCACAAGTGAACCAATCGAATTAACCAAAAGCCCTTCTTCCTCCAACGTTGTAACTTCCCCTGTCTCTTCTTCTTCTACGTCTCTTGCGAATGCTCAAAACATCAATCCAATTGACTCGGAATCTGAGACCTCTGAAGGTCTGACACGCCTTCTCATTCCAAGTTACTCCCTTCAAGGTTGATCTACTCTAAATCCTCCCCAACAATACGGATACCATCATTATTACGTACCAAAGACTTTTGAACAAGCAAGAAAATGTGCCGACTCTCTCAACTGGGAAACCTCTATGGACGCTGAACTCAATGGGATTGAAACTCTCAAGGTGTGGGAAGATTACGATGGTCCTGAACCGACTAATCCTCTCAACACTACTTGGGTGTATCGTCTCAAGGACAACTGCCATGGAGACCCACTCATCTATAAAAGCCAACTTTGCGTTCAAGGATTTGATCAGATTTACGGATTGGATTATCAAGATACCTTCTCTCCAACCGGCAAAGCTGCCTCCTTACGCATAGCCTTATTATTTGGGCTCTTTCACTCTCATCCAATCACTCAATTTGATGTAAAAAGTGCCTTTCTTCACGCTCCCTTGACCAACAAAGTTATAATTTTAAGACCCAAAGGATCAAAAAGAAATTCGGAATTCCTCATTCTACGAAAGTCCCTCTATGGCTTGAAACAAGCTCCAGCCAACTGGTTTCATACTTTAACCTCCTTGATTTGAGAGCAGGGATTTCATGAATCAATATCCGATCCTTGCTTGTACATCCATCCAGATTCAAATTCGGTTCTCTTCTTTCATGTTGACAATCTTATTCTTGTTGGCCTCGGTAAAAACTTTCAAAATGAATTCTTAAAAAGATTCCCAAATTCCAGTCATCACGAGCCAAACACTATCCTGGGCATGAAATACAAACGCATTGACAACAAAATACTCTTATCTCAACCAAAATATATCAAACATGGACTGGAGGAACTAAAGATGACAGACTGTAAACCCTCTTCCATTCCGCTCTCAGCTAATCTCAATCTTTCGCCAGCGTCCGATGAAGAGCATGAAGAATTCAAGTCGCTCAACATTAACTATTGATCTACTGTTTTTCTTATCAATTACATTGCTTGTCTTACTCATCCTGATCTAAGCTTTGCCGTCTCCAGTCTCGCTCAATTCTGTGAAAGGCCAGGCATCAGTCACTGGAGAGAAGTCAAGAGATTCTGGAAATACTTACACGCCACAAAAAATCTGAAACTCACTCTTCAAATAAACAACTCAAACACTCAAATTGAATCTTACAGCGATGCAACTTGGAGCGATGACTTGGAAACAAGGCGCTCCCAATCCGGACACCTTTCCCTTCTTTTCAACTCTCTCATATCTTGGAGTAGCTACAGACAGCGCAATGTGACTCATTCTACAACGGAGGCCAAATTAAATCCATTAGCAGACTCATTCCTCAAAAACATTTGGATGCAACACTTGGTGGCTGAACTGTGGAAGAAGAAAGTTTCACCCAGTGTCCATTTCATAGATAACAAAGGCCTGGATGATAAACTCAAAAAGTTTGGGTGTAATTCCAAAACTCGCCATATTGATATCAAGACCAAGGCTCTCCGCGAAGAACTCCACCTTGGGAATTTAATTATCAAACTCATACCCGCTTCGGACATGAAGGCCGACGGTCTCACAAAAGCTCTCCCTCTTTTCTCTCTTTCTTCTCTTCTTCAATTAATTGATCCATCCTTCTCCACTCGAACTCCAGTCTTACAAGTCACGGGGGGTTTTAAATGAACAATTGCTCTTCCTGTGCGCCGCTCCTCTCAGCTACACTCAACCTGTCAGCTACACTCAACCTGGCGCGGACTCTGATACTGTATTAACTCATCCTCATCTTTCACGCGCAACTCCACGATCCCCGGGGGTATTCGGTCTCATTCAAGACTCACTCTTCCACAAGTAATAGTGGGAGGGGGGGCCACATGACTTACAACAAACTACTACCTAAATCACGACAACTCTCATCTAATCGCGAACTCAACACATCAAACTCAGCATCTTGACTGTCAACATCACCTCATCAAATCAATCTCTTTCTCCATTTCTTTTCTTTTCTTTCTCTATTCTTTTTATATCTTTTCTTTGCTTGTTTTTATCTTGACTACTGGGCTCATCAACTCTGCTATCTATCATGAACTGACTGGTAAGACTTTTGTACACCACCAACTCTCAACACACAATGATTCTGACTCTCCGCTGTTCTACTCTTATCAAGTCTTCCTAATCATTCCTCTAAATCTTCTCATTGTGTCTCTTCCATAAACTCATCTTCTCAAGTCTCAAGCCACAGCTTTTCCTTGCTCAATGTTTGTTCTGTTTCTTTTCTTTCTTCATTTTCTTTCATTTCTATCTTCAAATATTCTTACACTGATAACTATACTGGCACAGCCCTCTTTGATCAATAACAATCTCAGTTTCCCTCAGTCACTCAACAAAATTATATATTATCCATTATATCAAATATAAAATAATCAAATATTTCCTGTCCAACCCCCAGTTTTCAGCCTCTGGGATGCCAAGACGCTTGCTATCCTTTAGCTACCAGAGGTGATGGAATAAATAATGAAAATATTATTCAATAAATGCAGCAAAAATACGTAAAATATGTGGATAGAGCTATTTCAAGGTTGATTGGTTTGGTTATTGTTTCATATTATCAATCAATATTAATAAATGGAATATTAAATCATTCAATACATGGACCACAATACTAATGGGCATCTTGAACACCTCTCTTGAAGAAATTCAGTTTGAAAACATGTAAAACTGGTTTCCTTGGAACCTTTAATTTATATTCTTAAAGGAGATATTGTTGAAAGATAATATATATACGAGATATATGGTGGGGTGGCAGGGCCTTGTAACCAAGCTTCCACGACATAAAAAGGATAAAAACACTCAATTTTATATTATTGAATCCTGTAGGTACCTTTTTAGGATGTGCACTGATGGGTTAAACCTATTACTGGGGTTAAAAAGGTTATTCAGCAGTTTAAATTGATAAAAACGATTTGGGGATGGATATTATTGATCAGACTAAAGCCATAAATCACTTAAATATCTCTTATAAGTATTTTATTACCTTGGCACGGTGTCTGGATGTAAATATAACGGGGTCTCTGGGTATCAATGTCCTCAAAAGATCTCTATATTTAAAGATTTTTGGGTCCCAATTCTGTCCTTCTGAGGAATTCAGCAGCTCAAAGGGGCAGGCGCTGAGGCTAGAAGGGTAACCAGTGGTAGCCTGTGATGTGTTGTTGGTGCTTTAGCACGGGTAGCATCTACTTCCACAGGGTATGGGAATTATCCTACCTTTTCATTGATTTTTTGAAGTGTGAATAACACTAATTTATCCACATGATCATCATCCAATTAATTATTGTTAGTAAATATTCCCAGGATGTTAATAACTTTTCTTAGTAAAAATTCCTATATATAATCTGTTGTCAGATGGTTTCTAATTATCTATTAGCCAATGGGAGTAAAATAATAATATTGATTTTTCTCATCATTTTCAAAACTCTGTTGATTTCCTTGAAATAATTAATTAAAAATATAAGGTTTGGCATTAAATGTAATATGTTTACACAGTTGGTTTTCTTTGTATGTCACGGACATACTCATGTCTGTAAGTGCTCACAATTTTATATCTAAAGTATTTTAAGATATTTTGGTTATTTTTTATTATATTTTATATAAAATAGGTATAAAGTTTATTTAAGTATTTTTATATAATTTTATGTATTTTTATACTATCTATCATCCATAGGGCTATTTTTTACATATTTAGTCAGTCCCTTTCTAGGTTGTAGCACCTTTATTTGGTACCTGGGCTTCTCAAGCCGCCCCTCACTCTTTCAGCCCGCAGTCCTGTGGCTGCGTACTTCTCAGTTGCCCGGGGGTGTGTACACAGATTTTCAGGGTACCCTGAAAGGGTGGCAGTGCTGCTGCTCAGCTGCGTGTGGATGTGTTGGTTGCCGCGGCTGCGTTCAGGCATTGTGAAAAATCACATTTCTTCCCGTAACTCCTCCAAATCACAGAATTATTGGATTCTGTCAAAAAATTCACTATGAAACCTATACATGGTGTTGCCTGTGAAATAGTAAAATGGCCAAAATCCCAAGGCCATGTTTATTTCCAAATCTTCATAATTCATTTAAAAATATAAGGAGCAGGAATTGGAGGTAGGTGTCAGTGAGTTACCCTACCTCAATTTTTATGTAGATTCAGAATTTTACAATATTATTTATACTTTAATTAATATTTGATTTATTTATTGTATTTATTTTATTTATTTTATTTATTTATTTTATTTTATTTATTTTATTTATTTTATTTATTTTATTTATTTTATTTGTTTTATTTATTTTATTTTATTTATTTTATTTATTTTATTTATTTTATTTATTTTATTTATTTTATTTATTCTTTGTGTTACTTTTGCATCTTGTGCTGCAATAGTAGCAATCTGAAAGCTAGTACCCTTAAATTGAATCATACATCTATTCAAAAAACCAAAACAATCTCCATAACTCTTCTTGAAAAGAAAACTCTTCCCCTAGACTACTTTTATCCCATTGGTAATCCACTCTCCTTCCTTACTCTCCCAAAGAAATCCTTCTCCAAAATCAAAACCCAGAGAAACATTTTTGTATTTATTGGCTTCAATGACACCCTCAGATCTTATCTTATCTTTCAAAATCTTGAAAAATCATTTTGACTAAAAATTTCAAGTTACTCAGCCTCATTCCCCTTACCCATAACCCAAGCTTCTTAGCCCTTGAATTTGAAAAAACAGACAGACCCAATCTCTCCAGGCCACTCAGAATCACAATTCATTCCTCAGCCTCTGATGGTGAAAGAAATAACTCATTTGACAAAAGTGAAGATAAAATCAGTGAAATACCAATTTTCAACAATGATGAGATTGAATCCAAGAGCCAAGATTCAGACTAAGATTTTCATCAAAATTTAACAACTCCAGAAATCCTTACTAGTCCTCCCAGATAAAACTTTAGAGAAAGTTCCTCAAAACTCAAAGCTGTAAAAAGCTCATATCTCAGCATCCCTGAAAAGTTCTCAAAGTCCATCAAAACTGAATTAGAATCAATTAAATGGATGGAGGTATGGAAAGATGTAACCATAATTGAAGAATACTACTTAAGAAATGTCTTGTAACTGAAAAAAAAAATTCCACAGCTTTATATATGAATAAGATAAATTCCAGACTCTGCATTCAATGCTTTAAAAAATTCCCAGGCATCAAGTGAAATGAAAACTTCTACCCCACTGGAAAACTATTGATTCTTCTTGTTCTATGTCAGCTCTCTGATACCAGGAACCTTGCAGTCCTTTAGCTAAAGAGAGTGATAAAAATACTGGAATAATAATAATTATAATTCCAAAAAATAAACGCTTAGAGGCTCAAATAATTAATATAATAAGAGCTGTTTCAAGTTTTAATTGTTTTTTTAATAAAATTTTTTCAATATTTATATAAAAGAGGGGCCACAGTATTATACTACTGGGGTTCTTTACAGAAAAAGCAACCTCTCTTCAAGGGGCCTCCTTAGGCAGTTTAAGAACCTTGGAATGAAGATGGGTGCCTGAGAAAGGGCTTATTCCACTGATGGCAGGGCATAAAAGCACAATTTCCTAGAAAGGAAAGAAAACACTCACTCTGAGCACTTTGTAACAAAAATCCTGCATTAATAGGAAGGGTTTCAGAGCAGATGGGGTGGATTTCCTGACTAAACTTCAAGGATTGATTGGTTTAAAGAAATAAATAAAAATACTACAGAATGGGTCATAAATCAATTTCTTAGACTCTTCATAAGCACTTGAATAACAATGACACGGTTTCTGATTGATGATAATAATTCCTGGTAAAATGATCATGGAATAATGGATCCAAAGAGGTCTGTATAAATACCTTTTTGGGGTGATTTTGAGCTCCTCAGAGCGCATGGAGAGAGTTCTGCTCATGTTCTGAGGCTGGCAAGCCAGTAAGGGAACAATTAGCACGTCCACTTGGTGCTGTTAATCAGGTGACCTTAGATCTTCTGGATTTCTATACTATTTTAGCCACAGGATACTTTAATCTATTATGTCATAAATTTGATCATTCTGCTCTCATCCTGAATTTTTACTACTATTATTGCTTTAAAGTGAACAGATGTGAGCTTTTACTGATTTTGAATCATCTGTTGATCACGCAAAATTTTTTTTATAACTTTTATGAACACTCCTTGTAGTGTTTTGTGTTCTTTAAATATCAGAGTCAATGATTTATGTGGTAATCCTTGATCTTTAATTTATTATTTAAAAATGTTATCAACTAAATTTTTATTGATTTTAATTAAGTTTTGATCTTTTTAGATTATTACTAATGCATATGTCAAATTGTTACATATTCCAGGCAACCCTAATTAGGTTGTAGCTTTTTTGAGCTGTACCTGGTTGTCAGATTAGTCACAACGGATCCAGACGCGGGGATCAGTCAGTTCAGATGCGCACGGGGTAGGAACCGCTGCGTTTGTGGCAGAATTGGTTGCGTGCGGGTCTTTATAACGCGGGAAACTGCTACTATGAGTAATTAGGTGTTTCTAATGATGTGGGGCTCTGTGCGGGAATTGTGACATAACACATTTCTGCATGTAACTCCTAAAATATAAACAACACCTCAATTTTTTGTGAATTTTAGGTGTAAGCCCTATACGTGACAAAACCTGTGAAATATTAGAATGGCCAAAAAGTGCCATACTGGTGTCATAATTTTTGGTACTTTTCTTTTTAATTACTTTAGATATGTAAGGAATTGGATTTCAAGGGTAGAGTCAGTGAGTTACCCCACCTAATTTTGGGTGAGGAATCCATTTCTTTAATAATATTTATAGATTGATCACTCCTTCTTTTGTTAATTAAGATATTCTTATTTTTCATGGTTTTGTGTTGCTATGACAGGTTTCTCTGTACATAGTAGCAAGTTGACATTCCCCCACTCCAAGATATGTCTATATCTGAAAAAAAATTCAGATTCAATGCCCTCTGCTGGCTCTTTAGTTCCTTAGGTGTATGGGTCTATCAGGGATATTGTGTTCAGGTAACCATTCATCTTTATCAGCTGATTCTCCCTTGTATCTAACTAGGTAGAGTCTGACATCTTTTCTATTGATTGTTTCTTTTTTATCTTGAAGGATCTTGCTAATTTTTCCTCTGTCTTTTTCGCGTTCTTCTGCAACAGTTATTTCAGGGGAAGCAGTATATTCTCCATTCCTTGGGTGGTAGTGTTTGATGAAACTTACCGGGAAGATTGGGTGTTTTATAGAAAGCTCATCACTAAGCATTACATCCACAGCATTTTTTCCATGAAGTTTATTAATGGTGAAAGGTCCAACAAAAGATGTTCTAAGCTTCCTATTTCCAGCTAAGTTGGTGAAGTTGATGGTGAAGATCAAGACTTGATCACCAATCTTGAAATCAGGCTGCTTATGGCTTTTATCCCACCTTTGTTGGTTATACTTTACAGCATCCTGGACACCCTTAACAGCATGTTCATTGGCTAAATATAACATGTTTTTTGAAATCAAGTGATGTAGGGTGAATATTTATTAGCTGGTGATTTAAGTTATGCTTGGGTAATTTAGGAATACATCCTCTTTCCAGTATGTAGGGTGCTTCCTTAGTGGTAGAGTGCGTGCTACTCTTGTAGGCCATATCTAGTGCGGGTAAAAGGCTAACCCAATTATAGCAATAAACTTTGGAATTCTTGTATTCTAGTCCCTTAATCATTCTTTCAGCTAAGCCATCTGTCTGAGGGTGATAAGCTGTAGAGAAAGCTAAGGTGGTTCCAAGCATATCATGAAGATTTCTCCAGAACTCAGAGGTGAATTTAGGATCTCTGTCACCAATAATAATCTTGGGAACTCCAACATCAGAAATGAGTCTGTTCCAAAATAATAGGGCAACTTAGGCTCCCCCTGGTGGTAGTACATTTACAAAGTCCATGTTGATGATCTCCCATCTTTTCTTGGGTTCAGAAATCTTTTTCAGTAGACCAAACCTTTTCCCAGTGGTCCTGTTTGACTTCAACTAGTAACATACTGGATAGTGCAGTCTATCCAATTTATCCACCAAAACCTTATCTAAGGTTCTATCAGCAGATAAATTGCCAGATGAGCAGTTATCATGGAATTCAGGCAGGAAGTGTTTGATATGGTCATCCTTAGTGAAGACTGTAACACTTGAATGTTGATGCCTGTAGTATACTAGACCATCCCATATGGTGAACCTTCTGGCTTTTTATTGTTTCAAGAGGGGTTCAGGAAGGCTAATGATCAATTCAGATGGTTGAGAAGTACGTTCCATAGTGGTTATCAGAGTTTTCATTCCAGAATTTTAAGATTCTTTGATTGAGTTGATAAAGGATTCATCCAATTCACAAATGTGGATTCCCATTATAGGAGATTCATTATTCAACATGTTTATTTTAAGGATAGGGAAGATATCATTATCCTCTGGGACATAAGCAGGGTTACTTGGGTCATTGGGTAAAGCATTCCTGCTCAAACTATCAGCATTCTGATTTTTAGTACCATATTGGTGAAATATGGTCATCTGACCTTTGTACTTTTGTATTCCTATCTGCCATCTTAACATGTGCCTACTAGGGGTTTTCATGTTTATCAAAGTCCTGAAAGCATTTCAGTCAGTAATCACTGTGAACTTGTTGCCTTCCAAGTAGTAATGAAGTTTTTCCAGAGCCCATAATAAAGCAAGTCATTCCATTTGGCTTGCACCATACCTTTTCTCAGTATCCTTAACTTGTCTGGATATGAAGAGTATAGGTTTTTCCACTGGTTTTTCATCCTCTCTGACTTCCTGGTGTAGTGCAGCTCCTAGCTTGTCATTAGTAGCATCTATGTAAAGCTTGAAGAGTTTATAATAGTCTGTCTGAATCATTACTGGAGCTGAAGTCTAGCCATCTTGAGTTCCTCATAATTCTTAAATCTTTCATGAGTCACTTTGAACAAGGTGGTGTGGTTGCAGATTTCATACAGACACTTGGTTAGAATGTTGGGTTCCATAGCTGTCACCCTTTTCTCTTTTGTATGCTTTCCAACTTTCATCTCCATGTCACACCTCCATGACTATACCTGGGGCGGACTCACATGCGTGGAAGGACTCTTTTCCTCATCCTTCCCCCCTCCACCCTGTGCTGTCCCAGGTATGTATCTCCTCCTTTTCTTTTTTTCCTTGTTTCTCATTTTCTTTGTCTCTCTCCCAGAGTGTTGTGATTTCCAGTCTCATTCAACTGATGCAATGAATGATCCTTCCACCTTCCACCCTGTGCTGTCCCAGACTTTGTCTACCTCATCGGGTTATGAGCCTAGAGCTCCACAGCTTATGCATATAAGGATCTGTATTCTTAGCAATGAAGCAAAGTAGTCAACAGAGTATCCCTCTCCTTTCCCTCAAACCATCAAAACACAAAAGCTCATCTGTATCTGATTCAATCATGCTTTCCCCCTCCTCAAACTCTCTCCTTACAGGCTCTCACAAGCTCTCTAACGCCAAACTGCCCGTCCTGAAACCACCAGGACCAGATTCAAACTACCTTGATTGGGAATTTGTGGTTACCTTGTATTTTGAGGCCACGGGATTGGAATATGTTATCAAAAAACCCAAGCCGGAGAACCCAACCTCCTCCTGGACCACAGAAAACAAGGTTTCTCGTGCCCTCATCAATCAAGCCATCGACTCCAGCAATCTGCGCTACATCAGAGAGCACCTACAACCCGCACATGGCATGTGGTATGCTCTGAACAAAGACCATCAGGATCAGAAAACCGGCGGCAGAGTCTACTGGATGAGGAAACTCCTCCTAACCAAAATGGACAGAGACAACATTCTCTCTCATATCAACACAATGGCCCGCTCTCACGAGCGCCTTGGTTCTCTCATCTCAACAGAAAATCCTCTTACGGCAGACAACGTCCACGTGGCAGCCCTCCTCAGCTCAATACCTCAAGACTGATTACACTGTGTGTCTTCCCTCATGAATCAAGACGGTGTCAAATCAAAAACCGTGGTTACTTCTCTTAAAAACAAATACACAAGGCAACAATCTCAAATGGCCATCAATATTTCAGCTGCTTCAGCCAAAACTGACATGACCAAGACGCCCTCAACCACATCAGAAAGGAACTCAAAACACTGCTACTTCTGTAACAGAGACGGTCACAACCTGAATAAATGCTACAACACATGCAGAATCCTCAAAAATGTGAAGGCATCTCAAGGTCAATCAGCTGACATGACTCGCCCCAAGAAGCCTCAAACCAAATCAAAGAAACCAGCTGCTTGTGCTGGGAGAACCACTGCCAAAAACTTAATCTCATCCTCCAGTCATCCTGATGCCCCCAAAGAATTCCGACTACTCAGGCTTGGACCTAGAAGTAGCTGCTGGATATGCTGAGAGCTTTGAATCTTCTCACTCCTCAACAATGCCTCAGACCAACGCAAACCTGGACTCTGGCTGCTCCGTTTCAATGAAACCCTTTTTGTCAGCGCTTCAATCAGGTAATTCTGACTCCACTCCTGTTTTCCTGAATGACCATTCACTAGTCAGAGCCTCCCATAAAGGAGTCCAACGTCTGCCATTTGACAAAACCAAAGGCATCAAGACCTTATTTGTTCCTACCCTCCACAAACCTCTTCTTTCAATTGCTGGACTGTGCAATTTCAATCTTACAGTGGTCTTCACTTCATCCAGCTGCTTGATCTATCCCTCTCAAGACATCCAAATACGGGCCGATCCAGTTGGCTTGGGATACAGAAAAGGGAACTTATACTATATACCTACAGAGTCTGTGAGCTCTATCTCTCCTGCAGCTAACCACAGACTGCCCTTTAAGGATTCCTTGTTTGCATACCATGTACGGTTTGCCCATCTAAGCCTCAAGCCTCTTAAACGTCTGCTCTGTCTCCATGGTATTCTAACCTTGCCAATGGAAGAAATCCAAGTTCAACAATGTCTGATATGCTTTCAGTGCAAGATGAGTCAAACACCCTTCAAATCTTGTCAACCGTATCAATCCTCAATTCCCAGTCAACTCATCCACTCAGATGTAGGCTTGTTTGAGGTAGCATCCAGGGAGGGATACCACTATTTTGTAACGTTCATCAACAACTTTTCCAAATTTATTGCTGTATTCACAATGAAATCCAAGAATGGTGTTTTTGCCTGCTTTAAACTGTTTTGCACTATCTTGGAAGTCAATGCCAATCATCAAATCAAGACATTGAGGTTGGACAATGGCAACGAGTACATCTCCACAGTTCTCCAAACTTATCTACAGTATTCAGGTATTGTTCTTGAGTTAGGGCCTCCTCATTCTTCTCAAATGAATGGGGTGGCAGAGAGAGCTAATTGCACCATAGGAAACATAGTTTGGTGCTTGCTCCTCCAGTCCCACAATCCCAAATCCTTCTTGGCCAAAGCGTTTGGCCATTTGTTCTCCACATACAATTCTTTCCCGTGTCATACTCAGGCGGGTTTTGTGCCACCTATGTCTCTCCTATCAACATCCTTGCCTCCTCTGTCATCCCTCCATCCATTTGGGTGCCTAACCTGGTACAAAGTACCCAAGGAAAACCGTAGCAAACTCAATGCTTAAGCTAGAGCCTCCATTCAGCTTTTGACGCTCCCTAATGGAGGTGGGTACAGGGTCTGGGACCTTGCACAAAAGCTGACAGTCAAATCCAGGGATTTTCTCTTTGTCAACTCAACCTTTCCTTACCCATCCATATCTATGACTTCTCCAGAGAACCCTCTTGGCTTTGGAATACCATGGCCATCACCAACCATGGCCTCTTCCTTGCCTCCTTACAATCTTGCTCCACCACCCAATGATGATCTTTCACTCAACATTCCTCTATGCCCCGGAATAAACCGGCATCTTTCTGCCTCAATCCATGCACCATCTAATCAATATCAATCTCCCTCCGGAGATATCAACACGTTGGAGTTGTTGGCTGAAGAGTCGTCTCTGAGTCCAACCTCCCAGACTCAGTCGCCTGCTCCCACTCAGCCTGTAGATTTGCATCCCATATTCCTCTACCTCCTCTCCCCTGGCCAGCTGCCTCTCCACCTCCTGCACCTTTGCCTAGTCCTGCCCCTTGGCGTTCAACTCAAAGTCAAAGAGTTCCTGACTGTTATGGTCATTGGTCTCTTCAGCTCAGACACCTGGCAATGTCAACACTCCCAAAACCTGGAAAAAGCTTCTACGCTCCCCTAACAAACTTTTCTGGTTGAAAGCTGCAGAAGATTAATTTGCTTTGTTATTCCGCATGCAGACCTGGAATCTAGTCCCTCGACCACAAAAAGGTAAAATTATAAAGTCAAAGTGGGTGTTTAAGGTAAAGAAGCAGCTTGACCACAACATTCAGAAACTGAAGGCAAGGCTTGTGGAAATGGCCTATACGCAAACCCACGGCATCAACTACCAAGAGGTCTTCTCCCCAACACTCCGCCTCAAGACGCTTTGTCTCATCTTCAGTCTACTTGCCTCAAATAACTGGAAGGGCCGTCAAGTTGACTTTAAGACGGCTTTTCTCAATGGTAAGCTTTATCACGAGGTGTACATTCAGCAACCGCCTGGTTTCAAAGATCACCGTCATCCCAACTGGGTGTGCAAGCTCAATATATCAATCTATGGTCTCAAGCAGTCGCCTTGCCAATGGAATGCAAAACTCCACAAAGCACTCTTGAATGCTGGGCTTCCCAACTCAAAATACAATCCTAAGTTATACTTCAAAATAAACAAAGGAAGACTCATTGTTGCAGTCACCTCTCATGTCAATGATCTGGCCATTATCGGTGAGCCCTTGTTTGTTGACTCTACCATTGCCTTGTTGGGTGCCAAGTTCAAGATTGGGGCTGATGAAGAGCTTCATCACTTTCTGTCTGTTCAAATTGAATGTGACACCACCAATTGCCTTCTCTACTCAAACCAATCACACTACATCAGCATACTTGAAGAGAAATTTCTGGGAAACAATCACAAATTGGTGTGGTGCCCCATCCTGGACAACCTGGCCACCTTAAGACCTCAATCCATAAACTTTTGCGCAAACAAACAGTCGGGCATCTAAAAAAAAAACAAACAAAAAATTCCAAACCATCCTCAGGTTCATCCGCATCCTCATCATCATTGTTGCGCGCCGCTCATCATCATCGTCGCGCGCCGCTCATTGTCATTGTTGTCCCTTGTCCGCATTTTCATTGTTGTGTGCTGCTCACCGTTGTTGTCGCGCGCTGCTCACCGTCATCATTGCGCGTTGCTCATCTATCATTGTCCCGCGCCCTCATCTCTAATCCGACTT
Source organism: Puccinia polysora (assembly GCA_025617555.3). Taxonomy (NCBI): domain Eukaryota; kingdom Fungi; phylum Basidiomycota; class Pucciniomycetes; order Pucciniales; family Pucciniaceae; genus Puccinia; species Puccinia polysora. The sequence continues at coordinate 10,587,812 of CM062622.1, read as the reverse complement.
CCGCGCGTCCCAATCTCCTATATGTCCGCTGCGCATCCCAATCTCCTGTCCCCCGCGCCTCCTGATCTCTTATCCAACCGCCGCATGGCGCTCATCCATGACTTACCAAATCCATCCCGACCGCACCCCCAAGCATTTGTCCAATCCTTGGATCCGTCAATCTCCCATCTCACTCAATCTATCATTTGTGAATCTCAAGCCTGTCAGGATTTACTCAACTGCCTCAAGCAGATCTCCTATCTGTCCATCTGCGCTTGCACGAACTTCATTCGTCACCTTTCCTGGGACTCTCCCACCCAATTCCGCCTTTGGACGTGGGGTGGAGAAGTGTTGACTACCGCCCGCGGACACCCACGGCATTTGGGTCCATTTTCCTTTCCCACCCCTTTCTGCCTTTGGACAAGGGGTGGGTGATTCCGGTATTGTCGCGTGCGCCTATCCACGGACAGACGCGAGTGTTAACTTGATTTTCTTTCTTTTTACGCGCTATCTGTAGAATCTGTTGTACATAGTCTAACAGGGCCTTCTGCCCATATAAGGAGGGGCTCTCCCCTGCCTTTTGAATCAAGCATGGATTCATCCAGCAGGAAATCAGCACACCGTTGAAAAAACCTGTTAAACTTCAATCTTCACCTGAGCCTCCTTCCTCTGAAGTGGAAGACATGGAAGTAGAAAGGGAACCACTTATGGAAAGGTTCCAGGACAACTCTGATCTTCCCCCTCTTCAACCTGTCCAACCCTCAGATCTTCTTCCATCACCTATTTCACCTGATCTTCCTCCCTCAACCCAGCACAAAGTTTGATTTGAGAGGGGCATCTGCAAGGACTACCCTAATGCTGTGGAAGGAGTATTAAAGAAAATTTCTGATCTTAAAATCCCTGATCTATCTGTGGCTGAACTCCTGTCAATCTCTCCATCTCTGGCTGAAGGGATGAGAAATGGGTTTCTTGTTGACGTGTGGAGATTGGTCCAGAAAAATTAAAGGTCTCCTCTGGTACTCCAATAGAGGATTCTGGTGAAACAGATCCCTCTTTAGATACCAACCTGTATTCCTTTCCTCTTGGCTTTTTCCCATGTTATCTTGGTGATTCAACTAAAACGGTTTCTCTCCTTGTGGATTGGTGTTCTCATCTCAACTTGATTTTGGACTCCATGGCCTGCAAGCTTAAAATTATCCCAAGGGCCAGTTTCAATTCTGCTGTCTATGGAATAGGGAACCAGTCCTGTGAGCTGGTTGGTATTGCTGAGGATATCCCTGTTTGAATTGGTTGAAATATTGTTGGCACCTGTCACTTCTGGATCACTTGTCTGGATGGTCCCATGATCTTGGGAAGGCCTTTCTTAATGGACTTTGGTGCTACCCTGATGTTTTCTGATCAAGTTGGGGAGAGAATTCTCCTCCCTGATGCTGATGGCAGAAAGATTGAAGTGCTTCTTTGTTCTCTGGATTCTGGTTGTTGGGAAAGAGACTTCCCTGGTCATACTCCCAAATCTGTCCTGAAAGGAAAGCAGAAAGAAAACTCTCATTCCTCTCAGCCTCATTTTTTAGCAGAATAGTTGGCCCTACTTATAGTTTTAGTTCTTCTCAGCCTCAGACTTCAACTCATGGACCAGCTTCCACCTCAGAGGCATATCTTTCTTTTTCCTCATCATTTCCTTCTCATCCAAATAAGATCAAAAATCAAACACATAAAAAATCCAAAAAATTCAAAAATATCTCTCCTCTGTCTGGATCTGTGGTATCTTCTTTTCCTTTGTCTTTTCAGTCTGATCACTCATCCTCTATTCCAGTTTCAAATATCAGCAATGAGTCTAAACTAGATCTCAATCTCAATTCTTTTCTTGGTGGCCTTGGTATGAAGGAGTATGGTCTTAGGTGGAGGAAATCTGGGGTAGAAGTAAGTCCTCCCAATTGTGCACCACCACGGGCTTCTACTACCGTCATTTTAGAAACTCTACCCTGTGCCACACATGTGAGCAATGTGTTATCTTTTGGATGCTCTTTTATGGAGAAGGCACCTTTCAAGGACGCAGCAGAACATCAAACTTGGAAGATGTTGGAACATGGCCTCAGTTTTTGTAGTCAGGTCTCACTGGTCAATGCTTGGAGGAAGAAAGGATTCCTCTCCTTTGCCACCAAGTACAAACCAGTCGCAAAGACCGTCCAGCCAGTCAACCAACCAATTCCTCTCAACCTCAATCCTAACTTGATTTCTTTCTTTTTACGCGCTATTTTTAGAATCCGTTGTACATAGTCTAACAGGGCCTCCTGCCCATATAAGGAGGGGCTCTCCCCTGCCTTTTTAATCAAGCATGGAATCATCCAGCGGGAAATCAGCACACCCTTGATCCTTGAGCCTTCATAATCAACCCTTGATCCTTGAGCCTTCATACTCAAACCCTTGATCCTTGATCCTTATCACCAACCAATAGCCTTGCTGGTTGAAGAAAAATTCCGTCTGTTGGAATTTTGAGTGTTTTATACCACTCTTTGATCCCTTTCTCTGACCATACTGGTCCTGATCCTTGATCATCTTTCTGGAGCCAATCACAATTGATTGAAGAGGTCTTATTAAGATTAAGACCTGGAGTGTTGAACCTCCCTTTACTTCCTTTGGAGTTGCATTCTGACAGCCTACTCTTGAGTCCCTTGAGAAGTGTTGAGGTTATCCTTGCTTCAAATCAGTTACTGTTTGCCTTAGAGCTTCTTAAACATTGTGCTTTGTCTTGTACAGCCACCCTCAGTTATCTGGTATCCTTCAAGCTCTTGATTGCGGAGATTTGGGCAGGTTCATTGAGAACCTGGAGGTTGCTTGGTTTTGAGTTGATCATCCCCAATCTTCTTCTGACGTCCAGAGGTATTAGCTTGTGGGCGTTGTCTACATACAACAGCTTTTTTTCCTTTAACTCTAAGCAGACTTTAACTTCTTTTGTTCAAGTTTTTCCCTGCATAATCATGTCTCAGATAGTGCTGTTCCATCGCTACCAAACTATTGTCATCTTTATCCTCAACTCCTTGATTCCTCATTTACCAGGTTCTGGACCTTGATCTTGGTTACATTTGAATATTTTTGTAACACTCAGGAGGGCAGCCTAAACAGCACCTTTCCCCTCCACAGAACTGCCACGGCCTATCACTTTTTGGAGTCTTACATTGGCTGTGACGCCTTCAGATCCTCAGTTCAAAGCTCTTACCCGCCGGTTGAAAGAAGAACCCTCTGCCTTGGGACCCTACAACCAACTCATAGGGTCCCGCCTCTGGGTTTACCAATGCACCCGTCCCAATATTGCCTTTGTGGTCAATTGGCTCTCACAACATCTCCGGGATCCCTTGGAGTCCCACTGGCGGGCAGCGGTTTGAACTCTAAACTACCTTGTCTCCTCAAAACACTTGAGGCTTTAACTAGGAGGAAGCCTAGAACTCTCCAGCTATTCAGACTCAGACTGGGCCAAGGACAGAGACGACAGGAAGTCAAAATCAGGGTACGTCTACCTTCTGGGGGTTGGGGCTATCACCTGGAAATCCCATAAGCAGGCCACGGTTTCCCTCTCCAGTACTGAAGCAGAATACAAAGCCCTGTCTCTTGCAAGGAGGGCTTATGGATCAAAAATATTCTAGCTGAACTCTGTATTTGACCGGACACCTCCATCCACATCCACGTTGACAACAAGGAAGCTGAGGCCCTGGCAAAGAACCCCAAACATCATGCCAGAACCAAACACATCCATGCGCAATACCATTTCATCTGGGATTGTGTGGGAGACAAGTCAGTAGACCTGGTTCATGTCTCCACAACAGACATGCTTGTGGACATGCTCACCAAACCGCTGGGTAGGGTTCTTCTGGAAAAACATTGACTCATGTTTGGGGTGTTTTCATGCTTTCTTTCTTTCTTTCTTGCTTTCTATCTTTCCTTCTTTCTTTCTTTTCTGTCAAATCTGCTGTCTCTATCTTTACTCTCTCTTCCATCCTGTTCCACACATGTCTTTTCATTTCAAGTGTGCAGCAAGGGGGGGTGTTGGGTTCCATAGCTGTCACCCTTTTCTCTTGTGTATGCTTTCCAAATTTCATCCCCATGTCACAGCTCAATGACTATACCTGGGGCGGAATCAGGTGCGTGGAAGGACTCTTTTCCTCATCCTTCCACACTCCACCCTGTGCTTTCCCAGACTTTGTCTACCTCATCATAGGAGAGAAAACTTTGGTAAGTACTTCCTATAGTAGCTGCAGAAGCTAATAAAAGATAGGAGTTCAGTTTTATTCTGTGGCATTGGCCTATTCATTACTGCTGCTATCTTTATTTGGTCAACAGCTAAGTTTAGTCCAGAGACAATGTGTCCTAAGGCTTTCAGTTCTCCAAAACCAAAGTTATATTTTTTCATTGATACTTTTAATCCCACAGCAGAGATAGTTTTGAAGACTAATCTTACTTTATCCAGGTAAGTATCCCATTCATCAGCGTAAATGATAACATCATCAATGTAAAAATCATCTATCCTTGTCTGATGAAAAATCCTAGAACTGTGTCCATCATCCTTTGAAAATGAGAAGGAGCATTTTTTATACCAAAAGTCATCCTTAGATACTCATAAATCCCCAAATTAAAGATGATTCTCATGAATTTCTGGCTATCAGGGATGATATGTATTTGGTGAAAACCTTTCAGCATGTCCATGGTAGTGATGTACTTAGCTTTTGATAGGTTATGCAGAGCATTTTCAATCCTTGGAAATGGATAATAATCAGCTTGGGTGTAGTTGTGCAGCATTCTGAAATCTCCAACCATCCTTGACTTATCATTATGCCAAGCTATAATTACTGGAGTAGTGATATCTACTTGTTCATTGTATTCTACTTTCATAAGACTTGTAGGTAGACCAACTCTTGAATATGAGTTTCCAGAGCAGCTCTAGATTTTGGAATAGAAGGGTAAGAAGGCCTCCTGAGGTTAAGTGTGTAAGGAGGCTTCATTTTTAGAGTCAGAATCATATCACGTCATTTGATGTTACCAATGAGGTGATCCTTGGTACAGAAAGCATTCTGAATTTCAAAGCATACTTGTAGGATGTCCTGTCTTTTTTCTTCATTGAGCAGGGGATTAAAAGCTGCTTGAGAGAAGTATTCCTGATTAAAACTCTCTAAGTGTTTTTCATAATTTGAATCAGAAGTTTGAGAATTGAAATGGCATATTTAAAACTTCTTGTTCCAGTCTCCTCCTATAGTGAAGTATCTACCCTTGCTTTGGAATACATCTATACCATACAAGCAAAGAGAATGATTACCAAGGATGAAGGGATCACATACTCCGCTTTGGAGCACTCAAAATTCAATTTTCAGTTTAAGTGATCCTTTAGAGTGAGGCAGTATGATATCAGAGGACCATACTCCAACAGCATTAAAAGAAGAATTACAACTGATGAGCTTAGCCTGAGGTACAGGTAATAAGTTCAGTTTCCAGTTTGGATGTTGTTGCTGCAAATAAGTTGAACCAACAGAGGAGCAAAAGGCTCCACTGCCCAGAATTAACTTAACAGGGGAACCTTGAATTAAACCCGTATCATAGCATGTTTTTCCTAAATTGTAACTTTTACCGGCAGAAGGTTTTAGAGTCAAGGCCTGAGCCTCAGAAATGTTATGAATCTTCCTGTTGGGATTCCATTTTTGAGGAAAAACATCCAGTTTGGATGTTTTTCCTCCAAATAAGTTGAACCAACACAAGAGCAAAAGGCTCCACTGTCCAGAAGTAACTTAACAGGGGAACCTTGAATTAAACCAGTATCATAGCATGTTTTGCCTAAAGTGTAACTTTTACGGGAAGAAGGTTTTAGAGTCAAGGCCTGAGCCTCAGAAATGTGGTGAATCTTCATGTTGGGATTCCATTTTTGAGGTAACATAGAATCCTCATTAACAAAATTTATTTCTAGAGAAGACTCCATACTTCCTTCAGGGACATTTATGGGGTTAGTGATCATCAAATCATACTCAGAAAGTGATCCATCAGTATCATCTAGGTGAGGGTCAGGATTATCATACTCTTCTCCTCCAATAGTATTAATTCTTTTCCTAGGTAGAGGACAATCAGGTTTTACATTTCCTGTTTGGTTACAGTTCCAACATACTTTTTCCTTTAACTCTGGAGTCTTCTTGACCTCCAAGGTAGTAGGATTAGTGGGAGGGGATTCCTTATTTTTGGCAGTATACTCTCCCCTGTTCCTAGTATTTTGTTCTCTGGGGAGTCTGTTGACTATTATCTAGAACATTCATATCAACAGTCTTTTCCAATACACCTATCAAGGTAGAAAGATCAGAGTCCATAGGCATTCTGCACCTTACACTGTGGTTAATTTGTCCGTGACATAAGTTGAGGAGTCTTTCATTGACTTCTTCTTTATCAGCATCTGGATAAAAACAGTCTAACCTCCTTTTCTGCTCTAAGCACCACTTTTGAGGTTTTTCCTTGGATGGATCAAACTGGGAGGTTTCAAAATTTTTCATCATCTTTCTTTTCCAAATCCTAGTACCAAATTGTACTTTGATCAGTTCTTTCCCAGAACTCCAGGATAAAGATCAAACTTCTTCTCTTTTATTGATAAACCAATCAATAGCCACTCTTTCAAATAGTCTGGGAAATCTTACCACAACTATTGTATCAGGAAGTTCATAAGAAGCAAGGGTATAATCAATACATTTAATGAAACTGACATGGTTGTATTCCCCTTCTCCGGAGAATTTAGGCCATTCAGTAATGGGAGGAAGTAACTTCAAAGACTTTTCTATTTAAGGAGTAGGACAGGGCCTAAAAGATTCATTCCTATTTGTCATGGTTCTGGCAGGAAAACTAGGAGTACTGGTGAACCTAGCAGGTCTAGTTTCTTCCAGGTCAATGACTGGGGAGTTGGTAGAATTTACTTTAAGATCTCTAAGATCATTCTTAATCATATCTAACTCCATCAAGTTTGTTGTATAGTAAATCAATTTTGTTAATCAGGTGGGCTGAAGGAGTAGGACTAGTTTTCTTAAATTCTCCCTTAAGCTAGTTCATGGTTGCAAAAATATCTTCCTGAAGAATTGATTGGTTATCATCAATATGTTTCATCAGGTCCAACTTACTAGATTTTATATTATCCTTGATTTGTTGTATTTTGAACTCATCAATTCTTATAGTCTTAGACTGGGTATTGATCACTCTGAAAATACTCAGACTCAATCTGTCTAATTGGTGGTAAACTTTGTCAAAAAATTGGCTGACAACTGTAAAATTGTGAGACACATTTACAGAAAAACTTTGAAGAGCTTCTACATCTAATTGTGGTACACCTTTTTACACTTCTGGGCTAGGGATATTATGGTGTCCCAATACTTTGGGTTCCTTAACTTCTGATGGGCTGAGGACCTCTTCTTTTTGGGGTCATTTCCCTTTAAGGAAGCTAACTGATCCCAAGGATTCCAGTTCTGCATGTAGCCTTCTACTTCTTTCTTTTGGATCAACTTTTGCAGAGAAATATGAGATTTTTTTGCCAGAGAAATAGCTTTTCTCATACCTGGCTGAGCTTCCTGGGTCTGAGCCAACTTGAATTGTTCCCAATAGCTCACGTGCTCTTTCACTAACACTTGGACTCTTTCCTCCTTTGTTGAGTCCAGCTGGGGCGGCATAGAAGGACCGGCATCCTCCTGCAATAACTTGTTGGGCAATTTGTGGTTCTCCAACACTCTTTTGGTCCAGTTGGTGGCCGCGGTTGATGCCATTGTTGTCCCGCGTGACGCTATGGTCATGGGTTTGAGCCCCCTCATTGCGCTTGCAACTGGAGTCATTGCGCCTACAGGTTTGTCCGGGCAGAGCTCCATACAATGGGGCTCTACCTGTTGCACGGGTGTTGCATCTTTTTTGGTACATAGCATCAAAAAAAATGAGTAAGTCTTTTTTCAAAACTTTTGAGAAAAGACTTAAACATATAAAAAATAATATTTTTTGAGTATTTATATTTTCAATAATTTTTTATTTATATTTTAACTTACTTAAAATTAAATTCAAGGGTACCAACACTTGATTGGGATCCCCACTGTCCTTGGGGGGTATTCCAATGGGGTCTGAGTGTGTTCCAATCAGATCCTGGGATAAATCCAAGAGTAAGTCCAAGGTTACACTGTCTGGGATGTCCTTGAGGAGGTCCTGGTCATTGAGATCACCAAAAATCAATCCACTGAGATGGATAAAGACCAAAAAAAATATAAGTTTAATATTTTTTTGCATTTTTACGTAGCAAGATGATTTTTTTAGAAAAATAATCACTTTTATTAGTTCTGGATTTTTCTTTATCTTCAGGATTATTTAGTTTATAAATAAAAAGCTTCCTTTGATAGATTTTCCACTCCTTATGTTGCCTTAATAATTAATTGAAATTGATAATTCTTTCAAGCTAAAGTTCTTTGTGCTTTATAAACTTCTGTTTATAAGAAAGCAATTTCTCTTGTTGTTGCTCAGGAGTTATAATAACAGGGACAAAGTTACTGATTTTTTCTTCCTTTTTCTTTTTAAGAAGGTTCAAATAATAATTGATCAATTCTTTTTTTGTCTTAAGATCCACTAGAGAAACAAAGGATGAAAAGTATATTTAATAATTATTTTAACTTATTTTTAATAAATAGACTGGTCCAAGGAATAAATAATCAAAGATTAATTATTTCAGGATATTTCCCGGCCAGACCCCAAGTTGTCACCTCTCTGATACCAGTATTAACCTTGCAGTCTTTTAGCTACAGAGAGTGATAAAAAATACTGGAATAATAATAATTATTATTATTCCAATAAATAAACCCTTAGAGGATGAAATAATTAATATAATAAGAGCAGTTGCAAGGTTTAATTGGTTTTTTAATAAAATTTTTTAATATGTCAATAAAAGAGGGTCCACAGTATTATACTACTGGGGGTCTTTACAGACAAAGCAACCTCTCTTCAAGGGGCCTCCTTAGGCAGTTTAAGAACCTTGGAATGAAGATGGGTGCCTTAGAAAGGGATTATCTCACTAATGGCTGTGAATAACAGTACAATGGCTTAGACAGGAAGGAAAACACTCACTCTGAGCACTATATCACGAAAATCCTTTAATAATAGGAAGGTTTTCAGAGCAGATGGGGTGGATTGCCTGGCTAAACTTCAAGGGTTGATTAGTTTTAAGAAATAAATAATAATACTACAGACTAGGTCATAAATCACTTGCTTAGACTCTCCATAAGCACTTGACTAACAATGACACGGTTTCTGATTGATAATAATAATTCCTGGTAAACTGATCATGGAATAATGGATCCAAAGAGGTCTGTATAAATACCTTTTTTGGGGTGATTTTGAGCTTCTCAGGGCGCGTAGAGAGAGTTCTGCTCTTGGGCTGCTTGTCACTTTATCACTCTCATGTCTTCATTGCTATCCTCATTGCTTCATCACTCTCATTTTTTTTTACTTTCATAAAATTCCAAATCTCATGGCTTTATTTCTCTCATTGCTTCATGCCTTCATTCCTATTAATCTCTTCAAATTCCCCTCAAAACCCCCCACCCGCAATTCAACACAAAAGTCCAATTGACTAAAGCAAATTACATCCCCAAGGAACTCTAAATCGAAAAATTCTCCCCCATCATCTTCAAAAGGCTCAATTCAGCTCAACAGAGATTATCACATAATCCTGTTCAAATAGCGCAAAATTCCCTCCAACTATGACAATTTCCTTGGATCTGACAACAATAAAAAAGTTGGCCAACCTCCATCCTCTACGGTTGATGGTTATCTCCTGAAGGCAAATGAAGTGAAGAATAAAAAAACGTTAGGCTGCATCTTTCATCCAAATGGATGTGGGACCAACTCAAGAACTATTGAGCCAATTAAAAAAAGGCCACTTGATGTCAATTTCCACTGGTTTTTGTATCCCTGACTCAAATATAACCAAGTGAATCAACTTGGGGGTTGATAAGTTGTACTTTATTTGTCTTTTTTATATTCAAATGGATGAAATATTTGGAAAGGAGGCCAACATTTCCCTTTGAGCCAATGCTTCAAAGCCTGATTATTTTGATGTGTCTGTATGTTTGTCAAATCACATCCTACCATCTTGTTCCCTTCAATCCGAGTACTTCAATTGGGGTGAGTATCAAGGAGGGATTCAATTCTTTAATAACATTTTGAATATTTCAAGCCCTATTCTTTCCATGTCTCTCTTTATTTGTCAAATCATCTCATCCTGTCTGGTTCCCTCCCATCAAAATATGGTCTGTAAAGCGCGTTTGGGCACTGAGCCAAATTGTTCCAAAATTTGCTAAAGTGCGTGTGGCGCTTAGCAAAGTCAACTTGGTCCCTGGAAAATCATTCTTGGAGCCTTTCCAGGATAAACTTGGCGCCAGGCCAAATCTGTCTGGCACCTTGCCAAGTTTGTCTTGGCACCAATCAAGGTTGGTTGCATTGAACTTTTTTGTTCATTCTTGAAAAAAAATAAAATAAAATAAAATAAATCATAACCTTCATTTCATAATTTTATTTTTTGTTTGTTTTTTGTGGATTTCCATGCCTATTTTCATACATATTTGGAATGAAAGGATTGAAAAAAAATATAAAAAATTTCAAAGAGGAGGAAAAAGCTGAAAAAACTTAAGGATTTGCCAAGAGAGGACCTGTGGTAGGTTGCATCTTGAGGCAGTTTCTCAAATATTTTCTCACATGAGAAATTTTTTTTTGAATTTTTTCTGGTGTCATGAACTCTTTGATTCCAGCTTTGACTTGCTGAACCAATTCATCTTGTGATTTTGTCTCCTTCCCGCGGAAATATGATTTGATTGAATGGAGCAAATATTCAATTGGATTGAGCAAAGGTGAGGAGAAATTCTTTGGTAATGGATTTGGATTTTTGACAATCCGCTTGTAATTCTTCAAATGGCTCCCCACAATGGATTGGATTTTTCTCCATGATGATGATTGAATCTTGAGGAATTCTGGATGCAAGAAATGAAAGAAAAAGACAGAAATCCTCACTAACTACGCCCTTAGCCTTGGTTTGATTGGCATTTGGGCGTTCATGATAGATGGATCCATTCTCAGAAATTTCTCCAGTGAATGTGAACTGTTTTTTCTTTGCAACCAAAATGAGGAAAGAAGGGGTTACTTAACAATAAAAATATAGAAAAAATTAAATAAAATCTTATGTTTTTTGTAAAAAAAGAAAATAAATAAGAAGATTTGCACCTTATAGGGAATACCCACTAGATCTACCAGAATGGAGAGAAAAACCGGCTTCATAAAAAAAAATTACCAATCAATCAATGTTGGTCCCACAGCAATTGTTGTAATTGGCCCATTCTTCAAAAAGATCCAGTTGATTCCAAGAGGATGGGATGTTGGTCACCTGCTTCCAGGTGATATCAACATCCTGGAGGAGTTTAATAATTTTCTGGGTAGTCACAAGTGCCTCATACTCTTTCTTGAGGAATGAAGCCATATCCTTGAGGGTTGAGGTTGATTGTAGATAAATGAACATAAGTAAGTTTGCAACCATCTCTTCAACAAACTTTGATGGTTTTTGCTTGTTGACCTTGATCTGGAGGGGATCTTCCATGAGGATTTGCTGAGCCTGACAAGGAGATATGTCAAAACTTAAAACCGCTTACTTTTTTACCACATTCCCTTGTCCAAAATATTCGATTGAATGAGCTTCTGGACTTGGCCTTAATCATGGCATTGGATTTTTGTTCTTGGTGGTTAAGTCAATCATTTTTTATAATTTTTTTGTCTTCAAATTTTTTCTTACCTTTGAGGACTTGCTCAGCTTGGTAGTTGAAAAAATCAAATTCTTCAAGTTGCCTTTCAATTACTCTTGCTTCTTCCTTATTTGCTTAAAGCTTGAGGATTTCAAGATTGGCATTGACAATGGAAGGTTCCTTGAAATTGTAGGTTCCTTGATGTTGGTAGTCTCCTTGATCATTGTAGGTTATTTGAAATCGGCCATAGATTCCTTGGCCATCTAACACCCCCCCCCCACAAAAGAAAAAAATAATAATAATAATATGAGTATGAGTATGTATATTCCAGAATCAGAAAAAGATAAAAAAAAACTTACATTATGAAGTGATCAAAATTAAAATGTGATCTGAATGGGATCAATCAATCAAAGAGTTGGAGGAGAACAGCTGGTTGGTCAAGCGCAAACAGCTTTGATTGGCGCCAAAGGGAGCTTGGTTGGGTGCCAATTTTTTAACCCTGCAAGCTCAACCCAATCAAGCCCTCTGGGCTCCTAACCAAGTCCGCTGGGCACACACCAAGTCAAAATTGGACAGGCGCCCAGATGCGTTTTACACACCATACTTCAATTGGGGTGAGGATCAAGAAGGGATTCAATTCTTGTATAACATGTTGAGGGTCATGCAAGAAGAATTGGGGTTGCAGAAAAAGGAAGGGTGTGGAAATAACAAGGGTTCAAACCTGAGGCTTCATTGAATAGTGTCAAAATAAAGTGGTAATAATTTACAGAAAAACCATAATAAAACCCAAAAAAAAGGAAAAATGTCATTATTCACCTTATGATCAAGGTGGATGATCAACAAATTTTAAAAAAACAAAAAAAAACATATACCTGTTTAGGATCCCAAACATAATAAAAAAAGGTCAGTCATGTGATTATCATTATTGAGGCACAATGGGATGAAAATAAAAAAAGTGGTGTTAAATTTAAAGCCATAAAGAATTCATGAGTGACACACACAACCTACCACACAATCCAACCCAAAAAAAAGAAAATACTTAATTGAAACAAAAATTTTTATCTCCTCTGATGAAGTTATGGAGTTGATCAAATTGTTTGATGGATTCAAAACACATGGCTGGAGGCTCTTGAAGGGGGCTATGTTGGCTCATTGGGGAAAAGTAGATGTGGCCAGGTTTACCTTACAGGACTTGGATGCTTTGGTTTCTCAATGGATCTCCCATGGTGGTGTCTCTTCAGCGTCTGATTATCAGTCTTTTAGAGAGGTTGGGATCCTATTCATTCTTACCTCATCAGAAACAATCAAATCAACATGGTGGACAAAATTTTGAGTTTGTTTTTCCCAGTCTTCCTCTCCAGGAGTTCAGGAAAGGATTAGAGATGAAGTAGTTAAATCTGGATCAATGATTACTACTAGAGATAATCTTTTCAAGATCACTGCTTTTCTGTTCCTAAGGAGTGCAGTGGATAAAGTGATGAAAAGTCAAACAGCTCTTACTTCTGAACAAACTGGAGTAACTCCACCAGTACATGCTCCTTCCTTTCAAGAGTCCAATGAAATAATGAACAAGACAGAAGTGAATCCTAAACCCAAACCCAATCTCCAGGCCAATAAGGAAACTTTTACCATAGATGAGATCACGAAATTACTTCAGGCCTTTGATAACAAAATTGATCAGAAAATTTCTTCTTTAGATAATCCTAAACCTTCTAACTCTGTTCCTAAAACCACTCTATTCTGCTATTACTGTCATAAGGAAGGCCATGGTACTGGGAGATTTCCTGAACTCCAGAAGAACAAGGAGAATAAAAGTTTGGAGCAGAAGGGAAACAGTTTCTTTCTTCCTAATGGTGCTTTGATCCCTTTCAATTCTTTTTGTCTAATCCATCATGTGCTGGGCTCTTATCAACCAACAACTCCCAGGGAGAAAGCATCTTTGGTCTCCTTGGATTTTCAATCATCCTGTGGCACTTTAAAACCTTGGTATCCTGAAGCTGTCACTTTTTTCAGCTTCTCTAGCACTTATCAGTCATATTTATCCAGGAAACGCCATTAGGAACCCAAAACTAACAAGTCTCCTCCAGTTCCTTCTTCAATACTTTGAAAACTGGCCATACATCAATTCTCACCTGAGCCCCCTTCCTCAGATGTGGAAGACATGGAAGTGGAAGTGGAACCACTTATGGAAAGGTTCCAGAAAGCAGCTAGCGTTTGAAGCAGGTAAACAGTAAAAAAATAGCTTGCAATTTTAATCCTGACACTTGCAAGTAAGACTAAAAATTATCTAAATTACAGCAAGTCAATCTTCTCACTTGCAAGTCGCTAGGAGCTCCAAGTTTGAGATTTGTCCTTTTCCATTCCAACAACTCCCCTTATTAAGTTTTACTTAATTTTGGCGCTTATTTTTCTTTTATAAGTTAATCTTTCGCCACTTCCAAAAATCTTACGCGTTCCAAAATAGATAGGTTCCCTATCTACTTAGAAAGTAATGGGACTGACCCATCTCATTGGGTTTCCCAAAAGTCAAAATGGACCTTTGCATTTTATAATTTCCTAAGCTTCAGATGGGATTTATTTGCCTTGGATATTCCTGGAATGGATGATACCATTCTAGGCCATGATTTCCTAGTCCACTGTAATCTGAATTTGAATTGGCAAGAAGGATTAATTAAACTTTGAAACTTGCAACCCCAGGAAACTAACCCTTCTTTCAAGCAGGAATTAAAAAGCCCACCTGACACTTTCATTGAGTTGGATGACAATTTTATGCAAGGAGATTTGCAATATCCCAACCTTCATTCCCAAGTTCCCTCTTGAGATTCAGGAGTTATGGCTTATTTTTCCAACTTAACTCTTACTTGTTTCTTTGATGAGAAAAATTCAACAAACAAACAGTGTATTTTGAGCTCCCTAAGCCTCTTGCATCATGCAAGCACTTCAAACCCCGTTCTAAAAGATGACAAAATTGAAGATTTGGAAATCTTTTGAGATTCTTGACCTTTGATTTATCATGACTTAGCTGAAGTCTATTCAGCTGTAAAGGCAGATAAAATTCCTCCATCCCGTTCTTGCAATCATAAGATAAAACCTATTGGCCCACCAGTGGCATCTGGACCAGTCTACTCTCTTTGAAATCAGGAATCGCCAAGCTTCAAGAATATATTTCAGAAAATGTATAAAAAGGATTTCTTTGACCAAGTGATTCAAAAACTGGTTCACCTGTCTTATTTGTCCCAAAGAAAGAGGAGAAACTTTTCCTTTGTGTCAACTATAGGAAACTGGACCAGGTAACCCGGAAGAATGCCTACCCAGTACTGCCTATTTTGCACCTCCTCACTCTATTCCATGGAGCTACTTATTTCTCAAATTTAGACCTTTGGGGCCCCTATAACCTAGTTTTCATTGAAAAAGGTCATGAGTATTTGACCCCAATGAGAACAGAGTTTGGCAGTTATGGGTATACCTTCATACTTTTTGGTATCTGCAATGTTCCTTCCACTTTTCAACATTTTTATAATGACAATTTTTCTGATCTTGTAGAGAAATATTATGCGGTGTATTGTGACAATACACTAGTTTACTCAAAGACTCTTGAGGATCACATCACACATGTGCAAGAGGTGCTGCAGCGACTTTGCAAGAATGAACTGTTTGCAAAAGCCTCTCAGTGCAAGTTGTTAAGTTTTGTTGCCAAGTTCTGTCTCCAGCCATGCCTACAGCCACGCTCACGGGCACTGCGCGGGTGAAGACACTTCACTCCTAAAATTGAAGTGTAGTACTCTCAATCAAGTCAAGCACGAAGTTGCCACGGGATCTCAAGCTTCAGCCCTACTTGCCCAGCAAAAAACCTTACAATGCAAATCCAACTGGCACAACCCCAAAGCTAACCATCCCAAAGATCATTGCTTCTGGCTCTATCCTCATCTTTGACCAAACTATAACCCCTTGCCAAACACCAACTCCAGTCAAAATCAAAAGACCAACCCGTCCAGTAAGGCCACCGCAAACCTGGCATTCAGCTTTGCTATGACTCACTCCCTCAGCCTATCAAGAGATCATGTGATCCTCCACTCTGGCACATCTCAGAGAATGTTCAACAGCTCCCAATTCTCCAACTCCCTACAGACAGATGAGACCAAAATTCAAACCGGATAACTGGGATCATCAATACGATCTAACTGGATAGGCTCAGCCTCTCTCATCACTTCACATTCCACCCTCAATCTCTCAGACTTGCTTTACGTCCCAGAAATTGCCGTTAACCTCGTTTCCCTGGGTCAAATTATCATGGGGGACTGCTTGCTGATCAAAAATGCTCCAAATTTGTTCAAGGTCAATCTTGATGACTTAACTGTACTGGAAGGTCAAATTCAGGACAATCTGCTCATCATTGAGGAATCGACTCATCCAACAACCCCTGAAGCCTTCACTTTTTTAACCTTATCCACTCTCCACAAACGTTTTGCCCATCCTCATCTTGACTCAACCAAACTGATCTCCCGCAACTTTCCCAAACTCCAATGGGACGATGTCTGCTGCGTGTTGTGCGCCAAGGGTAAAATTGATTGCTCTCCTTTTATTGGTCAATTTCCCCAAAGAGACAAACAATTTGACAAATTGCACGCCAATCTCTGTGGACCCATGCAACCTGTGTCAAAATCTGGAAATTGGTATTTCATGATCCTGCCTGACAGCTACTCTCGATTCAAGACATGCATTCCCCTCAAACTCAAATCTGAAGCCGCCAACAAGATCATCAAATTCATACGGGTCCATTCCAATTGGTTCTCAAAAAAACTCAAGCAGTTTCACTCCGGCAACGGCGGCAAGTTTGTTAACACCAAACTCAGCTTGTTCTTCAATGAGGAAGGAATTCTCCACTCCACTTCTGAACCTTACACACCGCAGAACAACCCCATAGCGGAACGAGCAAATCAAACACTTATTGAGGCCACCCGCACAACCATGCTCAACATGATCATTCCCTTGGATCTCTGGGATGAGATTGTTTCCAGCTGCTGCATGCTGCGCAACCTTGTCCCCTCACCAAAAAACAAAATGTCCCAATATGAATTGTGGAACAAATCATCTCCAAATCTCAATCTCATCCGCATCCTTGGATTGAAAACGGTAGTTCTCCATCAATGTTCTCCACCTCACTCTAAATTCAAAGATAAAGGAATTGAAGGAATACTGGTAGGATTTGACTTAAAATTACTGTCCTACTGCGTATTCTGCCCCTCCAGCAATGACATCATATGCTCCAAACACATTAAGATTTTTGAAAATCTTAATCTACTACCCTCCTCCAATTCCCAAAAATCTCCCTTTGATCCTCTCGTTTCCCTTAATGAAACACTGAATGAGATCCTCAACTTGTCCAATCACTCCTCCTCATCTTCCCCTGCATCCGCTTCCAACTCAAAGTCCACCACTATCCTGCCGGATTCTCCTCCTGTTCAAGTCAAGGACTGCTCCACTTCCAATACATCCTCCCTTACTCCACCCACTATCAAAGCCTCAAACATGTCCAATAATTCCTCGGACTCTGACTCCAAGGAAGAACTAATCTCCCGCAAACTCACCAACTGCCCATCTTGAAGTCTCAGAGACCGATCCACCTTCAAACCACCTTTGTGATATGGATTTCTCGCTAGAGTTATTCCTTGGAAATACCCAGAAGTCCTTAAATCCCCAGAATTTCCTCACTGGCTCAGATTAATGAAGATTCAGACCAATGGCATCAAAAGGCTCGGCGTTTGGGAAGGATTTCATTCTCTCCCTCTGGGGAAGAGAGCACTCTCAACCACCTGGGTCTTCCGGCTCAAGGATGAACCTTCCAGTGAAGGATTCATCTACAAGCCTTGGCTCTGTGTTCAAGGATTCAAGAAGATGGAATTCATTGATTACGGCAAAACCTTTGCTCCGACCGGACTCATCACAACCCTACGGACTCTCCTTGTTCACGCTTTTAACCACAATTTGCCGACTGTTCAGATGGACATCAAATCTGCTTTCTTGCATGCTCCTTTGGACAAAGAGACCTACATCAAATGCCCTGAAGGATACTCCTCCAAGTTCCCCTATCCCCGACTAAAAAAAGCCCTCTACGGACTGAAACAAGCCTCCAAAAGTTGGTCCGATACCTTTCAATCCTGGATCCTCAAGCAAGGCTTGTTCGTATCCACATCCGATCCGTGTCTGTTCATTAATTGGTCATCTTCCATCTTTTTGTTTGTCTACGTCAATGATCTTGTCATTGTGGGTGAGTCAAACAAATTCCGTCTCAATCTGAAAAATAAATTCAACATCTCTCACGAGGGGCCAATTAAAATATTCTTGGCAACCACCTCATTCAGACTGCCTCCTCCAAACTCCTTCACCAACCAAACCACATCAAAACTGCTCTCTCCGAATTGGGGCTCTCCCATGCCAAACCAATACTCACTCCGATGACTCCCAACATTAAGCTCCGGGGCGCCTCCGATTCCAAACATAACAAATTTGTTAAATTGGGGATCAACTATTGCTCCGCCACTGGTTACCTCAACTTAATCGCAAGTTGCACTTGCCCTGATCTCTCGTATGCTGTTTCCAGCCTCCCACGCTTCAATTCCAAGCCTGGAACCATTCACTGGGACAAAATGAAACAGGCCTGGTGTTATCTCAAAACCACCCAATCCCTGGCCTTGCGTCTCAAGTCCACCTCCTTCAAGTACGATCTCTAATGTTTCAGCAACTCCAACGGCGCCGATGATCCTTCAACTCAAAGAATTCACACGGGCTTTGTGATTCTTCTCTACGGATGCCCCGTGGCCTGGCACAGCAAATTACAACCAACTGTATCGCTATTGTCCACCAAGGGAGAGCTCATAGCCTTAGTTCTTGCCACTCAAGAAAAGATTTGGCTGGCCAACCTTCTCCTCGACCTGAATCCAAACCTTAAGCTATCCCACTGCGCCAACATTGACAATAAAGCTCTACATGACATTGTCAACCACGATTCCCACCATAATGCGCTGAAACACGTCAACACTCAAATACAATGGTTCCCCAAGCAGAAATAAAACGGACATCTTATAACCAACCTCATTCCCTCCGGTTGCATGATTGCCAACTACCTCACCAAGCCGGCGATCAAACCCTTGGTCACGCTACTCACTTCCTCCATTCTACATTCCCTCCCTCCTAGAAATGGCGGTGTGTTGGGAGATGAATGATCTCCTCACACAATCTCCCGCTCACACAACCACTGAGGACGCTTCAAATTCAAATCTAGAATCTCCATTCAACGCTCCCTCTCCTTCCGGCTCTCTCCCCTAAAATCCTACTCCAGCTTCCTCAATCACCATTCCCCTCATTCCTTCCATCATCATCATCCTCTTACTCCTCTCTCTTATCCTTGATCCGCCAATCCCACTCTGGCTTCCTCAATCACCATCTCCCTTATCCCTTCCATCATCATCATCCTCATCCTCCTCTCTCCCATCCTCATTCATCTCATCAACCCATTGTCTCCAATCTATCAACTCCATCCGTCATCCTTGATCTATCAACTCCTGCCATACTTCTTGCCCTCAACTCAACTCATCACCCTTGACCCATCACTAAGTATTCTCGCGCCTCAACAAACAACGAGTCGTCACTCATCTCCAGTCCTTTCTAGCAGTGAGGTCCTTTCTCATTCTTTCATTCTTTCATTCTCTCATTCATTCGCTCCCTCCTGCCTCTATTGCCTAATTTGTCTCATCTCAACGTTCACTCATGTAATTACTGCTACAGCACATTCCCGTGCTTCTTCATCTACCGGTCCTTTGGTTGCAATATATATTCTCAGTTCTTCACGGTTAAAAGCTGAATAGCAGAATTTCAACCCCAGGACCGATAGACTCCTCCTCCTCACTCCTGAAGACTTTGACAGACTCCATTCCCAACCTCAACGACTCAAACTTCTCTCTCTGGTGATCCAAAATCCTCACCATCTTCTCACTCAAAGGGATCTCTCACTGGCTAACCTCCCTCAAACCTGAAAAATGCCTGGCCAATATCAACCTTGAGATTGTAGGCTACATCCTTGCCAAACTGGACAACCGGACCTACGTGAACTGCGTCAAGGAACATCATCTGACCAACGGCGTAGCACTCTGGAAGTCAATCAACAAGTTCTTTGCCTTTTCTCAAACCGCAAATTGATCCCGCGTTTTCTTCCACTTTCTGAACCTCCAATTTGACCCCAAGAACATCAAGAAGTTCATTACAGAAGTCAAGGCTTGTCTGCTCCAAATCGCCGAAATTGGGATAAAAATGGACAATGACATAGTAGCTTATCTTATTCTCTACAAATTTCTGCCTCAACTGGACCATCTTAAGACCACCATCACTCACTTGCTAGGAGAAAACTAAATCGACGGCGATGTTGTACTTCAACATCTCAATCAATTCAAGCACAAAGTCGCCACAGGATCTCAAGATTCAGCCCTACTTGCCCAGCAACAAACATTACGGTGCAAATCCAACTGGAACAACCCCAAGGCTAACCATCCCAAAGATCATTGCTTCTGGCTCTATCCTCATCTTCAACCAAATTATAACCCCTCGTAAAACACCAACTCCAGTCAAAATAAAAAGACCAACCCGTCCAGTAAGGCCACCGCGAACCTGGCATTCAGCCTTGCTATGACTCACTCCCTCAACCTATCAAGAGATCATGTGATCCTCGACTCCAGCGCATCCCAGAGCATGTTCAACAGTTCCCAATTATTCAACTCCCTACAGACCGATGAGACCAAAATTCAAACCAGAAAACTGGGATCATCAATACAATCTAATGGGATAGGCTCAGCCTCTCTCATCACTTCACATTCCACCCTCAATCTCTCAGACTCCCTTTACGTCCCAGAAATTGCTGTTAATATTGTTTCCCTGGGTCAACTGATCATGGGGGGCTGCTCGCTGATCAAGACTGCTTCAAATTCATTCAAGGTCAATCTTAATGACTTAACTGTACTGGAAGGTCAAATTAAGGACAATCTGCTCATCATCAAGGAATTGACTCATCCAACAACCCCTGAATCCTTCACCTTTTTAACCTTATCCACTCTCCACAAGCTTTTCTCCCATCCTCATCTTGATTCAACAAAACCTATCTCCCGCAACTTCCCCAAACTCCGATGGGACGATGTCTGCTGCGTCTCGTGCGCCAAGGGTAAGATTCATTGCTCTCCTTTTAAGGGCCAATTTCCTCAAAGAGAGGAACAATTTGATGAATTGCACGCCAATCTCTGTGGACCCATACAACCAGTATCAAAATCTGGAAATTGGTATTTCATGATCCTGACTGACAGCTACTCTTGATTCAAGACATGCATTCCCCTTAAACTCAAATCTGAAGCCACTGACGAGATCATCACATTCATACAGGTCCATTCCAATCTGTTCTCAAAAAAACTCAAGCAGTTTCACTCCGGCAACGGCGGCAAGTTTGTTAACACCAAACTCAGCTTGTTCTTCAATGAGGAAGGAATTCTCCACTCCACTTTGGAACATTACACACCCCAGCACAACCCCATAGCGGAACAAGCAAATCGGACACTTATCGAGGCCACCCACACAACCATGCTCAACATGAAAATCCCCTTGGATCTCTGGGATGAGATTGTTTCCAGCTGCTGAATGCTGCGCAACCTTGTCCCCTTGCCAAAAACAAAAACGTCCCCTTACAAATTGTGGAACAACTCGTCTCCAAACCTCAATCTCATCCGCATCCTTGGATCAAAAACGGTAGTTCTCAATCAACGTTGTCCACCTCACTTTAAATTTGAAGAGAAAGGAATCGAAGGAATACTGGTAGGATTTTACTTACAATTATTGTCCTACCGCATATTCTGCCCCTCCATCAACAACATCATACGCTCCAAACACGTCAAGATCTTCAAAAATCTTGCTCTCCTACCCTCCTCCGATTCGCGGGAATCTCCCTTTGATCCTCTCCACTCCCTTAATGAAACGCTGACTGAGATCCTCAACTCGTCCAACCACTCCTCCTCATCTTCCTCTCCATCCACTTCCGACTCACAGTCCACCACCATCCCCCCGGATTCTCCTCCTGCTCGAACCAAGGACAGCTCCACTCCCAACCCATCCTCCCTTACTCCACCCACTATTGAAGCCTCAAACATGTCCAATGATTCCTTGGGCTCCGACTCCGAGGGAGGACTAATCTCCCGCAAACTCACCAACCCCCCATCTCAAACTCTCAGAGACCAATCCACCCTCAAACCACCCTTGCGCTACCGATTTCTCGCTAGAGTTATTCCTTGGACTACCCAGAAGTCCTTAAATCCCCGGAATGTCCTCACTGGCTCAAATCCATGAAGATTGAGACCAATGGCATCAAACGGCTTGGCTTTTGGGAAGGATGTCATTCTCTCCCTCTGGGGAAGAGAGCACACTCAACCACCTGGGTCTTCCGGCTCAAGGATGACCCCTCCAGCGAAGGATCCATTTACAAGTCTCGGCTCTGTGTTCAAGGATTCAAGCAGATGGAATTCATCAATTACGGCGAAACCTTTGCTCCGACCGGACTCATCACAACCCTACAGACTCTCCTTGTTTATGCTTTTCACCACAACTTGCCAACCGTTCAGATGGACATCAAAGCTGCTTTCTTGCATGCTCCTTTAGACAAAGAGACCTACATCGAATTCCCTGAAGGATACTCCTCCAAGTTCCCCTATCTCCAACTAAAAAAAGCCATCTACGGACTGAAACAAGCCCCCAAAAGTTGGTCCGATACCTTTCAATCCTGGATCCTCAAGCAAGGCTTCATTGTATGCACATCCGATCCGTGTCTGTTCATTAATTGATCATCTTCCATCTTTTTGTTTGTCTACATTGATGATCTTGTCATCGTGGGTGAGTCAAACGAATTCCGTCTCAACCTGAAAAATAAATACAATATCTCTCACGAGGGGCCAATCAAGAAGATTCTTGGCAACCACCTCATCCAGACCGCCTCCTCCAAACTCCTTCACCAACCAAATCACATCAAAACCGCTCTATCCAAATAGGGGCTCTCCCACGCCAAACCAATACTCACTCCGATGACTCCCAATGTTAAGCTCAGGGGCGCCTCCAATTCCGAACATAACGAATTCATTAAATTGTGAATCAACTATCGCTTCGCCACCGGCTAACTCAACTTCATCGCAAGTCGCACTTGCCCTGATCTCTTGTATGCTGTGTCCAGCCTCTCACGCTTCAATTCCAAGCCTGGAACCATTCACTGGGAAGAAATGAAACACGCCTGGCGTTATCTCAAAACCACGCAATCCCTGGCCTTGCGTCTCAAGTCCACCTCCTTCAAGTACGATCTCAAACGTTTCAGCAACTCGGATGGCGTCAATGATCCCTCAACTCAAAGAAGTCACATGGGCTTTGTGATTCTTCTCTACGGATGCCCTGTGGTCTGGCACAGCAAATTACAGCCGACTGTATCATCATTGTCCACTGAGGGAGAGCTCAAAGCCTTAGTTCTTGCCACTTAATAAAAGATTTGGCTGACCAACCTCCTCCTCGACCTGAATCCAGACCTTAAGATATCCCACTGCGCCAACATAGACAATAAAGCTCTACACAACATTGTCAACCACGATTCCCACCATAGGGCGCTGAAACACGTTGACACCCAAATACAATGGCTCCGCGAGCAGAAAGACAACGGATATCTGATAACAAACCTCATCTCCTCCGTCACATGATCGCCGACTGCCTCAGCAAGCCGGCAATCAAACCCTTGGTCACGCTAATCACTTCCTCCATTCTTCATTCCCTCACTCCTAGACACGGCGGCGTGTTGGGAGATGACTGATCTCCTCTCACAATCTCCTGCTCACACAACTGCTGAGGACACTTCAAATTCAAATCTAGAATCTCCATTCAACACTCCCTCTCCTTCCGGCTCTCTCCCCTAAAGACCCCGCTCCCGCTTCCTCAATCACCATTCCCCTAATTCCTTCCATCACAAAGCTCCCTCTCCTTCCGGCTCTCTCCCCTAAAGACCCCCCTCCCGCTTCCTCAATCACCATTCCCCTCATTCCTTCCATCATCATCATCCTCATCCTCCTCTCTCTCATCCTCAATCCCTCAATCCCACTCCGGCTTCCTCAATCACCATCTCCCTTATCCCTTCCATCACAGGAGGACTCATTATCCATGAGGAAGGCTATTTCATCAATTGGGTTATTCTTGTTTGAATCAGTTATTGTTTTGCTTCTAGAGCTTCTTCAAACAATTAACTTTGTCTTGTGCAGCCACCCACAGTTATCTGGTACCCTTCAAGTGCTTGATTGCGGAGAGTTGGGAAGGTTCATTGAAAACCTGGAGGTTTTTTGGGATTGAGTTGATCTTTCCTAAGCTTCTGCTGACAACCAGAGCTGTTAGCTTGTGTGCATTTTAACTTAAAATTGCCTTGTCTTGTTGAACTATGAACAATCTTTGATTTCTTCTATTCAAGTTTTCCCTGGCATCATCTTGCCTCCAATGGTGTTGTTTCCCCATCTACCAACTACTATAATATTTATCCTCCTACATTTGGTCCCTCATTTACCAGGTTGTGGACTCTGATCTTGGTTACATTTAAATATATTTGTAACACTCAGGAGGGCAACCTAAACAGCACCTTTCCTGTCAGCTTGCTACCATTGCAGAGCAAGCTGCAGAGGTAACAAAAATAAAATAAAAATAATAATAATACAATTAAACTAAGAAGGAGTAGGAAAACCATAAATATTATCCAGAAATGGATTCTCTACCCAAACTTAGGTAGGGTCACTCACTGACCCCACCCTTGAAATCCAACTCCTTATATTTTTAAATAATTAAGGAAAGAAAAACCAAAATACTATTGCTCCATTTTTGAGCTTTTTGGCCGATTAAATATTTCACACACATTGTCACTTATAGGTTTCACACCTAAAATTCAGTAAGAATTGTGGTCTTGTGTATATTTTAGGAGTTACGGGCTTAAATGTGTTTTTTGAAAATTCCAGCACGCAGTTGCGGCAGCCAATGTACCCGCGCTCGGCTGAGATACAGCTCTGTCACCCCTTCAAGGTCTTGTACGCAGCCCCGGGCCTCTGAAAAGTACGCAGCCGCAGGACTACGGGCTGACAGAGTGACAGGCAGCCTGAGAGGCTCAGGTACTGCGTAAACAGGCTACAACATACACAGGAACTTTCTAAATATGTAATAAAGGTTCCTGTGGATATTAGACTGTCTCAAAATACATAATATTATATAAGAATACATAAATATTCCTTACACGTATCTTTTACTTAATATAATGCAAAGTACCAAGAATGTCGAAAATAAGATAAAGGCAACTTCTAAAAATATATTAAAATACTTTAATATACTTTTATGAGAATTGCTATACACCAAGATCTTTGTGCCATACTAAGGAAGATAATGATGTAAAGATAATACATGAATTCTCATGAATTATATTTTTAAGTAATTAAATTAACAAATCAACTGGAACTTTAAAATAAAGAGTAAAATCAATATTATGACTTTTACTCCAGTTATATAATACATAATGAGAACTTACCTGAAATGAAAATTTCCGTACAAATTTCCATTAATATAATTATTAAATTACTGGGAGCATTTTACAAGGATAATTAATTAAATAATACATAAATAGGACCAATTAGTGTTATTCACACGTCCTAATGTCTATTATAAGGTAGAATAATTCGCATACCCTAAGTAATTAGATGCTACCCGGGTTATAGCACCAAGAACACATGACCAGCTACCCCCCGTTCACTTTCTAGCCTTAGTATCCGTCCCTTTAAGAACCTAAAACCCTCAGGAGGACCATATAGGGACTCCATAAGCTATAAATAAAGAGCTCTTTTGAGGATATTGATGGGCAGAGACCCAGTAATATTTATATCCAGACGCCATGAAAAGGTAAATAAGTACTTATAAGAGATAAGTAAGTGATTTATGGCAATGTCTGATCAGTAATATCCATCCTCATAACCTCTTTTTATCAATTAAAAATGCTGAACAACCTTATAACCCCTGTATACAGGTTTAACCCATCATTACCTGTCTCAAACAGATACCCAAAGGATTTATTAATATACCAGTGAGTCTTATTATCCTTTCTCTGTTGTGGTAGCTAGGCTACAAGGCCCTACCACTCCATTGTGTATTTTATATACATATTATCTTTGGGTATAATAATCTTCAAACTAAAGAAACCAAAGTAACCAGGACTATGTGTTTTCATACTGAAATCCCTGAAAAGAGGTGTTAAAGATCCCCAATATATTTGTGGCCCCTCTAAAAATATTTAATAATAAATTTTGATTTGAAACAATAAGCAAAAACCAAATCATTTAACCTTGCAATAAGCTCAATCCAAGTATTCTAGGGATTTTTGCTGCATTTATTAAATAATATATTTATTATTTACTCTATCACCTCTGGTAGCTAAAGGATAGCAAGGTTCTTGGCATCCAGGAGGCTGAAAATTGGGGGTCTGGCCGGGAAATATTCCATTTTATTATATTTAATAGCTTGGACCAGACATTTTCACAAAACAATAAAATCAAAGATAAATTTATCTGACATTATAACCATGATTTATTATTAAATTCTTTTGCAGTGGATTTAAAAATTGTTGCTGAATTAATAATCTATTATTTAAATCTTTTAAAGATAAGAAAAGAAGAACATATTAAAAATTATAAACCTACTGGTTGAAAAGCTTTAACTCAAGCTGAGCAACTTAATATCTCTTCTGCACGTAAACACTTAAGTAAACTCCTTGAACAAGAAGATCTTGAAAGGCATATCTAGTTTCAGGCTCTATTAAGAAAACATAAAGCTTGGAAAATATAACGTATAAATTACTTTTTGAAATATAAAAGTAAGTACACAACTTGCATTACATTATTATTTTTAAATAAAATAATATTAATATATTTTATTAAACCAATAAAATACACTTTTTTATCAGTGAAACCTCCTGTACCAGAAACCACCGCCACTGAAGTGGATGTATTTGATCAGGAAGTCCCAGAAATCTCCAGAAGCCATGAAAAATTGATTGGATAGGTGAAGACCTCATTGGAACCCACCAAGACCCCGTAGGATTACCTACTAGGGATCAATTTAATCCCAATAAGGTGTTGGTACCTCTAAACATCAATCCAAGTGAGTTTTGAAATAAAACTTATTTTTACGGATATTTTCTGTAAAATACTTATAAACATAATATTCTGAAAATGAATAGACGTAACACAAGAGCCTCATGAAGAATTCCCTCCTATGGATCTTTCCCAACAGCTCTCAGTAACCGTGAGACCACCAGTAAGGACAACAATGAAGGGAATAGAGCCCGTGAATCAAATGTTGATGGACAAGGAGCAAGACCAATCACTTATGCCCTCTCCAACCTAGAGCTGGAGAAATTAGCACAATCAAGCCACCCTCCTTTACAAGAAGATTCCCTGCAGCCACCCCAGCAGAATCTGGCCAAGGAGGCCAGGATCAAAGACTTAGTCAAAGAGCACGTGAAATATTGGGAAGAATTTGAAGAAGCCCAAGCCAAGGAGGACATGTATTCTATGAAAAAGATAATCTCCCAGGCAAAAGCCACCCAGATAGCTCTTCAGAAAATGATTCCAAGGAAAGAGCTAGAATCCTACGTAGAAAAGTGGAATCCATGGGATCAATTAGGCCAACTGAAAGGCAAAGGATCAGGAAAGAAGAGATCCTCTTCCCATCCCAAGCCAAAGGGAAAGAAAGACTGGGAGCAGATAATATCACTAGCTCAAAAGTGGAAAACGGTTTACAACAATTAGCCTCTAATTCTGAGCCCAAACAAACCTCTGATGTAATTACTTCCTTTTCTAATGATATGCGTCATAATTTCAAAATTGTTTGTGAAAATTTGGACGGGGTTCAAACCCAAATGTATTAATTAACCTCAGTAGGAGCCAAATTGATTAATAAACAAACAAAGATGGTAGGAATGGAAGAAATTGAAGAACACACAGAACAGTTATTGGAGAAAATTAATCAAGGTAGGATCAAACAGACTCAAACAATTGAGAATATTTTATCTGGAATCCAAGAAGATTTTATAATGTCTTTCCACCCCTTAAAAGAAGAATTGGCAACCACCACTAACAGTTCTATTCTATTGCTTAGTGAAAAATTGGATATGCTCAATAAAAAAGTGGACCTGCAACTTAATCTGATCCAAAATGATCTTAGAGACTTAAAAGTATGTCTGACCAACCCCTTGGGGAGTACTACAGAGGAACCAAAGCCTCCCATAAAAACCACTACTCCTTATGCACCACCCTTATGAGGAATGCATAGGAGTGACACCTGTAGGCCTAGTCCTACTCTTGAGATGGAGCAAGCTCTCAAACCATTACCCCCTATTTCTGAATGGCCCAAGTTATCTGGAGAAGGAGAATAAAATCATATAAATTTTATTAAATTTATTGATTACACCATTAACTCTTATGACCTACCAGAAGCTATAGCTGTAGTCCGGCTACCCAGACTATTTGAAGGAGTAGCATTGGACTGGTTTATCAGTAAGAGAGAAGAATTAGTATCCTTACCATGGAATTATTGGAAACTTCTGAAAAAAGAACAATTTGGTTCTGGAATGTGGAAAAGGAAAATGATGAAAAATTTCAAAAATTCCTCATGTGATCCCTCCAAGGACAAACCTCACAAATGGTGCTTGGAACAGAAGAAAAGATTGGATTGCTTCTATCCAGATGCTGATAAAGAGGAAGTAAATGAAAGACTCCTCAACCTGTGTCCTGGCAATCTTAACCATAGTGTAAGATGTAGGATGAATATGGATGCCAACTTGCCCACTCTAATCAATGTGTTAGAAGAATTAATAGACATGAACGGGTTGGACAAGAAATCCCCTTCCAGACCCAAAAAGAAATATACCATCAAAAAAACCACTAGAGAACAACATCCTCTGATAAATGCCTCTGACAATAAGAAACCTAATGAGAATAGGGAGAAAGAGAGGACGCCTGCAACTTGTTGGAATTGTAACAAGACTGGGAATATGAGACAAGAATGTCTGTTACCAAAAGGGAAGATAGCAGTCTTGGAAGTAGAACAGGAGGTTGAAGAGAATCAGAACTATGAAGACATAGCTGATACTGAAGGATCTCTTTCTGAATGTGAATTGATCTTGACCAACCCTGTTAATGATATAGAAGGAGATATAGGTACTTCTGCAGAGATCAATAACATCCATGGGGATTTTAGCCTGCCCCAACAATGGGATCCTATCATATTTCCTAGACATATTATGAATTTCAACCCATTAACAGTTGAACCTATGAGTGGTAATAGTTATACTACTGGTCAAACTTGCTATGCAACAGGATTGTAGTGAGACAGACCTTTAAGGTTATTACTGGATAGTGGAGCTTTCTGCTCATGTGTCTGTACTGAATTCTTAAACAAATGGGATCCCAATTGAAAAGAAAACCTTCTGCCCGTCCAAAAAGCCAAGTTTAGCTCTTGCAACTCTACTATGAATGCTATTGGAGTATTGACTGCTCCTATAATACTACCTCACCCTAAAGGATCTTTGAGAATACAAGTGGAGTTTGTAGTATTGCTCAATGGACTATGTGACTATCTGATACTGGGTAATGATGCCTTATGTCTATATTTTATAGAAGTGTTCCAGAGTAGAGGAAGATAATTCAAAGTAGGAGGTAATTGGGATAAGAAGTTTAAGATATGCACCATTCAGCCTAACTTCGCCTCCTCTACTTACCAGAAGCATTTGGAAGACTTTGACCAAGAATATTTCTCTCAAGTAGCTCTAAATACAAAACTTTCTGAGAAACAGAAGAAAGATACATTAAAAGTCTGCTTTGAGGACCAGAATGCTTTTTTTACTAAAGATCATCCTATTGGTGATATTAAAGGACATGATATGGTATTAACATTGACCATCAAGCCTCCTTATCCTCCTAACTTAAGAAGGCCAGCCTATCCGTCTAGTCCTCAGTCTAGAAAAGCTCTTGAGGAAAATATCCAAGAACTGATAGACTTACAAGTATTAAGGAAAGGAGGACATGATGAACAGGTAGATGTGACCACACCTGTAATCATAGATTGGCATAATGACAAGTCAAGAATGGTAGGAGACTTCAGAATGCTCAACAATTCCACTCAAGCAGATTATTATCCTATACCCTGGATTGATCATGCTCTGCATAACTTGTCCAAGGCTAAGTACATCACTACTATTGATGTGCTTAAAGGCTTCCACCAGATACCAATAAGCCCTGAAAGCAGGAAGTTTACAAGAATAATATGTCATTTGGGAATATATGAATATCCTAGGATGCCTTTTGGTATAAAGAATGCTCCATCACACTTCCAGAGAACAATGGATACAGTTCTAGGTACTTATATCAGACAGGGATGGATGATGGTATACTTAGATGATGTTATCATATACTCTGATGCCTTGGATACTCATATTAACCAAGTAAGATTAGTACTCCAGAAAATCTCCAAAGCAGGACTAAAGGTTCCATGAAGAAATGCAACTTTCGCTACGTAGAATTGAAAGCCTTAGGACATATAGTCTCTGGTGTAACTCTAGCTGCTGATCAAAATAAGATAGCTGCTGTCATGAATAGACCTATGCCTCAAAACAAGATAGAATTAATGTCTTTCATCAGTTTCTGCAGTTATGACAGACAATACATACAAAAGTTTGCTATGCTAACTAAAATTCTGTATGAAGTATGTAACAACAATACACTATTTGAAATGACTCATGAGAGACTAAAGAACTATGAGGAATTAAAAATAGCTATGACCTCTACTCCTCTACTTATCCAACCAGATTATTCTAAGCCCTTCGAATTATACATTGACGCTTGCATGGAAGGGCTAGGAGCTTCTTTAAATCAGGAAAGGATAGAAGAAGACAAACCAGTAGAAAAACACTTACTCTTCATATCTAGACAGATCAAAGATACTGAGAAGAGATATGGGGCCAGTCAGTTGGAACGTTTGGCACTATTATGGGATTTGGAGAATCTTCCCTATTACTTAGAAGGCACCACTTTTCAAGTAATCACGGACTGCAATGCTTTAAGAACTCTTATGAACATGAAAACCCCCAGCAGACATATGCTCAGGTGGAAAATTGCTATACAACAATATAGAGGACATATGAATATAGTGCATAAACCTGGAGCTAAACATCAGAATGCTGATATTATAAGTAGGAATGTGTTGCCTAATGACTCTAACAATCGAGCATATGACCCTGAAGATCAAGATATCTTTCCTATCTTGAACATCAATCTTTTTGCATTGAGTTCTCCAATAATGGGAATCCACTTATTTGAATTAGACACTGCTTTCTTCAACCTAGTAAGGGATAGCTAATCTCCTGAGATCAAGCTGCTGATTACCATTATGGAATGTGAATTCCCAGAAGCAGCTTTGATAAATAGCCTTCATGCTTCATTACTTAAACCCTATAAAGCAGGAAGGTTTACCTTTTGGGATGATCTCCTTTACTATAGACACCAAAATTCCAGCGTATTAGTACTGATCAACAAAGAGCATATATAACATATACTCCAGGAATGCCATGAAAACTGTTCATCAGGACATTTATCAACAGGAAAAACCTTAGAGAAAGTGAAACAAACTGCCTGTTGGATAGACTGGAAAGAAGTCACTACAGAATATGTTACTAGCTGTGAAATCTGCCAGAAATCTTATAAAACTACTGGAAAAAGGTTTAGACTCTTACAGAAGATATCTGACCCTACAACCAGGTGGGAAATTATCAATATGGATTTTCTCACCGGCCTCCCCCCTGGAGGTACTAATTCTTATAACTCTGTCTTAGTTATAGTTGACAGATATTCCAAAAACGCAAAATTCTTACCTAACCACAAGGAAGATAGTGCTATGGATGTAGCCTTACTATTCTGGAATAGGATTATAGCTGATGTGAGTATACCCAAGATTATAATCAGTGACAGAGACCCCAAATTCACATCTGAATTTTGGAGGAATCTACATGATATACTGGGTACTACCCTAGCATTTTATACAGCATACAATCCCCAAACTGAGGGATTAGCTGAAAGGATGATACAGACCCTAGAAGATATCCTAAGGAGGTTCTGTAGCTCTGGTCTAGAATACAAAAACTCTGATGGTTATTGCAATGATTGGGTAAGCCTACTCCCAGCCCTAGAAATGGCTTATAACATCAGTAAACATTCTACTACCAAAGAAGCTCCTTACATACTTGAAAGAAGATGGATTCCAAAACTCCCTAGGAATAACGTGAACTATAACTTAGCCACTATTCATCCAACATATCTTGACTTTAAGACAATGATAGATGTGGCAAAGAGCCATGCTCAGAAATGTGTGGAAGAAGCTGTTGAATACAACAAACAAAGATGGGACAAATCCCATAAAGAACCTGACTTTAAGATAGGAGACCAGATCTTGATATCTACAACTAATTTCAACAACCTGGCATGCAGCAGGAAACTAAAACCAGCCTTTGTTGGACCATTTGTTATCAAGTAAATGCATGGCAAAAATGCTGTGGAAGTAATCTTGAGTGAAGAATTATCAAGAAAACATCCGGTATTTCCTGTTAGCCTAGTCAAACACTTTAAACCAAGAGAAGGCAGCAACCTCCCTCCAGCAATAATCCCAATAGAAACTGACCCTGTAAAAGAAAAAGGGAAATTCAGCAGGATATTGAGAGATAAGAAAGAGAGGTTACAAGGAAAAGATATCAGACTATACTTAGTAAGATATAAAGGAGAATATGCAGACAAAGATGAATGGTTACCAAAAAATAATATACCAGATGGACCAATACAGCTCAGAAACTACAGAGCCAGCAAAAGGAACTGAAGCACATGCAGTTATTTTTTCTCCAAACTTCCTCCAGATTTTTTTCAGATATAGCCATATCTTGGAGTGGGGGAATGTCAGCTTGCTACTATTGCAGAGAGAGCTGAAAAAGTAACAAAAATAACACAAAAATGATAATAATACAATTAAACTAAGAAGTAGTAGGAAAACCATGAATATTATCACAGAAATGAATTTTCCACCCAAAATAAGGTAGGGTCACTCACTGACCCCACCCTTGAAATCCAACTCCTTATATTTTTAAATAATTAAGGAAGGAAAAACCAAAATACTACGGCTCCATCATTGAGCTTGTTGGCCAAATAAATATTTCACACACATTATCACGTATAGGTTAAACCCCTAAAATTTCGTCAGAATTCAGGTGTTGTGTATATTTTAGGAGTTACGGGCAGAAATGTGTTTTGTCACGATTCCCGCACGCAGTTGCGGCAGCCAATGCACCCGCGCGCGGCTGAGATACAGCCCTGTCACCCCTTCGAGGTCGTGTATGCAGCCCCGGGCCTCTGACAAGTACGCAGCCGCGGGAATACGGGCCAACAGAGTGACAGGCGGTCTGAGAGGCTCAGGTACCGCGTAAACAGGCTACAACATAAACGGGAACTTTCTACATATGTAATAAAGGTTCCTGTGGATATTAGACTGTCTCAAAATACATAATATTATATAAAAATACATAAATATTCCTTACACGTATCTTTTACTTTATGAGAATTGCTATACAGCAAGATCTTTGTGACATACTAAGGAAGATAATGATGTATAAATATTACATGAATTCCCATGACTTATATTTTTTAAGTAATTATCTTAACAAATAAACTTGAACTCAAAAATAAAGAGTAAAATCAATATTATGACTTTTACTCCAGTTATATAATACATAATGAGAACTTACCTGACATCAAAATGTCCTTAGAAATGTCTATTAATATAATTATTAAATTACTGGGAACATTTACTAAGGATAATTAATTAAATATACATAAATAGGACATATTAGTGTTATTCACACGTCCTAATGTCTATTATAAGGTAGAATAATTCCCATACCCTAAGGAATTAGATGCTACCCGGGTTATAGAACCAAGAACACATGACAGGCTACCCCGGGTTACCCTGCTGGCCTTAGCGTCCGTCCCTTTGAGAACTTACAACCCTCAGAAGGACCATATTGGGACTCCAAAAGCTATAAATAAAGAGCTCTTTTGAGGATATTGATGGACAGAGACCCAGTAATATTAATATCCAGAAGCCGGGCCAAAGTAATCAAGTACTTATAAGAGATAAGTAAGTGATTTATGGCAATGTCTGATCAGTAATATCCATCCTCAAAACCTCTTTTTATCAATTAAAACTGCTGAGCAACCTGATAACCCCAGTATACAGGTTTAACCCATCATTACCCGTCTCAAACAGATACCCAAAGGATTTAATAATATACCAGTGAGTCTTATTATCCTTTCTCTGTTGTGGTAGCTAGGCTACAAGGCCCTACCACTCCATTGTGTATTTTATATATATATTATCTTTGGGTATAATAATCTTTAAACTAAAGAAACCAAAGTAACCAGGACTATGTGTTTTCATACTAAAATCCCTGAAGAGAGGTGTTAAAGATCCCCAATATATTTTTGGCCCCTCTACAAATATTTAATAATAAATTTTGATTTGAAACAATAAGCAATAGCCAAATCATTTAACCTTGCAATAAGCTCAATCCAAGTATTCTAGGGATTTTTGCTGCATTTCTTAAATAATATATTTATTATTTACTCTATCACCTCCGGTAGCTAAAGGATAGCAAGGGTCTTGGCATCCAGGAGGCTGAAATTTCCCCTCCACAGAACTGCCACAGCCTAGCGCCGTTTGGAGTCTTACATTTGGTCCCCCGGGCCGGGATTGAACCAGAAACCTTGGGATTTCAAGTCCCAACAATCATCAGCTTTGAAATCCAATCTCTTTCTTTTTTTTCTGTCATCATCTAGATCCATGGAGGCAACTTGTTCTAGAAGTAAGTCCTCCCAATTGTGCACCATCTGGGCAAGATACTTGTCAATTTTTGAGAAGCCCTACTCTTGACACATTTGTGACCCACTTTGGAAATCTCCGCCTTGGGTCTTTTAGGAAACTTTGTCAAAATGTAATCCACCAGTTAATCTTCTACTCCTCCTAAGATGGTTAATATCAAGCCCCAGAACAAGAACTCAGGATTCAATGGGAGGAATGTGGAACGCTTCTTTGACTTGTACAAGATGGCTGCTTTGGTGGGTGGGGCTAGCCAATTCAATATGGCCTACCACTTGCAATTTTTTTATCACCTCTGACAAAGTTATGGAAATCATTGAGTTGTTTGAAGGTTTTGAACTGCATAACTGGGCCCTGCTGCGGGGAGCAATGTTGGCCTTTTGGGGAAAAATAGATTTAGCACGATTTACTTTGCAGGATCTAGACAACCTTGTCTCCCAGTGGATTTCCAATGGTGGTGTGGCTTCAGCTTCTGATTATCAGTCTTTCAGGAAATCTTGGGATCCCATCCAATCCTCCTTGTCCAAAATAATCACATCAACACAGTGGAAGAAATTCAAGTCCAATTTTTCCAATCTTTATCTCTTATAGTGCAGGAAAGGATCAAGGACAAACTGGTTGAGTCTGGATCCATGATCACTACCAGGGAAAATTGACTCAAGCTCCCTGGTTTCCTTATCCTTAGGGGAGTGGTGGATAACGTCATGAAAGGTCAAACAGCCCTCACCTTTGAATAATCTAAAACCGCTGGACCAGTCCATGCCCCTTCTTTCAAAGAGTCAAACTATATTATGAATAAAATGGAATATGATTGCAGGCCAAAGAACCCTTAGCCTTACCAAGAAACTGCTATGATGGACAAGATCACTAAACTGCTCAAAGCCTTTGAAAGCTAAATGGATCAAAAGATTACCTGTCTTGCTGTTCCTAAACCTTCTACTTCTGTTCCTATAAATACTCTAGTCTGCTATTATTGCCACAGGGAAGGCCATGGAACCGGTCAATGTCTCAAACTCCAGAAGGACAAAGACAAGAAATGGGTAGAGCAAAAAGGGAATAAATTTTTTCTTCCTAATGGTGCCCTAATCCCCTTTGATTCATTTTGCCCCATTCGTCATGTGGTGGCCTCTTACCAGCCACCCCCTCCTATGAAGGCATCCCTGGCTTCTGTGGATTTCCAATCTTCTAGTGGCACTCTTCAACCCTGGTATCCCCCGGCTATTTCCTCCTCTTCTCTGGTTGGTACTTACCAATCTGATCCAGCTAGGAAGCAACATGAGGAGCCCAAACCTCATAAATCTCCTTCCTTGCCAACCTCAATCCTCCAAAAACAACCCAATCAACAATCCTCACCTGAGCCCTCTTCTGATGTAGAAGACATGGAGGTGGAAAAAGAACCACTCATGGAAAGGTTTCAAGATCACCCTGATCCTCATCCCTTATCTATTAAATCTCCTCAATCCCCTGATTCTGTTCCTGCTTCACCAAATCTTCCTCCCTCCATCCAGCCCAAAGTTTGTTTTGAGAGGTGAATTTCCAAAGATCACCCCAATGCTGTGGAAGGGGTATTATAGAAAATTTCTGATCTTAAAATTACTGATCTATCTGTGGCTGAACTCCGGTCAATCTCTCCATCTGTTGCTGAAGTAATGAAGAAATGGGTTTCTTGTTGATGTGTGGAAATTAGTCCTGAGGAACTCAAGGTCTCCTCTGGGACTTCGATAGAGGATTCTGGTGGAACAGATCCCCCTTCTGAGTCTAGTCTTTACTCATGTACTCTTTGTTTTCTTCCCTGCCATCTTGGTGAATCAGCTAAAACGGTCTTGCTCTTTGTCGACTCTGGCTCTCAGCTCAACTTGATCTCAGATGCTATGGCCTGCAAGCTTGAACTCAGCCCCAGGGTCAGCTTCACCTCTTCAGTGTATGGAATAGGAAACCAGTCTTGCAAATTGGTTGGAATCATTGAAGACGTTCCAGTTGGGATTGGCCAAAACATTGTTGGAACTTTTCATTTCTGGATCACACGCTTGGAAGGACCTATGATCTTGGGTCAACCTTTCCTAATCAATTTTGGAGCAACTCTGATGTTTTCCAATCAAGTTGGGGAGAGAATCCTCCTCCCCAATTCAGATGGTAGAAAAATTGAGGTTCCTCTTTGTTCTTTGGATTCTGGTCGCTGGGAAAGAGATTTCCCTGGTCATTTTCCTAAACAGAAGGATAATTCCAGTTCCTTTCATTTTTTATGGGAGTAGTTGATCCTACTAATAGTTTTAGTTATGTTCAGCCTCAAACTTCAACACAAGGGTCAAATCTCATCCCAGAGGCTTATTTCTCTTTCTTTTCAACGTTTTCTTCTGATCTCAAAAATATCCAAAATCAAAAAAAAATCAAACTGGAAAAATCCAAAAATATTTCTTCTTCATCTTTTGTTTCTTCTTTTCCTTGTAATCTTATTCCTAATCAACCTTCTCTCAGTTCCGGTTTAAATCTCCACAATTAGTCTAAGCTAGATCCCAATCTCAATCCTATTTTCAGTGGCCTTGGTATGGAAGAATATGGGCTTCAGTGGAGGCAAATTGGGGTAGAAGTAATTCCTCCCAATTTTGCACCACCAGGGTATCCTAAAACTCAAAACCCTACCTTGTGCCACACATGCAAGCAATGTATTATCTCCTGAGACTTCTTTTATGGAAAAGGCATTTTTTGAAAACATTGCGGAACATAAAACTTGGAAGGCGTTTGAACTTTGTCTCAATCATTGTAGTCATATCTCTCTGGTCAACTCTTGGAAAAAAAAAGAACCACTCTCTTTTGCCTCCAAATATAAACCAGTCGCTAGGAAAATCCAACCAGTCAGCCAAACAATGCCTCTCAATCTCAATCCTCCTCTTAGGCTTCCTCCCCTATCCCGCAATCCTTACTGTGGTTTACCTCGATCTCTCACTGGTCCATTCATCCCCTCTGGTTGTGTCACTGAAGAACGTCTGAGAGTAGTCAACTTTGGACCAGATGGATGGGTTCTACCTGATGAGTTGTATTTGATCAAAAATGTCTTGGCTCTTAGGGGAAAAGCTATTTCTTTCTGTGAAGAAGAGAGAGGTCTCTTGATTAAAGAGTCCTGTGGTCTGCCTTATATCATTCCTGTAGTAGAACATGATCCATCGCAAAAGAAAAAGATCCCAATCCCTGCTGCCAAAGTCAACAAATTCATTAAGCTGGTCCGGGAACAAGTCCAAACTGGTTTATACAAACGGTCAACTTCTAGCTATTCCAGTTGTGTTTTCTGTGTCCTTCAAAGTAATGATAAATTTAGAATAGTTCATGATATCCAGCCTCTAAATGAGGTTACTATTAAAGACTCTTTTATTCCCCCTGCTACTGAAGAATTTGTTGAATCCTTCTCTGGGAGAGCTTGCTATGGTCTAGGTGACATTATGGGTGGCTATGACAAACGGTCATTACATCCAATTTCTCACCCTCTCACTAAATTTGATACTCCCCTTGGTTGTTTCCAGCTTACTCCATTGCCTCAAGGCGCCACCAACTTGGTTGCAGTCTATCAGGTTCAGATGGTTTGGATCCTCCAGTATGAAATCTCTGATCATCCTGGTATCTTTATTGACAATGGAGGAATTAAAGGACCAGTTTCTGATTATAAAAATGAGCTCTTACCCTAGCATTCAGGAATTGGTTTATTTATCTGGGAAGATGCAACCACTTTGGAAAGGATTTTGTTCCAAATAAAAGAATCTGGGATCACTGTCTCTGGATCCAATTTGGCTGCCTGTGTCCCTGCTCTGGAATTTGTTGGTCATGTGGTCTGCAAGGAAGGAAGAAGGATGACTCCATCCAAAGTCAACAAAATCCTCTCTTGGCCTACTCACATCAATCCAACTGAAGTCAAGGGTTTTCTTGGTGTTGTCACTTATGTTTGAATTTTTATCCCATCTCTATCCAAAATTTGTTCTCCCCTAGGTCGTCTGACCAGAAAATATTCTGAGTGTTTCTGGACCCAAGATTGTGAAAATTATTTTCAGCTACTTAAAATGATGGTTTGAAAAGACATAGTCTTGAAAAAGATCTCTTATGGACTGGGAGCTGTCAAGATCAAATGGCCATTTCTTGTGTTCAATCATCTTTCCTTTTTTTTTATTAAATCAAGCTCAGATGCAGACTAGGGACAGTCTATAAGTTGGGGAGAGATGTGGTGACCAAATCTGGACACCCTGGAACAGATGCGGAAAAATTCAAAAAAAATTTTGCAATTCTTTTATTTAGGTGTTATTCAAAAAAAAAAAAAAAAAAAAACCAAATTTTTTTTCTATTAGTATCACTCTTCCCATTCCCTCAACCTTCCAAGCGTTCCACTTTCCCAGTAGTCTAGGAAAGGCCTCTCTTGATCTC
The DNA here is from genome assembly GCA_025617555.3 of Puccinia polysora. NCBI lineage: Eukaryota > Fungi > Basidiomycota > Pucciniomycetes > Pucciniales > Pucciniaceae > Puccinia > Puccinia polysora. The sequence continues at coordinate 10,548,618 of CM062622.1, read as the reverse complement.
ATCACCTAGGCATTGTGTTTGATCCCCTCTCTCTTTGTTCCCCCTTCCTTTTGGCTGAACGCATGGGCAAAGACCCCCTCAGCCCAAGATATCCCACTTCATCCCATCAACCACCACCGTCCTCCTCACAAACAAATCCACGGAAGGTCCAATCCAAAACCTGTTGAAACCATCCATCCCCAAATCTCAAAGGTTCAGGAGGATAATTACCATCATCATACTTCTTCCAATCAACCAGTGATGATGGATCAATCTGCTTGTGTAGCTTCCATCAATACTTCATCTGATCAAACCCAAGATAATCAAAACTTGACCTTGCTCAATCAAATTGGCCAAGTCCCACTGTCTGGTCATAATCCTTCAAAACTTTCTCCCTCCAACTTGGTTCTGAAACCAGCCCAGCCCTCAACATCCACCAATGCTCCTCCCAGCTTAGGATCCTCTGCTGCTGCTAGTGATCATGGTCCATCCGGACCACCTCCCTCCAAACCACAACCCCCATTACCTCATCCTTCCAATTCAAAATCATGCAATCCTCCACCCAATCCCCTTTGGTACGCAAATTGGCCAACACCAATCCATCACCCTTCCTGGGACTCTCGCACCCCCTTCCATCTTTGGGTGGGGGTGGAAAGCGTTGTACCGCCCGTAGACATCTGGGGGCTGTCTGTTCCATTATCTTTTCCCACCCCTTCAGCCTTTGGGTGAGGGGTGGGTGATCCCAATGTTGTTGCGCGCGCCCATCCGCGGACGGATGCAAGAGATGGTCAAGGGATGAGAAGGATCCCACTCCGGTCAGGGAGGCCCCATTTTCACTAGCCTGAGTGATCAAACTTTTCTGATCACCCGGAATTAAAAAAAAAAACAATTCCGCTCCATTTGTAGAATCGGTTGTACAAAGTCTAACAGGGCCTCCTGCCCATATAAGGAGGGTTTCCCCCTGCCATTGAGGGGTGGGGGGAGGGTAGCACAGGGCAACACATCAGATCCTATCCTACCAGGGAGAATCAGAATCATTATCACCTTGAAATTAAATTATCTTTGGGGTAACACAGGGCAACACATCAAATCCTATCCTACCAGGGAGAATCAGAATCATTATCACCTTGAAATTGAATTATCCCTGGGGTCTCATTCCCCTTTATCTAAGACTAAAATCTTGGTATATCCATTATTGCCCCTTGATCCTTGAGCCTCCATACTCAAAACCCTGATCCTTGATCCTTATCACCAACCAATAGTTTTTCTGGTTGAAGAATAATTCAACTGATTGAATTCTTGAGTGTGTTACACCACTCCTGATTCCTTTATCCAACCATACTGGTCCTGATGATCATTTGATTATCTTTCTGGAACCAGTCACCCTTGACTGAAGCAGTTTTATTAAGCTTAAAACCTGGAGTGTTAAACCTCCCTTCATTTCTTTTGAAGTTGAATTCTGCCACACTACTCTTGAGTCCCTTGAGAAGTGTTGGGTTATTCTTGTTTGAATCAGTTATTTTTTTGCTTCTAGAGCTTCTTAAAACAATTAGCTTTGTCTTGTGAAGACACCCACAGTTATCTGGTACCCTTCAAGCGCTTGATTGCGGAGAGTTGGGCAGGTTCATTGAGAACGTGGAGGTTGTTTGGGATTGAGTTGATCTTTCCTAAGCTTCTACTGACAACCAGAGCTATTAGGTTGTGGGCATTGTCACTTACAACTGCATTCTCTTGTTGAACTCTGAACAATATTTGACTTATTCTATTCAAGTTTTCCCCGTCATCATCTTGCATCAGATGGTGTTGTTTCCCCAGCTACCAACTACTATAATCTTTATCCTACTACATTTGGTCCCTCATTTACCAGGTTCTGGACTCTGATCTTGGTTAAATTTAAATATTTTTGTAACACTCAGGAGGGAAGCCTAAACAGAACCTTTCCCCTCCACAGAACTGCCATGGCCTAGCACCGTTTGGAGTCTTACACCTCTTATCTTGCCATGTCTATCCCATTGGAACACTGAAATTCTGGTGCCATAGTCTCTGTGCTTTTCCAAGAATATACACCACTTTATGCACGCCCAGAAGCATAGTTCCAGTGCAAGTGAGGCTGTTGCAAATCCTAGTTATTTTCAGTGGCGCAAAACCCAGCACTTCAGCAAAGGAGGTGTTTGCACCAGAATCTTAGGGTTTGGATGTATTCATGAAAACACTAGCATTTTAATGCAAGTGTCCATTGTAGGATGAGTGGCACTGCCTTAGATTTTTTTGCAAGTTTCCATGGTTGGATGAGCAGCACTACTGCATTCAAGGTGGGTGCACCAAAATCTTAGTGTTTGCATGTATGCATCCAAACACCTGGATTTTTGTTCAAGTGTCCATGGTACAATGAGCAGCACTGCTGAATTCAAGGTAGTTGCATCAGAATGTTAGTGTTTGGATGTATGCATCAAAATGCCAGGATATTTGTGCAAGTTTCCATGGAAGGATGAGCAGCAGTTCTGCATTCAAGGTCATCAAACCAGGATCTTAGTGTTTGGATGGATGCATCCAAACACTAGGATTTTTGTTCAAGTGTCAATGTTAGGTTGAGGGGCACTGCCAAATTCAAGGTGCTTGCACCAGAATCTTAGTGTTTGGATGCATGCATCCAAACCCTAGGATTTTTGTGCAAGTTTCCATGGTAGGTTGAGAAGCAATTATGCATTCAAGGTGGTTGCACCGGAATCTTAGTGTTTGGATGTATGCATCCAAACACTAGGATTGTGGTGCAAGTCTCCATTTCCCAAATCCTTTCACTGCAGCAATGGACCTAGTTGCATCATAATATTAGTGTTTGGATGTGGTCATCCAAACACTATGATTTTGATGAAAGTTTCCATCATTTTAAAAGCTTCTTCAAAAACTTATCAAATGATCAAAAACCATAATTGAGGCCATGTCCAGTCATCCAATCTGGCAGCTTGCTAGTTGACAAGAGCAACCTGTCAAAGCAGCTCAAAACAAAAAATGAATAATAATAAAATTAGAATGAGTGCCTAATCCATAAACATTGTTGCAGAAATGCATTTCTCACCCAAAAATAGGTAGGGTCACTCCCTGACCCCACCCTTGAATTCCAACTCCTTATATTTTTAAATAATTTCAGAATAAAAAGACCAATAAACCACGGCATCACTACGGCACTGTTTGGCCAGCTTAATATTTCATACATAATGCCATGTATAGGTTTCACACCGGAAATTCAATCAGAATTTAGGTGTTGTTTATATTTTAGGAGTGACAGGCGGATTTTTGTTATGACACAATTCCCGCACGCAGCCCTGCATTCATATAGCAAGGTTACACACGCCTGACACCCAGTATGTAGGCTCATTTTAAGAAACTGGAATGCAATATGACTTATGATAAGATTGCAACAATATTTACTAGAACTGAAAAAAAACAGAATTCAGACCAGAGTTAGAAAGTTAAACAACTGGGACAAAATGAGAAGAAAGAAGAAAGATGAATAGGCAAAAATCTTAGACATTGTTCAGAGAGTATATGAAAAGAGAACCCTGGCAGCACAGAAGTGGTAGAGAAAAGAATACGCAGGAGAATGGCTCCAAGTGCGGAACTAGATTGTCAGATGCTTTGAGCTAGAGTGATCTTGAGGATCATGTTCTTAACAGGCAGAGACTTGTAGATGAGGACTTGATTGAATGGTGATTTGGATGAGGTTGAACCAGATTGAGGTGGATAGAGGGTTGAAGAGGAGAAGATAGGTCAATGTTGATTTGAGAGGAAAAAACAAGATATAGGAAGCAGACTGAAAAGAGAGAAAGGAAAGAAAGAAGAGAGGAAAGGTATTGAAGAGAAAGAAAGAGACAGCAGCCTAGAAAAGGAAAAAGAAGGAGCCCAAGTCCCTTCTGAGGCCAGGATCTGAGTTAGCTGAGGAAAGAACGTTTCCCAAGTGTCACAGGACAGATCATTGGGGGACCCATCCAAGTTTGCGCGACCTTTGAGGACAGGTCCGTAATATCCTAGTATTTGACAATACTTAACAACTGATGATGGATTCCCACACGCAGCTGTCAAACCTGCGCGCGTCAACATTAGTTGTGCTAATTCCAACAGCCAGGTACTGCAGGAACATGCTACAACTTGCATGCATACATCATGCACACGTAATGAGTTGAATGATCAATAGGGAAATTTTTGAAAACTAAGAACATTGAATAAAAATATGATAATAAAAACATTAAATCAAACAGATTGTGAGATAAAATAATGAAGGTTGTCACTTCAATTAGATTGCCAAATCTTGATGAACCTTGAAACACACAAAGAAGTCTATAAAAAATTCTTAAAAATTTCCAACATGTGCTAAAGATGGCTTAAAGTCTACAAATACCAACTTCTACCCTTGCCACTCATAAGAAAGTAATACAAAATAGGGAAATATGTCTGAACCATAAAAATAAAAAATTAATATTTAATATCTTCTGAAAAATATTTCACATAGAAATATGACACAGGCAAGGCTAGCCAGTTGAAAGCACCAAGACTCCGTGCCAAACAAGCCCCGGTAGCCTTCCGGCCTCAGAACACAAGCACAACCCTCTCTAAGTGCCCTGAGAAGATCTTATAACCCCAGAAAAGTATAGAAACAACCTCTTTAAGATAGTTTAAACCCTAGTATTTTTTAAGTAATCAATCAAGACCCCTTGCCATCCTTGATCAAGTGTTTATTCAAGATAAAAAAGTGATTCGTGGCCTCAGTTTGATAGTATAATCATTCATTCTAAACCCATTTTTAATTCCATTGAAGAATACTAGCAATATCCCCTAAAATTCTCCCAAGACCCTTTCAACCATGAATTTCTGCAATTTTCTTGCAGTTTATGCGTAAAATTAGTAAGTTATCTCCTCCCAACCTCCAGGCATAAGTGCTGTGAGTCAGCGAGTACACCCAATCCCCTTGAGTAAACTCCTTTTGAGTAATCAGTAAGGACCTCATTGTCCCAAGGTCTTTACATGGTTCAAAAGATCCCCTTGAAGAGATTTTCTTATCCAATAAAGCTTCCCTGTTTGTATAAACTTTAGCCCTTCTTGAGAAATATATTTAAATCAATTTGATCCAACCAAACCACTCAAAACTTGCACCTCCTTCTAAACAACCATTTGAGTATTTTACATAATTTTCATGGAATTAGTATTATTCCAACACCAATATCACTTGCTGTAGCTAAAGGACAGCAAAGTTCCTGGTATCAGTAAGCTGAATCAATCCTAAACCTCCTTCCTCCATTAATTTTGATGATTTCAATGGAAACCCAAAGGAAGGTGTTCCGTATCCTCAAGCACACTGATCCACCATGCTCTTTCTTGAGGCTCAAGGAATTTGTTGAATACTTCATCAATTGCTGCAAAGCCCATTGTGTGTAATGCAGGAAAATCTGCTTGGGTTTACATATTTCTGGTCTGCCTTTTATCCCAGAACAACTCCACCAACTTCTCCTGGTACTCCTTGCCTTCTTGGAAATGGTTCTTTTCATCACCAACTCAGGTAATTTTTGGTTTTTAATTTTTTTCATCCTACCCTAGGTCCCGGAACTACGTCCCTTTGTGCTTTCCCCTCTCTTCCTCTTGTCTTTTCTTCTGCTTACTTTTTAAATGTTTTACCCTGCTCTAGGGGCTGGTTTTGCGCCATTCAATCCCCTCTAGCCTGAAGAGGTGGTATATTTCCATTTTTTTATATAATTGTGTGCAATGCGATGATCCAAAAGTACACTTAAAAATAATTGGGGAAGGGCTTGGGCAAGGGAGGGATTTAATCACCCCCCTACCAGCCAGCAAGCAATCTGGGTGACAGGCTTGGTTTTGCAAGCAAGGGGGGGATTTGATCACCCCCCGCCTAGCAAGTGAGGGGGGGAGGGCTTGGGAAGGGGGGGAATTCATCACCCCCCACCAGCTTGGAAGCAAGGGGGGGGAAGGCTCATTTGAGCAAGAAAGGGGGAGAAAGGCTCCTTGGCGCAAACAAGGGCACATTTGATCCCACCCCCCCCCCTCACCTAGCAATTAAGGGGGGGAAGGGCATGGGCAGGGTGGGGAATTTGTCACCCCCCCCCCAGCCCCCATCAGCCGGCAAGCCAGCGGGGGGACAGGCTTGTTTGATCAAGCAAGGGGGGAGACACCCCTTCCTCTCAGCAATCAAGGGCAAACCCTCAACCCCAAACCCTAAAACCTAGACCCTAAACCCTAACCCAAAGGCAGATTTGATCCCCCCCACCCACCTAGCGAGCAAGGGGGGGAAATGCTTGGGAAGGGTGGGGAATTCATCACCCCCCCCCTCCCCCATCAGCTAGCAAGCAAGCGGGGGGACAGGTTTTTTTGAGCAATCAAGGGGGGAGAAACCCCTTCCTCTTGGGAAGTAAGGACAGAGCAAAGGCAGATTTGATCCCCCCCCACCTACCAAGCAAGGGGGGGAAGGGCTGGGGCAGGGTGGGGAACTAATCACCCCCCTCCCCCATGAGCTGGCAAGCAAGGGGGGGAAAGGCTTGTTTGAGCAAGCTAGGGGGGAGACAGGCTCCTATGAGCAAAAAAGGGGGGTTTCACTTTTTGCTGGTTACAGTGGAATGCTTCATTGAGCTTTCCTGTCTGCTTTCATCAGCAAATCCAGTTTTTGGGGAAGTGTGAGAGAAAATCAGTTTTCTATATTCTGGGACAGCGGACAGGACAACTTGATGAAGCTGTCTGATTTAACCAGCAAATCCAGTTCTTGGGGAGGCTTTAGAGAGAATCCATTTGCTATTTTCTGGTGAAAGTGGAAAGCTTCATCAAGCCGTCCTGTCTGCTGTAATTAGAAAATTAAATTGGGTGCAATATTGAAACACCAAAGCCTTCACAGCTTTGACTGCTGCCAGATTTCATCATTTCCCCTTGACTCATGCTTAAAGAAGGATCAAAGAGGCCAGTCAATGATGAATTCTCCCACAGGCTGGTGTCCCCAATTAACATTAGCATAAAAGCCTGCATCTACTCCCTTTTCCTCTTAGCAACATTCTCCCCCTAAACCATTTAAATTTCATAATAAAAAATCAATCTGCTACTATTTTGACAAAAGTGAATAACCCATTCTTTCTCATATTACTTGTTTCCCTAGAAGGTTCTTTTTTTTTCAACCAAAGCATTCCAGAGATTGAATGCCTCTTTTGAATGTGTCCATTAAGGAAACCATGCAAAGTGCTTCCTAATCAATGATGGATTTGATTTATTGGGCTGTGGCCGCGCCATGCCTGAAACATTGAAACTTTCTTTTTTTGCCCATTTGGTTTCCTCATATCACCCATCTCATTCAAATAAAATACTTCCCACAGGCACTTGAACAACAATTATTGACATTGGTTTCTTGATTGGAAGAAAAAAAATGTCATTGCCCAGGAGCAGCCCTTGAACGCAGTGCCCTGGGATGTCAAGAAAAGGATGAAATGAAGAGGATTATGACAGAAATCAAAGCTCAGAATCACCTCCATTTCCACTCCATGAGTGTGCATCCATCACAAAGAAACTCTTCCAAATATTTTATGGACACACCATTCCCTGAGAATAGCTACAATCATGCCAACCAACAGAAATAATATTAACAGGCCTCAATTTAAATGCTAAAGCATTTACCGGGATTGTATTTTTCTTGGAACCAACTCAAAGGCCTGGGGTTCATTCAATGTCCATATGTGAATTCCATCCACCATACACAGGAGGTACTCCAATGTTACTAGTATCTCAGGCCACCAGGGCCTGCTGTTGTGCATGTGAATGGAAAAAAGGAAATTGGCCTAGCAGTGAAATTTAACCAATGGAGGTATATGAGTCCTGTTGAAAATTCTTACCTTGGCTTTGTCACCGCCACTCTTGTCCAGTTGGGATCTTTCTATGGAAAACAGAAAAATGGCTCCTTCTTGTCAGGGATCATTAAAGAATTTTGTTGGCATCTTGGTTAAAGCTATCATTGAGAAAAAACTGGTAAATTTCAAATCATTGTAATTGGCTATATCATATTGGCTGAATAAAAATTCTCCCAGGCCAGTATGTGCCAGTTCCTGCCTCACTAAACATAACCCAGAAACATGTGCATTGGATTAAACTTGTGAACTGTCTACCAAGGATTGAAAAAATATTGGTGAATTCGTTCAAAACCATGGCGCCAGTTTTCCACAGGCAATCAATTGATCAAATGAATCAATTTGCAATAACAGGATTTGCATCTATAGAATATGGGTCTGCTGATGATGAATTTTTTTTGGCAATTTAACTGCCACTTGTAATGAATTTTATAATTCAGCCCATGTTGATAATGACATCAGTGGTATGGCTTATGGTGGCTTCAGTGGTATTTTTGAGGAGACAGGGGAACCTGCCCATAGACACCAGGGCTGTGATTTTCAACATGGACAACTTTTCTTGCCTGGGATTCAGAATTATATTGACTTTAAATGCAATGATGGTTTGACTGATTTAACCTATGAAATAATCTATCTGTTCCATCAGACAGTCCAATTGCTGAGAGCCCCTGTGAGTCCTTTCAGAAGCTTAGGAATCTCAGTCCAAATTAAAAAAAAAACTGAATGAGATTTGCAAGAAGGCACAATTAACATGTTCAGGAAATTATGGTGGAAAAAGTGCAAGGGAGTAAATTGTTATCATTCAGCTTGCTTCTTCATCCAGATGTTATTTTTTCAATATATCTTGATTGCCACACCTTGTTTCTATTAAAAAATGCTCCACACATGTAAATTTTTTGTTTCCACCATGAAAATCTCCCAATCAATCAGTCACAATTCATAGCATGCTTGGATTTGACTTGTGTGAATCATAAACATGCATATTTTTCATGCTTTCCTGTAAATCTGCATGCCTACAAACTAAAGTTTTTTTTATTCATTTGTTCCCATGGTTGCCTTAATTACCAGGATCCAGTGGATCTCCCATCCCTTCCTCATGAAAATTTCCCCTCTTTCCTGCGTGCCATATATTCATTATATAAGGAGCTTGTGAGTCAGGCAATGTCCTTTCCCCCCAAAAATAGAAATCCCTCTCCTCCCCTTTTTGATCTATTTGACCCTGAAAAAAACAATCTCCTGGATACTGAACTTTCCCAGCCAGGTAACTCAACCCAAATCCCAGAAATTAACCCTGCTCATGCGACATGGAGTGACATTTTTGCTGATAATTTGTAATTCATAGACTTGTTAAAATCAAATCAGTTGACCTCTTCAACACCCCACACACTGCTCCTTTTAATCCATCATTAAATCCCGTCTTCCCACCAACGACCCACTTTGGGAAAATAAAACATCCCAATCACCATCATCAACAGCCCAACAAAATAAAAAGTCTATCAAATTTCCTGCACCCCACTTGCCACAACCAGAAGCACAACAAAGATCCAATCTTGAACATTTTTTGGACCCGCCACATCCACCAATGACAGGGACCTTCCTAGATGAGTTTGGGATCTCTGTAGTTCCCCAGGCAGAGTTTCTTGAAAACATCCAAAAAATGTGACACCACTTTAAAAAAGCCTAAAATGGTAAGACCTTGCCCAAGTCAGTTTTTGACCATGCACATAAGGCTATGGATGACATAGATGAATCCAATATAGGTCAGCACATTTATTGAATTCATTTCTCTCCAATCATCCTATGATAACCAATAATTTTTTATTTTCAAAGTTGGGTCAAGTGTTCAAGATCTTCCAGTTGAAGAGAAGATGAAGCTAGTTTCTGGAAATCTGCTATGTAAACGTTCTGATCAATCAAAATATACTCTCTGGCCTTCCAAAAGAAAGCATTTTTTCACATCAAATTCCAGAAAAAAAAATTAAGATATCATTTTTCCTGAAAGCCAGCAGATCACAATGGATGAAAATCCCAAACCCAGTTTTCATATGTCGGATTTTGAGGCATCCTTCCCATCCAACTTTCAAATATCTAATGCAAAATAATTTTGGCCACACCCACCACCAGGAACCATTTATCCTGATATTCTCCAACTTACCGGTAAATTCCCCCACCTCAACCTATTCCCCCTGCAACATCTGATCCTTTGTGGGCAATACCAACAGCAAATTCTGAAAACCAAAAAACCAAACATTCCCTTTTCCAATCTGCATCCAACTCTCAGCCCAATCCACCTCCAACAGCCAATTCTCTATCTGCCACACTTCCAGGATCTTCCAAAGACCAACCTAGTCAAAAATCCAATGCATCCCCAATATTCATGGAACACACGGAGCCATTCTAATTCAACTCTGATCTTCAACACTCCTCTATGATACTTATTCCATGGCAAATGAATCTTTAGTCAAGCTTCACACCATGCAAATAAATGAACTCCAGCCTACACTGATACCCTGCCATCAATGATTTGATTCTGTACACTTACTAACACTTGTATCAAACAGTGGTTGAAGAAAATGATGGATGATGGTCTGTTTAACCTTTATTTTTGAATCAAATCCTCAATGTTGATGTGAATTTTTCTTTTTGACTTCAATCAGGAATAAATGTTTTTGAGCCATTGTTGAATCAACCACACTTGAAATCAAATTTTTTTAAAATTCCCACAATAGCAAATCACACTTCTTCATCAAATTTACTGGGTAATGAAATAATTACACTGCTCAATATGTTGTTCCATCCTACCAAGCATCAACAAAACAATTGGACAAAAATTGTTTTCCAGTCCATTTCACTGGTTTCTATGGATATCACAACTTTACCAGCATACAAAGCTCCAACCAACAGCAATGATGACTTGGCACAAGAGATAGCAATTATGCAGTTTTTCATACAATTTCTTACCAGCCATAGCACCACTTTCAAAATTAATAATTACACTGCATCATTCAATGAAAGAAGTATCAAACTCAATTAAAAGGCTCTAGAAAGGCTGGTTGATAACATTTACCATAAATTGATTTCATTTTTGATATTAAAAGCCAGGTGCAAGATAAATCGGTCAGAAAAATTTCTTCAGCGTCATACCTCCCAATTTGATCAAATTCCCAAGGAGTACACTTCAAGGCCATGTTATTCACTCTTGGATGCTTATTGTGTTTCAGGAATTTGTGGGATTCTTTGTTTTGTAGTGATTACAGAAATTTCCCAGCCTCCAGTTGTCTCAAAATCACTTCCATGGTTTCCAAGCTGAATGAACCTGAAGCCAACAGAATTGATGAAACCATATGGAAAATAAACAAAACATGCATCTGCTCCATAATTCAAAAGACTTTCTTTTCTGCAGATTAATTTGTTCCTTTCTGTGTGAAAAGATTTGAGCTTCATAAGTTCATTGTGCTTGACTTCAGTGAATACTGGCTGAATTCTCATCCCAATGGAGACCAAGTTTTCAATCTTACAAGAGGCGCTCATATTACTGATGCAACAATTCAAACACTATCATTTGTTTTCTGTCCTATTTTTTGTAATTCTGGATAACTATTTTTAATTTATAATTTTGAAGCTTCTTGTGAAACATTTTTCAAACCTGCACCAAAAACCCCTTCTTGATGAGCTCCAAGACTCATCCACTTGATTTTGGTTATAATTTTGATATGAAATTGTTCACTGAAAAGCCTCAGGACACTTCTGTATAAGATTTGTACTTTTTCTACTTTCATCCCCCCATTACGATTGTTTGAATTACAAATTGGAAAGAAAATACAATCAACACTACTTAAAACTATTGATTAGCATGTCACCATCAATAAAACAAGCACATCATCTGCCAATGTGATGATTGTTATTTCAAGACCCACATGACAATTCACGGGGTAAGACCTGGGTTTGCTTTTTAAACTGCCCAGTATCAACATCACATAGCAAGAAGAGAAAAAACCAAAATCACTCCACCCAGGAATCAATCAAATCAGAAATACTTGGAATTTTCCTGCAGTGCACCAATTTCATCCAAACCAAAAAAATTACAGAGCACCTCTGCTTCAGGATTTCATTTGTCTGACTCTAATTCAGATTCAGTCATCTTTCATACATTAAATTATTTTCCAATCCCTTGGAGACTCAATGAGAGACCATTTGTGCTCTCTCTAGTGATATATTCTATTTTGAATCTTGAAAATTGTATTGGCAGGGATTTAACAAGAATTCTGTTGTTTGCATTGAATTTGGACAAGCAGACCATTCTCAATCACTCTCCAAATATTCAACTAACAAAACCCCTAAATATGGATACTGTTTTTGAATACCTGAATATCAACCCCACCTTGAATATATATGGTTGCTGTCCAGAATGTTTCTTTCTCCCTGAATTGGTGAAGGACATCAAGAATGAAAAAAAAAGTGTACTCAACATCTCAATTATGGCCACTTCATTCAATCATGTACAGAATCAATTGGAAAAATGAAGAAATCATCAAACAAAAATCCAAAAATGAAAGAAATTATTGAATCACAGTTCTCCCTTAGGAAAACATTTGTTTACCAACCTTTTAAGGCATGGCTAGCAAGTTTTTTGCAAAACAATGAAATTGAAAAGGATCTTTCTGCTTACTTTGAAAGATCACCAAGGGATATTAAGACCAATACTTGGGATGGTTTTGTTTGGAAAAAATCCAGGGGAATTGGTGAATCAGAATGCTTCCTTTCAAAAAATGAACATTTGGCTTTTACCCTTTGCATCAATTGGGTCAATGCATTTGGAAAATTAAGCAGACTTGTAAGCTTGGGATCAATAGTCTTGGTTTGTCTCAATCTTCCTCCTGAAAAACTCCACCAAAAAAAAAATTATGTATTGGTGGAATCATACCTAGACCCAAGGAGCCTACTGGACCCCAGTTGAAATATCTCCTACAACACCTTTTTGAAGTACTAAAATAAATTTGCAATGGTCTTTTATTCTCAAAAAAATCTTTAAAAACAAATGGATCCTTCATCAGAGTAACCATTTTGACTGAAATTGCTGATTTTATAGCTATGAGGAAGCTCACTGGTTTCACAAGTCATGCAGGAACCAATTTTTGCAATTTCTTCCATATTGAGAAATCCCAAAAGGATGTTTTTCAGCCATTCATGTTCCCAAATTGAAACTTTAAGGACCACAAGGAAAGTGTCCAGAAATGGCTTCAGGCACCCTCAATTTATGCACGTGAGGAAGTCTTTTGAAAATAGGTGTGAGATATTCAATCCTTGAAGAGCTGCCTTATTGGGATGCAACTAAGATGATAAATCTTGATGTGATGCAAAATATGTTCCTTGGAGCTTTGAAAGATCATGCCAGAAATAAACTCTGACTGCGGGAATCACTATGGAAGAAGAACAAGATCAGAAAGGAATTTTTTCCAGTAGTGAAATGATTTCAAGAAATGAAAGTTAAAATGAAGATTACATACTAAATAAAGACATTGAATCAAGAGAGGCAAGAAATCTTAGGAGAGAGGAAATTCAGATCTTCAGAGCATACCCAAAACCTGCTGCAAAATATTTCCAACAATCAGAAAAATACCACCACTCCCTATTCAGAAAGGAGTGCCAACTTTCTTCACACTCCAGGACCCACTAATCAACATAATGATGATTAGGACTATGTTACAATATCAAGCATCACTATCTCTGATTTTCATTCTGAAAGGGTTGATGGCAAAATCATTCCAACATTTAAAATTGACTCACAAACTCTGAACAAAGTCCCAAACTTGGTTGAAAGGACACCCATTCCCTCCAATTGGACCAGGGTTCCAAATTATCTTGGTGTGGCTGTTTATGGAAGCTTCAAAGCTGCAGAATGGCTCTTGATATATAAACTTTATCCTCCCCTAAGGGACAAAGGGGGAAATCCACTTCCTGCAGACATTTTTGAAAATACGTTTCAACTTGTGAGCACACTCAACATAGCTAAAAGCTTTTTTTACTCAACATTCTGGTCCAGACTTTACCAAGAATTTGACAAAATACCAAGATAGTTGTCCGAAGCTTTTTCCTGCATGCAAATCCAAAAAAAACCCATCACCTTTCAACACATATGCCTGAGCTCCTAATGTGATGGGTTCCTGCTCCTTGTTCTTCCAAATGGGCATATGAAAGAGTCAATGTGCTTTTTGCATGTATTAACCATAAAAATTCAACAGTTACAAGATAAGCTCAAATTTTGAATCATATAAATCTTGAAAAACCAATTTTAATTTCTTTCTGATTGCAGAAAATATCACCTTGACTCTTTTGCAGAGATTCTAACAATCTAACAACTTGAAGAACATTTTGAAAAACCCTGAAGCCCTCCTAGAAGTAATAATTATGAAATCATATTTAAAAAGCAAAGATGCAAATGACAATGAGATTAATTCAAAACCAAATCTGGCAGAAAGGAAAGATTACACTGATTTCCTTGATTGTTTGAGGAAGTTAAACCCAGATATAAACCGGATTGATAATTATTTTGCAAATAATTCATGTGACTCTCAGAACATCATTTTTTCCCCATGGTGGGGATACCACCATCATATTAACTGGGAGAAATCAACCTTCACCACACACAAGAAACATATGGGAAATATCATTGTTTGTTTTTATCTAGATAATACTCCACAATTTGTTAAGATTACAAAAATTCTCCTAATTGTTGATCCTGTTCAAGATTTCTCTGATTTTTATATTTTTATCAATTTTTTTATAACAAATACACCATTCCTTTCAAGTTGGGAAAATCTGAATTTTTTCAAGTGAGAGCAACCAATAATTGGAAGATCATAACTGGTGGTGATATTTATTTTTATGCTGCACTGTCTGAACATAATTTCCTTTCTAAATTTGTTTGGCTCCACTCAACAGAGGTGGAAACATAAAAAGCATTTTGATATTTTCATAGGCATCCCAAAATCATTGCAATATTTATGAAATAAATAAAATCAGGTGAAAATCACCTTGAATTCACATGTTTTTCCTGTGAAACTTAGCTTCCTTGTACAAACAGTTCTGTGAAAATTAGAATTTCACCCTGTGAAACATCCACTGTTTTTTTGTTGGGGAGAAATTCATTTATGAGTAAATGACAATAAAATTGAAAAAACTGCACATAAAATTAACAAAAAAAAGTGTTACAATCAAATTTTCTACTTTTTGTCTGGTGATGTGAGCCTGAAAAAAAAAGTTGATCATTGCGTAAATCAGTTTGACTTTCATTTTCCACAAAGGTGAAACCAGACTGACTTTGAATTTTAACCAAGGTGAAAACCAGTTGAATTTAAATTTCCATCAAGGTGAAATTCACAATCAACCATTATATGTTATGGTGAATCACAGAATCCATCATTTTCTTTTCATGGTGAAACTTTTGATAATTATTTGAGACAAAATTGGCCACATATAGTGACTTCATGTCACTGGTCAGCCAGAAACCCCAATTTGGCCATGGTGTCTTATCTTTCCTCAATTTTTCAATGATTTCTTTTTGTAATTTAAACTATCCATTCTCAGCATACCCAAGTGATTTGCAATTTATCTAAATCCCAAAGTTTAATCAACAATGCTATCCCAAACCTCCACCAAGATTTCACGCAATTTCTCAGGTATTTAATTGAGGTAATTCACTTTTTTCCCTACAATCAAAAATTAGTTAGCCAAAATCCTAATCTCATTTAAGGAATTGATACTCAAAAAAGAGGATATTCTGTTTTACTCCTCCATTTCTTTTTCTTCCTACTTCAAAAAGGAATCTTATTCAAATGGAAGGGTTCCCAATTAACTTTCATTATCTTTCCCTGAACTATGAAATTCAGATGACAAGCCTTCCTTGCACTACAGAAATTGTTTTCCTGTCAGTTCTCTAAACAAAAACAACAAACCTTTCTCAAAATAAAAGACTTGCAATCTTTTTTCTTTTCTTATTTTGTGCCCTTATAATTCCCTTTTTCCTCTTAATTTCCTTTTCAATGGGTTTGAATTGAGAAGGATCTCTGTGGTTATCATTCAATTTTTGCCAAACTCTACTTCATCACAAGGCTTTTTTTCAAGTCTTGGTGTCACACCTTGGTATTTGAAACCATAACAATTTAAAAATGAACTGTTCTTTCAGCTGGTTTCATCCCCATTTGGTAAGGCCTTGCCTCTCAGTTGCTTCGCAGTTGTTCAAAGTATGACATTAAACTGGCTGGCCCTGTTGCAGGTTCAATTTGCAATCAGGACTAGTTTTGGGATGGCCTTTTTCTGTGACAATTGTTGGTTTTTTTTGCCTGCCAACAGCCAGACTCACGAGTCTTGGTGGCTCCTTATGGCATTCAGGAGTGTGTATGAATATTTCCGCATTATTTTAAGATGGTTTAGTTCCACAACCCATACACACTTTGGGACAGGGTTCCCTTAAACCCAACGGTACTGTCACACGGTGGTATGTGATACCATAATGGCTGTAAAATGAACTTTTCTTCAAGCCATTTTAATAGACTTTTGGTAAGGCCTTGCCTCTCAGTTGGTTTGCAGTTGTGCAAGGTATGAAACTTGGCTTTGATCAATACTTTTCAGTCTTATGAATCAGTTACTTCTACAGCTCGTGGTGATCTTGTTCAGGATATCCCAAGGTATTTTGATTGAACTTTTTATTCAACTGAGAATGGTTGATCATCTCATCATCATCAAACTTTCAAAATTTAAAAGTATCAAACATTATTAGATTAGGAATCATCCATCAGAAAGAATTAATAAAAAAGCTATAATCAAAAATCATTAATCCAGTTAAACCAATTTACAGAAGTAGATCTTCAAGTTTAATATTACAACTTCCACTGAGGATGAAGATCATCAGCCACAAAGGATCCTCTTGATGCTATTAGTTCACCTATCTGGTGGGCACAGAGAAAACCCATATTCTTGGAGTATGACTTGATGCACATGTTTCCATCATATTTCTGCTTTAATTTCTCAAATTTTTCCCCAACAAGTTTAATTGCCTTCAAAGAAAACTTGTATTCAAACAGAAACAGTTTAGTGGGAAGAAATATTCCTAACCTTATTTGAGATTTTTAAAGCAACACCTGAACTGATTTGATTTTATTTGAATTTTCTCCATTCAGGTTCTTCCAAACATCCAAAATGTTTCCCAAAGAAATTGCAAGGAATAATTTCAAAGTAGCATGACCCCCTTCCACCAGAGATCTGGTTTTATCTCCAAACTCAGGTTATTTCAAATTACAAGCAGTTACAAATGTTTTTTTGATATGGAGGATTTTTTTTTCATATACTCAAGCACATCCTCATGGTATTCCAAGAAAAACTTTATAAAAGTATTAACTTCAGTACCCAAAACTATGAAGATTAATAGTACAGGCAGTGATTTGGCACTTAATATTAGTTCTGCATCATTGACCTCTGCCTCCTTCTTGGTTTTAGAGGCCTCATATTTAGCCTAAAGAGAAATAAATATTTTCCACCCTTCAAATAATTTATGAAAGCAAACTTTTCAGTTTGCTTGTGTGTTTTACAAAAAGTGCAACAGACAAAAATGTCTCGTTGACTCAGGAAAACCATGTTCCTTAGCAAAAAACAGAGCCTTTTAACTGTTCATCACAAAGACTTTGTGAATTCTCTCAGGATCATAATCCAGCTCCTTTAGTGCTTTTAAAGACCAACTTTAGAAATTAAATTTTTCCCTCTTTATCAAAAATAGAGCTTTTTTGAATGTTTTTTGGTTTGCCATAATTCATAAAACATGCAATAGGGGGATGTTGTAACTTTTTTTTTATAATTACAATCCAACAAAGAAATATGATGGAATTATTTTCAAATATTACTTGATTTGGGGTGGGCCAAAAAAAGGGCCTCTAAGTGAGCTGCTCCACTGATTTTGTCTCAATGAGAACAACCTGAATCACCAAGTTGTTTAAAGAGAACCTCCTTAGCACTTTTTCCTTTGAGTTTTTCAAGCTTTAACTTACGCTGAGTGGTATAGATTGTCTTTTCATCAACATACTCCCCCAATCAATCTTGCTCAATGTACTTTTCAGTTGAATAGTATTGAGCCCATCATTCATGTCTTCTTCTGAATTCACTCAGGCCACCCCAGAGATTCTCCTGAGTTTAGGAGGAACTGAGGGGTGTGGAGTTGGTTTATTTTTATTTTGATCATGTCTTTAGGAGATTTGCCACAATGTTTCTGACTTTTTGTGACTTTCATGGATTGATAAATTGCACCCAACCTTCCTTGTGTGAGTTTTCCTGGACCGTTTAGTGAGAAATTGCCCAGAGTAGTAACCAAGTATATCACAGGCTAAATCCATATATTTATCTCCCTTTCAGTTGAAAACTGTCAAAGCATAACCATGCTTCATTTCCCATGTTTGAAAATAGTTTTTGTCCTCTTCCCTAGTTGGAAACGCTCTAACAGGAAGTGGTTCAATTGGATCTGGAAGCAATTTAATGGTTATTTCATAGTTCAGTATTGACCACATCAAATCTGGAAAATCCCAAAGTAACATGAAATTTTACTCACCACCAGAGGTCATTTCCATTTGTTAAACATTTTTTTGCCAAATTGTAACCCTAGATGAGGATGTAATTTGTGCTTCCAATGTTTCATTACCCAGATCCTTCTTTTCTGAATCTTTGTTAATGGCACTATCAATGTAGTCCTTAAACACAGCCATGTCATAAACAGGAGGGCTTGCCACAGTTCCCATAATGCAAAAAAAATAAAATGGCACTGCAGCATTCCATCAAACTTCAAATGGAATGACAAAAAATTTTTCTCACTTTCAAGTTGAAAAACATCAATTTAACCAATGGGAGTTAAAAATTTACTTTTCCATTGTCCAACGGGAAGGTTGAGAGTGTATCTTCTGGGACAGGAACAATTTTACAGATCCTTTTTGCCAAAGGCAATCATTTTTTTTGCAGTTTCAATTTGGGGTTCATTTTATGATTGCTAGTTGTGGTCCAATAATCCCACATGGTATGCATTGATCCCAAATATGGGTTTATGGAGCCCAAATGTGTTTCAGGGGGTCCCAAAAACTTTGGCACAACCCTGGAGTGGTTTTGTACCCCTGTCCACACGTCTAAGTGGTTGTGTATGGGGTGACACAAACA
The DNA here is from genome assembly GCA_025617555.3 of Puccinia polysora. Lineage (NCBI taxonomy): Eukaryota > Fungi > Basidiomycota > Pucciniomycetes > Pucciniales > Pucciniaceae > Puccinia > Puccinia polysora. The sequence continues at coordinate 10,529,563 of CM062622.1, read as the reverse complement.
AAAAACACAATTTGCAGGGGTGTAAAACCCCCTTGGGGTCACGCGTGTTTGAAAAAATGCCTTGTATTTGCATCTGGGTGTCACACGCTTTTGGAGAAAACCATTTTCAGGGGTGTACAACCCCCTTGGGTTTGGGCCTGTTTTGAAAATGCATTGGAGTTGCATCAAGGGGTTGCACTTTTTTGGAGCAACCCTTTTGAAGCCTGTATGGGCCCCCACATGTTTAATAGGCCATTTATGGACCTCCAAGGCTCCCACACAACTGGGGGCCAAAAATTCAAAATCACCCTATTATTGACTTATTATTTTTCATATTTTGATTATTGGATTTTTTCAGTTTTTGATTCTTTTATTTTATTTTTTTGGTGAATTATTTTTTTTAGAAATCCTTACCCTTAAATATACTTGAGCTTATTTTAAATCCCTGTTATATTATTTACACACTGGAATTTTCTTGAAGATATGGGTGTTTCACAAGTTTGGTTTTTGATATTTCTGACACCAAATTATTGTAAATTTTATTCCAAAAACATTAAGAAATATTAGAATATCTTGAAAAACTTGAAAAACTGATTTCAAAATCAATACAAAATGAAAAAACTCAATTAATTTTTTTAACCATGCCTTTGCATTTTAAATGGATCATATTTTGGGATTAAGTTCTTGATGAGCTTAATAATCAATTATAAATTTAAAATTTGTTTTTTGGGATTTGTGGATGTATTCTTGGGCGCAAAACATTGGATCCAACATAAAATGAATCCAAAATAAAACATTATTTTTAATATTTTTTTTGATATCAGGAATGAAAGTTTCTCTCTTTTGAGATAGTTAATATATTGTGAAATTGAAAGAAAAAGGATTTTTCATTTTAATTAAGGGTTTTAAACAATAAAATATTGATCACCATTAAAATAATAGAAATGAAAAAGGGTTTTCTGAATTTTGAAATATTTTTTTGTTACATTCAAATAAAAAATAAAAAAAATTAAAGGAAAACCTGACAAATGTTTCCACAAAAATCTTTGAAGGTCTCTTTCATACAAATGGATTGGTATTGAAACTGTTTTATATATATTTCTGTATTTTAATTTATTGAAAATATCAAAATAAAAACATGAAAAGAAAGTGAAAAAAGGAACTTTCCAGCGGTTCTAAAAAAGGAATCCCCATTCTTTTATCCTTGTTTTTTTTTCTCAATCTATGTTGAAATTATTTTGCTTTGATTTTGGTTGTAGGGTTAAAATTTTTTTCAATAATTTTTTATTTTTCTTTAAATCATCAATTTTTAGTAACAAGAATGAAGTTTTTTTTGTATTTTGAAGTGTTAGTTTGGTGATAAGTGATATACTTTTACAATGTTGATTTTTCTTCTCAAACCCTTGCTCATCCTCACTACAAAACATTTTTTGTGAAACACCATCAAACATTCAATTTTTTAATAATTGTTTACCTGGTGTAAACTCCCTTTAAGTAGGGAAGGACCAACAATGTCAGCCAGAAGAACCCAAATGTGATCCTGGATTTTTTTTTGGTAATTTTATTGATTTTTTTTTTGGTCTGGAATGATATAAAAATAAAATAAGTTGTCCATTTTTCCAGACATCATTGGGATTTTTTTTGATTTCATTTTTAATTTAATTGTATTCTGTTATTGCTTTTGTGATTTATTATATATAAATATTTGATTTTGGTGGATAACATGAGAAACATTTGTTAGATTTTGGATGTTTCTTCCCAAACACTAGCTCATGATCACTACAAACTTTGTGCTGAAAGACCATCAAATATTCCATTTTGTGATACTCAGTGTCAGCTTGCTACTATGTACAGAGAAACCTGTCAATAGCAACACAAAACTATGAAAATAAAAATATCTAAATTAACAAAATAAGGAGTGAGAAATACATGAATATTATTTAAGAAATGAATTCCTCACCCAAAATTAGGTAGGGTCACTCACTGACCCTACCCTTGAATTCCAAGTCCTTACATTTTTAAAATAATTAAAAAGAAAATTACTAAAAATTATGACACCAGTATGGCACCTTCTGGCCATTCTAACTTTCACACGTGTTTTCACGTATAGGGTTTACACCTAAAATTTACTCAGAATTGAGGTGTTATGTATATTTTAGGAGTTACACGCAGAAATGTGTTATGTCACAATTCCAGCGCGCAGCCCAGCATCATTAAATATCCCTATGTACTCTTAGTAGCTGATTCACGCGTAATAGAGACCCGCGCGCAGCTAATTCTGCCACGCACACAGCAGATCCTACCCCGCACGCATCTGTACCAACTGATCCCCGCGTCTGGATCTGTGGTGACTAATCTGACAACCAGGTACCTCTCAGAAGAGCTACAACCTAGTTAGAGTTGCCTAGCATATGTAACAAGTTGACATATGCATTACTAATAATTCAAAAGGATCAAAACTTAAATAAAATTAATGAAAATTAATTTTAGAACATTTTTTTAATAATAAATAAAAGATCAAGGATTACCTCATAAATCACTGACCCTGACCTTTGAAGACCACAAAACACTACAAGGAGTGTTCATAAAAACTCTTAAAAACTATCTACGTGATCACCAGATGATGGAAACTCAGTAAACATCCACATCTGCCCGCTTTAAAACAATGCCAATAGTACAAATGAAGGATGAGTACAGAATGATCAAATTTATGCCATAAGAGATCAACAGATCCTGTGGCTAAAATAGTACAGAATTACAGCAGACCTAAGGTCAGCTGATTGACAGCACCAATTGGAAGTGCCAATTTTTCCCTGACTGACTTGCAAGCCTCAGCCAAGGAGAAGAACCCTCTCTACAAGCCCTGAGAAACTCAAAAACACCACAAAAAGGTATTTATACAGACATCTTTGGATCCATTATTCCAGAATGAGTTAATCAGTTTACCAGGAATTATTATTATCAATCAGGAACCATTTCATTGTTGATCAAGTGCTTAAATGAAGATAAGCAAGTGATTTATGACTTAGTCTGTAGTAGTATCATTTATTCTTATTAACCAATCAACCCTTGAATTTTATTCAAGCAATCCACTCCATCTGCTCTGAAACACTTCCAATTATTTCAGGATTCTTGTGGTAAAGTGCTCAGAGTGAGTGTTTCCCATCCTTTCTAAGCCATTTTTGCTGTTACGCCCGGCCATTAGTGGAATAATTCCTTTCTAAGGCACCCACCTTCATTCCAAGGTTCTTAAAATTCCTAAGGAGGCCCCTTGAAGAGAGGCTGCTAGTATGTAAAGATCCCCAGTAGTATAATACTGTGGCCCCTCTTTAATATTATATTGAAAACCATTTATCACCAAACCAGTTAAACCTTGCAACTACCCTTATTACATCATTTATTTGAGCTTCTAAGTGTTTATTTTTGGAATAATAATAATTATTATTATTCCACTATTTTCATCACTCTCTGTAGCTAAGGGACTTCAAGGTTCCTGATATCAGAGAGCTGAAAAATGGGGGTCTGGCTGGGGAATATCCTCAAATAAATAATTTTAATTACTTATTGCTTGGACCAGTCTATTTATTTTTTTAAAAATAAGTTAACATACTTATAACATATATTTTTGATCATTTGTTTCTCTAGTGGATCTTAAGACCAACTTAGAATTGATCAATTATTATTTGAACCTTCTTAAAAAGAAAAAAGAAGAAAAACTCCGTAAATTTGTCTCTTTCATTATAAATCCTGAGCAACAACGGGAGAAATTGCTTTATTACAAAAAGCAATTTATAAAATACAAAGAACTAGAGCTTGAAAGAATTATCAATTTTACTTCTTTATTAAGGCAAAACAAAGAGTGGAAAATTTATCAAAGGAAGCTTTATATATATAAACTAAATAATCCTGAAGATAAAGAAAAATCCAAAATTAATAAAAGTGATTCTTTTTTTCTAAAAATATCATCTTAACACGTAAAAATACAAAAAAATATTGAACTTATATTTTTTTATACATCTCAGTGGATTTTGTTTTTGGGGATCTCATTGACCAGGATCTCCTAGAGGACGTCCCAGACAGTGTACCAATGGACTTAACCCTGGATTTATCCCAGGATCTGATTGGAACTTACTCAGACCCCGTTGGAATACCCCCTAAGGACAGTTTTGATCCCAACCAAGTGTTGGTACCTTTGAATTTAACTTTGAGTGAGTTAAAATATATATAAAAAATTATTAAAAATATAAAACACAAAAAAATATTATTTTTTATATTTTTAAAGTCTTTTTACAAAGTTTTTGACAAAAGACTTACTCATTTTTCTGGTGCTATGTATCAAAATAGGCGCAACACCTGCGGCCAGGTAGAGTCCCATTGTATGTATCTATGCCCAGAGGAACCCTTACGCGCAAGGACTCCAGTCGCGGTGGCAATGAGGGGGCTTAAACCCGTGACCATAGCCTCACGCGGGACAACAACGGCGACAACAGCGGCCTTCACCTTGACCAACAGACTGTTGGAGGACCACCCGTTTCCCAACAGGTTATCCCAGGAGGGTACAGGTCCTCCTATGCCACCCCAGCTGGAATCAACCAAGGAGGAAAGATTCAAGGTATTATTGAAAGAACACGTGAGCTATTTGGAACAATTCAAATTGGCTTAGACCCAGGAGGATCAACCAGGTATGAGAAAAGCTATTTCTCTGGCAAATAAATCTCAGATTTTTCTGCAAAGGTTGATCCCAAAGAAAGAAGTAGAAGGCTACTTTCAGAACTGGAATCCTTGGGATCAGATAGCTTCTTTAAAGGGAAAGGACTCCAAAAAGAAGAGGTCCTCAGCCCATCAGAAGTTAAGGAACTCAAAGGATTGGGACAGCATAATATCCCTAGCACAGGAGTGGAAAAAGTTGTACCACAATTAGATGTAGAAGCTCTTAATAGCTTTTCTGTAAATGTGTCTCACAATTGTAATATTATTAGCCAGTGCTTTGACAAAGTTGATCAATAATTGGACAAATTGAGTCTGAGTATTTTCAGATTTATTGATACCAGGTCTCAGATTATGAGAATTGATGAGTTGGAAATACAACAAATCAAGGATACTATAAGAGCTAGTAAGTTGGACCTCATGAAACATATTGATGATAACCAATCAATTCATCAGGAAGATATTCTTGCAACCATGGACAAGCTTATGGAAGAAGTTAAGCAAACTAGTCCTACTCCTTCAGCTCATCTGATTAACAAAATTGACTTATTAAGCAATAAACTTGATTTGGAGTTAGGTATGATTAAGAATGATCTCAGAGATCTTAAGGTCAATTCTAATAACTCTCCGGTCATTGAAATAGAGGAAATTAGGCCTGCTAGGTTCACCAGTACTCCTGGTGTTCCTCCCAGAACCAGGATAACTAGAAATGAGTGTTTCAGGCCCATTCCTACTCCTGAAATGGAGCAGGCTTTGAAGCTACTTCCTCCCATCACTGAATGGCCTAAATCCTCTGGATAACGAGAATACAACCACGTCAGTTTCATTAAATTTATTGCCTATACTCTTTCTTCTTATGAGCTCCCTGATGCAATAGCTGTGGTAAGATTTCCCAGACTATTTGAAGGAGTACCTCTTGATTGGTTTATTTATAAAAGAGAAAAAGTTTGATCTTTATTCTGGAGTTCTTGGAAATAATTGATCAAAGTAAAATTTGGTACTAGGATTTTGAAAAGAAAGATGATGAAAACTTTTGAAACCTCCCAGTTTGATCCATCCAAGGACAAACCTCATAATTGGTGCTTAGACCAGAAAAAGAGGTTAGAATGTTTCTACCCGGATGCTGATAAAGAAAAAGTAAATGAAAAACTCCTCAACTTATGTCCTGGACAAATCAACCACAGTGTAAGGTGCAGGATGCCTATGGATTCAAATCTTTCTACCTTGATAGGTGTTTTGGAAGAGACTATTGATATGAATGGCATTGATAAAAGAGTAAACAGAATCCCCAGGGAACACAATACTAGGAACAGGGAAGAATATATTGCCAAAACTAAGGAATCCCCTGCTAGTAATCCAACTACCTTAGAAGTCAAGAAGACCCCAGAATCAAAGGAAAAAGTATGTTGGAACTTTAACCAAATAGGAAACATAAAACCCAATTTTCCTCTACCTAGAAAAAGGATTAATCTTATTGAAGGAGAAGAATATGACAATCCTGACCCTCACCTTGATGAGACTGATGGATCACTCTCTGATTTTTATTTAATGATCACTGACCCCATCAATGTTATTGAAGGAAGTATTGATTCTTCTCTGGACATAAATTATTTCAATGAGGATTCTAACTTAACTCAAAAATTGAATCCCAACTTGAAGATTCACCATATCTCTGAGGCTAAGGCCTTGACTCTAACACCTTCTTCTGGTAAAAGTTGCACTTCAGGCAAAACATGCTATGCTACTGGTTTAATCCAAGGTTCCCCTGTTAAGTTACTTCTGGACAGTTGAGCCTTTTGCTCTTATGTTGGTTCAACTTATCTGGAGAAACAAGACCCAAACTGGAAACTAAAATTACTACCAGTACCCCAGGCTAAGTTCAGCAGTTGCAATTTCCCTCTCAATTCTGTTGGAGTATGGTCTTCTTGCTTGCTCTAAAGGATCACTCAAACTGAACATTGAATTTGTAGTGCTCCAAGACAGAGTATTGAATTATTTTATCCTTGGAAATGATTCTCCTTGCTTATATGGTATAGATGGATTCCAAAGCAAGGGTAGATACTTCACTATATCTAAAGACTGAAATAAGAATTTCCAAATATGCCATGTAAATGCTCAAACTTCTGATTCAACTTATGAAAAACACTTGGAAAGTTTCAATCCAGAATACTTCTCTCAAGCTGCTTTGAATTACCTGCTCAATGAAGAACAAAAACGGGATATCCTGCAAGTATGCTTTGAAAATCAGAATGCTTTCTGTACCAAGGATCACCCCATTAGTAAAATCAAAGGAAAAAATATGATCCTAACTCTAACCATTAAGCCTCCTTACCCACCTAATCTCAGGAGACCTGCTTACCCTTCTAGTAAAAAATCTAGAGCTGCTCTGGAAACTCATATTCAAGAGTTAGTTGACTTACAAGTTGTAAGGAAAGTAGGACACAATGAACAAGTGGATATAACTACCCCAGTAATTATAGCTTGGCATAATGAAAAGTCAAGAATGGTTGGAGATTTCGGAATGCTGAACAACTACACCCAAGCTGATTATTATCCAATTCCAAGCATTTGCAATGCTCTGCATAACCTGTCCAAAGCTAAGTACATCACTACCATGGACATGCTGAAAATTTTTCACCAAATACCTATCAGCCCTGATAGCCAGAAATTCATGAGAATTATCTGTCATTTGGGAATTTATGAGTATCTTAGGATGCCTTTTGGTATAAAAAATGATCCTTCTCATTTTCAAAGGATGATGCATATTGTCCTAGGATAATTCATCAGACAGGGATGGATGATGGTATACATTGATGATGTTATCATTTACTCTGATCATTGGGATACTCACATGGAGAAATTAAGGCTAGTCCTCAAAACAATCTCTGCAGTGGGATTAAAAGTATCAATGAAAAAGTGTAACTTTGGTTACGGGGAACTCAAAGCCTTAGGACACATTGTCTCTGGACTAACCTTAGCTGCTGACAAAAACAAGATAGCAGCAGTAATTAATAGGCCTATGCCTCAGAATAAAACTGAACTCCTATTGTTCATCAGCTTCTGCAGCTACTATAGGAAGTACTTACCAAAGTTTGCTCTTCTCACCAAATGCCTGTATGAGATCTGAAACAACACCACTGTGTTTGAAATGACTCATGACAGAGTCGGGAACTATGAGGAACTCAAGATGGCAATGACCTCAGCTCCAGTACTGATTCAGCCAGATTATTCTAAACCTTTCAAACTCTACATAGATGCCAGCATTGAAGGGCTAGGAGCTGCTTTACACCAAGAAGTCATAGAGGATGACAAACCAGTGTAAAAACCTATACTCTTCATATGAAGACAAATTAAAGAAACTGAGAAAAGGTACGGTGCAAGTCAAATGGAATGTCTTGCCTTAGTATGGGCTCTAGAGAAACTCCATTATTACTTAGAAGGCACCAATTTCACTGTGATTGTTGAATGCAATGCTGTCAGGACATTGATGAACATGAAGACCCTATTAGGCACATTTTAAGATGGTAGGGAGCCATAAAACAGTACAGAGGTCAGATGACCATAGTTCATCAAGCTGGGACTAAAAACCAGAATGCTGATAGTATAAGCAGGAATGCATTACCCAATGACCCAAGTAACCCTGCTTTTTATCTGGAGAAAAATGATATCTTCCCTATCCAAAACATTAACAGGTTGAAAATTGAAGCTCCCATAATGGGAATTCACATTTGTGAATTGAATGAATCATTTTTCAACTCAATCAAAGAATCTTGAAATTCTGGCATAAAAATTCTGATCACTATTATGGAAATTACTTCTCCACCATCTGAATCAATCAATAGCCTACCTGAACCTTTTTTGAGACCATACAAAGCCGGAAGGTTCACCATATGGAATGGACTAGTATACTATAGGCTCACATTCAAGTGTTATAGTCTTAACCAAGGATGACCATATCAAACACGTCTTGGCTGAGTTCCATGATAACTGCTCATCTGGTCATTTATCTGCTGATAGAACCTTAGGTAAAGTTAAACAAACTTATTGGTGGATTAATTGGAGAGACTCCACTATCCAGTGTGTTACCAGTTGTGAAACTTGTCAGAAGTCCAACAGGACCACTGGGAAAAGGTTTGGTCTACTGCAAAAGATTGCTGAATCCAAGAAAAGATGGGAGATCATCAACATGGAATTTGTAACTGGACTACCACCAGGGGGAGCCTATTCCTACAACTCAGTCTTAGTCATTGTGGATAGGTTCTCCAAGAAAGCAAAGTTTCTACCTAATCACAAGGAAGACACTGCTTATATGGAAGTTGCCCTATTATTTTGGAACAGGCTCATTGCTGATGTTGGAGTTCCCAAGATTATTATCAGTGACAGAGATCCTAAATTCACCTCTGAGTTCTGGTAAAATCTTCATGATATGCTTGGAACCACCCTAGCTTTCTCTACAGCTTATCACCCTCAGATGGATGGCTTGGCTGAAAGAATGATTCAGACCCTGGAAGACATGCTCAGAAGATTCTGTGGCTTTGGACTAGAATACAAGAATTCTGATGGTTATTGCCACAATTTGGTTAGCCTTTTACCTGCACTGGAGATTGCCTACAATAGTAGCAAGCACTCTACTACTAAGGAAGCATCCTACATACTTGAAAGAGGATGGATTCCTAAATTACCCAAGGATAACCTTAACCACCAGCTAACAAATATTTACCCTACATCACCTGATTTCAAAAACATGATAGATGCAGCTAACAAACATGCTGCTAAGTGTGTCCAGGATTCTGTGGAGTATAACCAGCAAAGGTGGGATAAAACCCCTAAGGAACCTCATTTCAAGATGGGTGATCAATTCTTGATCTCTACCACAAACTTTACCAACTTAGCTGGAAATAGAAAGATTAGACCAGCTTTTGTTGGAATTTTCACCATTAATAAACTTCATGGTAAAAATGCTGTGGAATTAATCCTTAGTGATGAGCTTTCTAGAAAACATCCAGTCTTCCCAGTAAGTCTCATCAAACACTACCACCCAAGGAATGGAGAACATACTCCTTCACTTGAAGTACCTTTTTTCAGAAGAGCCTGAAAAGGACAAAGGAAAAATTAGCAAGATCCTTAAAGATAAGAAAGATAGGATCAATGGGAAAGACGTCAGACTCTACCTAGTTAGATACAAGGAAGAATCAGCTGATAAAGATGAATGGTTGCCTGAACATAATATCCCTGACGGACCTATACACCTAAGAAAATACAGAGCCAACAGAAGGCATTAACCAAATTTTTTTTTACAGATATAGACATATCTTGGAGTGGGGGAACGTCAGCTTGCTACTTTGTACAGAGCAACCTGTCAATATCAACAAAAAACTATGAAAATAAAAATATCTCAATTAAAAAAATAAGGGGTGAGAAATCCATGAATATTATTGAAGAAATAGATTCCTCACACAAAATTAGGTAGGGTCACTCACAGACCCCACCCTCAAATTCCAAGTCCTTAAATTTTTAAAATAATTAAAAAGAAAAGTACTAAAAATTACAACACCAGTCTGGCACCTTCTTGCAATTCTAACATTTCACACGTGTTGTCACGTATAGGTTTTAAACCTAAAATTTACTCAGAATTGAGTTGCTGTGTATATTTTAGGAGTTACATGCGGAAATGTGTTATTTCAAAATTCCCACTGGCAGCTCCGCATCATTACATATCCCTACGTACTTGTAGTAGCAGATTCCTGCGTACCAGAGACCCGCACGTAGCTAATTCTGCCACGCACGCAGCAGATCCTACCCCGCGCGCATCTGTACCAACTGATCCCTGCATCTGGATCCGTTGTGACAAATCTGACAACCAGGTACCGCTCAGAAGAGCTACAACCTAGTTAGAGTTGCCTAGCATATGTAACAAATTGACATATGCATTATTAATGATCTAAAAGGATCAAAACTTAAATAAAATTAATGAAAATTAAGTTTAGAACATTTTTTAATAATAAATCAAAGATCAAGGATTGCCACATAAATCACTGACCCTGATCTTTGAAGACCACAAAACACTACAAGTGGTGTTCATAAAAATTATTAAAAATTGTCTACCTGATCAGCAGATGATGGAAAATCAGTAAACATCCACATCTGTCCGCTTTAAAGCAATACCAATAGTACAAATGAAGGATGAGTACAGAATGATCCAATTTACGCCATAACAGATGAACAGATCCTGTGATTGATGTTTGGTTTTATTTCAATTTTATGTTTTTTTTTTCTTTTGTTTGGTCCAGCACGGTGGAAAACTTCGCCTAAGTTTTTCACTGGGCCAGACAGCATCAATTTTTTTTATATTTCTTTGATTTTTTTGATTTTCTTTGGGTTTTGGGGAATACTTTGCTTGCTTAATTTTGATTTTAATTTTTTTTTCTCCATCAAGATGATGAAAAAATTATCCAAAGCTGTCCAACTTGCTTCTGGCATTCCCTCCATGCATCCCTTATGGCCAGGGGAGCCAGAAGGGGGTCATCCTTGCCACTACCAACTGACAGTTTTATGAAAAAATTTCCCAAAGTTTTTCATTTTGATGGCAATAAGAGGATTCACAAAAATTTAAAAAAAAACAAATCAAAAAAATCAAAAAAAACCAAAAAAACCAAAAAAACCAAAAAAACCAAAAAAACCAAAAAAACCAAAAAAAAAACCAAAAAAAACCAAAAGCCAAAAAAATTGGTAATTTTATGTTCATGGCTCCAGTTTTTTTATACAATAATCCATATAAATTATATATTTATTATCAATTATTTATTATTTATTATTTATTATTTATTATTTATTATTTATTATTTATTATTTATTATTTATTATTTATTATTTATTATTTATTATTTATTATTTATTATTTATTATTTATTATTTATTATTTATTATTTATTATTTATTATTTATTATTTATTATTTATTATTTATTATTTATTATTTATTATTTATTATTTATTATTTATTATTTATTATTTATTATTTATTATTTATTATTTATTATTTATTATTTATTATTTATTATTTATTATTTATTATTTATTATTTATTATTTATTATTTATTATTTATTATTTATTATTTATTATTTATTATTTATTATTTATTATTTATTATTTATTATTTATTATTTATTATTTATTATTTATTATTTATTATTTATTATTTATTATTTATTATTTATTATTTATTATTTATTATTTATTATTTATTATTTATTATTTATTATTTATTATTTATTATTTATTATTTATTATTTATTATTTATTATTTATTATTTATTATTGATTATTAATTATTTATTATTTATTATTTATTATTTATTGTTTATTATTTATTATATATTATTTATTAATTATTATTTATTATTCATTATATATTATTGAGCAGAGGCTAAACAACTTTTTTCTTAGTTTTTTAGCATTCCAAACAACTCAAATGGGACATATAGCATGCCACAGGGCTCATTTCAGTTTTGTAGCATGCCACACAGCTCATTTAAGTTGTGTAGGGTGCCACACGGCCAATTGAGCTGTTTACACAACTTTTTGAGTCTTTTAAGAAGTCATGTTGTGGTTCCCAATCTGGGACACCTCTGGAACAGTACAGAAAAGTTAAATTTTTTTTGAACTTTTCTATAGCCTCCATTTAGATCCAAAAAAAAAAACTTTTTTTCTGGAATGATTCCCATATCCAGTTCCCAAACTTCCAGCTCCCACTCTCATAGTTGGCTATTATCATCTCTTGGGTGCCTAGCGCCCAGTCCTATGTTCAATTTTCCCTTGCTTTGTGCTGCTATCCACCCTTTTTGTTGGATGCACGGATGAGGCCGGATTGGCTTGCGGGCTTCTATCAGTCACTGGCACCCCCAATTGGCATCCCTCATTCCCCCCTTTTTTTTTTTTCTAAAAGCGCTTGCGGTGTGGTAGACCAAACCTGTCCTATATCCATCAGACTCACTTTTGTTGTGTAAAAACAGCTCAAGCCCTTAAATTAACCTCAGAAATGGATTCTACATCACAAATAACCTATAGTCACTCAGCCAAAGTACCCCCCCTATCTCTCATTGATTAGAAGATACAGATCAAGAAACCTTCAACTGTGGCAAAACCCATGTCCAACCAGGGGTCACAGCTCTGTGGAAGACATAAGGCATACCTAGTAAACCCTCAAGTACATACCAGTGGAAGCTTACCCTCAACCCCAGGACCATACACCAACCCTGTCACCTCATCCAGAATACAGTAATACAGATACAGGAGGCAGTGCAGCATGTCAGATCCTGTCACCTCATCCAGCATACAGCATACAGATCCAGGAGGCAGTGCAACCAGTCAGATCCTGTCACCTCATCCAGCATACAGCATACAGATCCGGGAGGCAGTGCAACCAGTCAGATCCTGTCACCTCACCCAGCATACAGCATACAGATCAAGGAGGCAGTGCAACCAGTCAGATCCAGTCACCTCATCCAGAATACAGCATACAGACACAGGAGGCAGTGCAGCATGCCAGATCCAGTCACCTCATCCAGAATACAGTAGTACAGATGCAAGAAGCAGTGAAGCCAGTCCAGATCCAGTCACCTCAGCCAGAATACACAAATACAGATACAGGAGGCAGTGCAGCATGTCAGATCTGGTCACCTGAACCAAACAAGCATGCTGTCAGCCTGCTACTTAGCACAGAGCAACCTGAAAAAGCAACAACAATAATAATATTAACAAAAATAAAAAGAACAAAAAATAAATAAATAAATAAAATTATTATAAAATGAAGGGGTAGGAAATCCATAAATATTATTGCAGAAATGGATTCCCCACCCAAAATAAGGTAGGGTCACTCACTGACCCCACCCTTGAATTCTTACTCCTTATATTTTTTAATTAATTTGATATAAAATGGTAAGTGACCACGGCACCAGTATGACACCTTTTGGCCATTTTAATATTTCACATGATATGTCATGTATAGGTTTCACACCTAAATTTCAATCAAAATCCAGGTGTTGTGTGTAGTTTAGGAGTTACATGGGGAATTGTGTTTTGTCACAATTCCCGCACGCAGCCCCGCGTCCCTACAGCGCTGGTCTCCCGCGTACGCAAACTCCCGCACGCAGCCCCGCGTCCCTACAGCGCTGGACTCCCACGTACGCAAACTCCTGCACGCAGCCCCGCGTCCCTACAGCGCTGAACTCCCGAGCAACTGAACTCCCGCGCAGTTGATCCCCCCCCCGGGCAGGTAATCCCATGACCTAGTCAGGCGCGCAGCGGATCAGTCCCCCGCGCGCATCTGAATGGACTGATCCCCGCACCTCCTGCCGTGATCAGAATGACAGCCAGGTACCGCTCAGAGGAGCTACAACATAGTAGGATCTACACTACATATGTAAAGCTACCACACAAGCATAGATCGTAGTTTAAAAACCTTAAAAGTCAATTAAAATTAGTTATTAACTAACTTTTAGTATTTTTTTATTAAATTAAATAAAGATCCAGACTCACCACAACATGAGCTGATCAGAACCTTCAAGCACCACAAAACTACACAAGGAGTGGTCGTAAAAATTATTGAAAAGTACATACAGGATCAGCAGAGGATGGAGAATCAATAAAAATCCACGTCTGCTCACTTTGGACCATTACTTACAGTACAAATTGAGGATCAGTGCAGGATCAGAAAAATGACTAATCTATTGATTGTCAGATCCTTCCGCTATAAAGGAGCTGTTCCTTGACAGATCTAAGGCCAGAAGGCTAACAGCACTTTGAGGACTTGCCAATCTTGCCCTGAATGCCCCCCTAGCCTCAGCCCATGGCTAATAACCCTTCTAGAGGCCCTCAAGCACCCAAAAAGGAATATTTAAACAGGCCCCTTTTGCCCTTCTGTTCCCAATCAATCAATCAGTTATCAGAAATATTATTATTATCAATCAGACATTGTGTCATTTTGATTCAAGTGCTTATCAAGAAAAAAGCAAGTTATTTATGATATAGTCTGAAGTATTATTATTATTATTTTCTAAATAACTATCAACAACCAGAAGTTTGAACCAGCCACCAAAACCATCTGTTCTGAATCTTTTTGCCTGAATCTTTGCAGGATTTCTGTGGATTACTTCCCAAGTAAGTTTTTCCCTTCCTGCTCTGGGTTTGTGTGCTGTTTTGCCCACCCAAATTATTGGATAAGGCCTTAGAAGGCACCCATCTTCATTCCAAGGTTATAAACTGCCTAAGGAGGCCCCTTGAGGAGAGGTTGCCAAGTCTGTAAAGACCCCCAGTAGTATATTACTGTGGCCCCTCTTTTTATATTATATTTAAAATATTTATAACCAAACCAATTAAACCTTGCACTTGCTCTTACCATATTATTATTGGAGCTGTAAAGTGTTTATTCTTTGGAATATTATTGCTCCAAATTCTTTTATCACTCTTTGTAGCTAAAGGAATGCAAGTTTCCTGGTATCAGAGAGCTGACACATGCAAATACACATACAAGAGGCTTTGCAGAAGTATACAGCAGCAATATAGGCAGGAGGAAGTCAAACCAGTCTCAAGCAAGAACCAAACAAACATGCAGCAAATACACATACAAGAGGCTGTGCAGAAGTAATACAGGAACAATATACATAAAGGAGGCTGTGCAGAAGTATACAGGATCAAAATATGCAGGAGAAAGTGGAACCAGCCTTAACCAGAGCCAAAAAAACCAACAGTATTGCACAGCAATACATGTAGGTAGAATCAAGTAGCACTGAATAAACTACCAGTACAGCAGAGCAATATACCTTATCTGAACTACACAGCAATCTATGCAAGGCTGTGCATGCATGAAACCCCTGTACAAGCTTTTCCCAACCAGCAGAAATGCCTCATGTAACTGTACAAGCTTTTTCCAACCAGCAAAAATGTCTAATGTAGTTGTATCTCACTGTTCCTCACCAGAACAGGGAGAACCCACAGGGGCAGCCTTGAGCACCCCTGGGGGCAGGATTTGTCTATTTAAGGAGGGCCTCTCTGCCCTATCCAAGTTGTATCACTACTCATACCTCCTCATGCCATCTGGCCTATTACCTCTCATCATCAACCCACCAGCATCCATCTGTGGTACCTACCCAGATAAAATATCAGTGAAACAATTATAAGGAAACAAGAAATCAGAGACCAAGTAATAACCAACCAACAGGTGCTTGAATAAGGGTTCTTCTGTGACCTAAACATTCAGCACCAAATTAAAGAAGCACCACCCTTCAGTCAATAAATAACCCTTACAAAGAAAGAGAGCACACACAACAAAAGCAACCACCAACCTTTTCCTCTACCCAGCCCCCTGTGGGTAAACCCATCCTTTGGTCCTCTCCTGAACCACCACCCCTTTGATAAACCCTTGAACCCTTTAATATTGGGGTATTGGTTAAGATCAAATATATCTGATCAATAAATAACCAATAGCCCAATACATCTGGTCCATTCTTCAACAAACCTACTAATAACAATCAATAAATAATCTAGGTCTGACCTGAGACCTATTTTAAGTCTCTAAGAAACCAGCCATTAATTTAAATAAATTATTGTGCAGACTTACTATAGTACTAGAAGGGCAGGCAATTCAAAACCACTCTTAGTATATACTAAATACTCCAAAGGGGTAGAAGTAATACTAAATTCCTCTTCAAGGACTGCCAGCAAGCTATTTTCTACTTTATTTATATAATCCCACAGGAGTCTCTACAGCAGCCATCAACCCAACTTGTCATCATCATCATCATCGCCATCAAAACCAATTGACAAACAACAATTAGCTATCCAAGCTAGAGGATGACAAAAATTACATTTTCAACCCATTCTTATTGACCGCTGCCACCAACCAATGACCGCAAGGGTTTCTTGCGGTTGTTGGTGATCATCCTCATCAATCCAATACTCCAAGTCATCCTCATTGCCAATTGATCCTACTTATTTGAATTTGCTCCCAAGGACTACACCCAACGGCCATCAAACCCAACTTGGAAAATGAGGTTCTTTCCGAGTTCTTACCACTCTTCAATCCTTCCTTGCCCCAATCCCCAATCCCAATCCATCTGCCAATGACCGCAAGTGTTTCTTGAGGTTTTCAGAACCTTTGAACCACCTCCTTGATCCACCTCAAGCTCACTGGTCTCCTGCGCGGCTTGTCCGTTGCCTGCGCAGGTCTCAACTGTTCCTTGGGCCCATCAGCATGTCTGCAGGCGTCTCACTAGCTACTCTCTTTCCCGTTCCCATTATTGGCACGGGCCAGGGTTTTGATTCAGTTCTTCTTTTTTTTTGATTGTTTGCCTAAGAAAAAAATTAAAAAAAAAAGCTTTTTCTCCGCTCTATTCCTAGTATCTCTTGTAAATAGTTTACAGGGACCCATGGTCTATAAAAGGAGGGGCTCTCCCCTGCCTTTTCCAAACATCCAGGGGAGTGTGTGCATACGTACCCCCCGTTATCACTGAAACTGATCCTTATCCTCATCCTGGGTATATCTATTATCCCCCCCTGATGCATTGATCCTTATTCTTTACCCCTCTGTGGCCTGATCCTTATCACCAACCAATAGCCTTGCTGGTTGAAGAGAATTCTTTCTGGTGGAATTCTTGAGTGTTTTATACAACTTGTTGATCCCTTTCTCTGACCATAATGGTCTTGATCCCTCCTTGATCATCTTTCTGGAGCCAATCAAAATTGATTGAAGATGTCTTATTAAGCTTAAGACCTAGAGTGTTATACCTCCCTTATATTTTTTTTAGAGTTGCATTCTGCCAGCCTACTCTTGAGCTCCTTGAGAAGTGTTGAGGTTATCCTTGCTTCAAATCAGATACTGTTTGCTTTTAGAGCTTCTTAAACATAGTGCTTTGTCTTGTACAGCCACCCTCAGTTATCTGGTACCCTTCAAGCGCTTGATTGCGGAGATTTTGGCAGGTTCATTGAGAACCTGGAGGTTGTTTGGGTTTGAGTTGATCATTCCCAATCTTCTTCTGAAAACCAGAGTTATTAGCTTGTGGGGGTTGTTTACATGCAAAAGCTTTGTTCTTTGAACTTTAAATAAACTTTAGCTTCTTTTTTCCAAGTATTCCCCACATAATCTTGGCTCAGATAGTGCTGTTCCATTGCTACCAAACTACTATCATATTTATCCTTTACTACTTGATTACTCATTTACCAGGTTCTTGAATTTGATCTTGTTTACATTTAAATATTTTTGTAACAATCAGGAGGGCATACTAAACAGCACCTTTTGCCTCCACAGAACTGCAACGGCCTAGAACCTTTGTAAGACTCCAAATGGTGCTAAGCCGTGGCAGTTCTGTGGAGGGGAAAGGTGCTGTTTAGGCTGCCCTCCTAGGAGTTGCAATAATATTTAAATGTAACCGGAATCAAGGTCCAGAACCTTATGGATGAGAAATCAAAGTAAGGGAAGAGGATAAGAGTTGTTGGTAGCAATGGAAACAACATTATCTGAGGCAAGATGGTGCAGGTAAAGACTTGAACAAATAATTCAAGGTTTGTTCAGAGTTCAATAGAACAAGGCAGTTGCAAGTAACAACGCCCACAAGCTAATAACTCTGGTCGTCAGCAGCTGATTAGGAAAGATCAACTCAATCCCAACCAACCTCCAGGTTCTCAATGAACCTGCCCAACTCTCTGCAATCAAGCGCTTGAAGGGTACCAGATAACTGTGGGAGGCTGAACAAAACAAAAGCAATTTGATTATGAAGCTCTAGAAGCAAATCAATAACAAATTCAAGCAAGAATATCCCAACACTTCTCAAGGGACTCAAGAATAGCGTGGCGAAATTCAACATTAAAGAAGAAGGGAGGTATAACACTCCAGGTTTTAAGCTTAATAAAACCTCTTCAATCAAACGTGATTGGCTCCAGAAAGATTATCAAGGAGAGATCAAGACCAGTATGGTTGAAAAAAAGGATCAGAGTGGTATAACACACCCAAGAATTCAGACAGGAATTCTTCTTCAACCAGCAAGG
Source organism: Puccinia polysora (assembly GCA_025617555.3). NCBI lineage: Eukaryota > Fungi > Basidiomycota > Pucciniomycetes > Pucciniales > Pucciniaceae > Puccinia > Puccinia polysora. The sequence goes on along the minus strand of CM062622.1, from coordinate 10,510,836 downwards.
TTATTGGTTGGTGATAAGGAAAAAGGTCACAAGGGACAGAGTTTGAGTATGGAGGCTCAAAGGATCAATGGGCAATCATAGATATACCCGGATAAATTGCTCAGATAAGTGGGGAAGGATGCCCATGGATAAGTTTGATTTCTGATGATGGTCTGATGATTTCCTGGGCCAAAAGGCAGGGGAGAGCCCCTCCTTTTATAGCCATGAGGCCCTGTATACTATGTACAAGTGATACTACAAATAGGTGCGGGAAAATGAAAACATAATAAAAAAAAAAAAAAGATGAGAGGAAAAAAAAAGAAATGTTGCCCGCATCAAGAATGACCGCGGGCAACCAGATGGACACCCGCGACAGCGGTCGCGGGTGTCGACAACGGCTGTTGTCGCCTGATTGGCGGCGACAGCAGGGTGAAGGTTCCGACGGCCGCAAGCGGTCGCTTGCGGTCGTCGGTTGGATCAGATGATGGGCAAGATGGATGAGGATCTCCTCTTCGGTTGGTATCAAGGGTGGAGCTCGATGGTGATGGGATAGGTGAGTAGTTTTGAGACGTGACGCCTGGATCAATCGTGATCAATGGAACAAAAGCCACGGGTGTAGAGGAGTAGATCCCAGTTAGCAAGCATGATGGATTCTTTGTAAGGTTGACAGTTGGGTAGATCAAATTTGAGCATTGGTCTACCGGACCTCAGGTCGTGTTCATCCTTGTTTGCCTCCCTGAGCCTGGGCCAATAGTTTGCCTTCTCGGGATCAATGAGCCAAGCCTGGGAGGATGAGTGAGTGGGATAACCGGAGCGAGGACAGTCGTAGTTGACCAATCGATTGGGTTCAATGGGACACCTTGCGATGAATTTGATCCTCTTTGCCTTCTCTCTCATGGCTGGGATGGGGGAGGGGGAGAGTGGATGGAAGAGATTGGTGATGATCATCGAAGAGGGTGAGGAGGATGAGGAAGGATGGGTGATAGAAGGATGAGGTTGGATGAGTTAGGATTGTAGGGATCGTGAAGGTGGTTTGACGATCGCTCGCGTTGCCAAAAGTCAGGGCGGCAAGCGCAACAAGTAGGAGTTGAACATAGAAGGGGGGGATCGAAGCGGAGAGACAGGCAAGAGGCCTGTCCTAGACCGCTAGAACAGGGAGAGGTTGAGAGATGGGGGGAAATGAAGGTACCCATAGGGGTACAACCGACAAAGATATTTTTTTTTCTTTTTTTTTTAATTTTTGTTTTTTGTTTTTTGTTTTTTTTTTTTTTTTTCCGTGGTGTCCCGGATTGGTCACCACATCTCTCCCCAACTTACAGACTGTCCCTAGTCTGCATCTAAAATTTGAAGGGTTTTAAAAAAAACAGGGAACAAAGAAATTGAAGCAAAGAGTGGCCATTTCTTGATCTTGAGAGCAATTGAAGAGTTGGAGAAAATATCTTGATTCTTCCAAATGAGCCCTAGAAGCGGCAGGAATAGAACAAGGAGGGCGTCCCAGGTGCTCACATATGTGGCATGCAGTAGAGTTTTACAACCAAAAATGCAGCAAGTGACCCTGGTGGTGCACAATTGGGAGGACTTACTTCTGAGATAAGTTGCCCCCACGACGATGAAACTTCTTGACTTGATCAGCAGAGAACCTTCTGGCCAACCGAGTACCATCCAGCTCCTCCAAAACATAAGATCCACCTCTAACTTGATGAATCACTCAATAAGGGCCATTCCAACAATTAGAGAAAAGCTTGCCCCACTGGGTCTCCAAAGATTGATTATAAGTTAAAACTAGGTCACCAGAGTTCAAGGGCTCCCTGATTCGATTAGAGTGCTTGTCCTCCCAATACTGGACGGATTTTGCTCTGGAATCCATCATCTTTTGATAAGCTTCATCACGAAAGTCTTCACTTTGCTCCAGTTGCTTGGATCTAGCAACTAACAGATCAGTGGTTGAGGACACCTCCTCCCAAGAGATACCCAAGAAAGATTCCATTTCCAGATCCAAAGGAAGGACTGCTCTTTGACCAAAGATGATTTCATAAGGTGAGTAGCCAGTAGTCCTTTTGGTTGAGATTCAATCAGAAAAGAGAACAAGAGGAAGGAATTTGCAACAATTCTTGCCACTTTCACCAGCCAGTTTAACAAGTGCAGCCTTCAAAGGGGCATGGCCTCGTTCCACCATGCCTTGGCCTTCAGGATAATAAGGAGTAGTAACTCTATGTTGTCCAGGAAGGGATTGGATCATTTCAGCAAGCTTTCCCCCAAATTCAGAGCCACCATCAGTAGAGTAAGATCGAGCCAGGCCATAACGCATTGTCCAGGTCTCGTAGAGGAAAGCTTCCACTGATTCCAAGCTAAGGTTCTTAAGAAATTTTGCTTCAACCCATCTGGAAAAATCATCTCTAGCCACAATGAGGTACTTAGCACCACCTGCCTTAATATGAACCACATCCATAGCAATCCTTCCAAAGACAGTGGACTCCCCAGTAGGATAACAAATTTCAGCTGGGCGCCTAAGATCACGTTTTTGACAAACTTCACAACTCTTGCACCATTGGGAGACGGATTTCTTCAAAGATGGCCACCAGAACGGTTTGGATAGTCGTCGATAAGTTTCAGTTTCCCAACAATGACCAAGGCCTTCATGGAGACTTTCAAGGATAGAATCTTGTTTAGAGGGAATACTAACAACAATAAGAGCACAAGGATTGCCTCTCTTCATAATTCTAGAACCTTGAACAAATAAATTAGAAGACTTTCGTTTAAGAGATTGAAATTCCTTAGCAGAGAGATCAGGAGGTTTCTGAAGAGCTGAAAGGTACTGCTCTAATTTAAGCCATAAGCCTTGTTGAAAGCCAGAATAATTTTGAGAAGAAAAAGAGAAAATAGGTGGATTAAAGGTTCCTCTTCATTGAAATCGGTTCCAACATCAGATTTGTTGTCCCCAAGAGGTCGTCGAGATAAACCGTCAGGCATGGTGAAAGATTTTCCCGGCCTGTGAACAATATCAAAAGAGAAAAGATGGATAAAGGCCACCCAACGAGTCATAGGAGCATTGGGAAGACTGGGAGCGTTGATCATTTCAAGATGGATCGAGCATCAACTTGCAATTCCAAATGTTGTCCCCAGAGAACAGTTTGAAGTTTCTTCATCATTTGAGCCACACCACAGAGTTCCAGATTGGGCTGGGAGTATCTAGATTCTACATCCGAAATCAACAAAGATTCATAAAGAGCAGGACGGTCCCAACCATTTTCATCTTCCTGAGTAAGGACGGCCCCAACAGATTGATAACTAGAATCGACAGCCAGCTTGATCTTGCCAGCTCCAGGTCCATAAGAGAAATTTTTCAAAACTATGTCTTTACCAACTATCCTTTTGAGTAGCTGGAAAGCACATTCTCAATCTTGAGTCCAAATCCATTCAGCATCTTTTCTGGTTAGTCGAAGCAAGGGTGCACAGATTTGGGATAAAGATGGGATAAAGATTCTAACATAAGTGACAACACCTAGAAAGCCCCTAACTTCAGTTGGATTGTTTGGGGTAGGCCAAGAGATGATCTTGTTGACTTTGGCTGGTGCCATCCTTCTTCCTTCCTTGCAGACCACATGACCAACAATTTCCAGAGCAGGGACACAAGCCGCCAGTTTGGATCCAGAGACAGTAAGGCCAGATTCCTCAATTCAAAACAGAATCCTCTCCAAGGTAGTAGCATATTCCCAGATAAAACGACGAATTCCTGAATGCCAAGGTAAGAGCTCATTATCATAGTCAGATACTGGACCTTTAATTCCTCCATCGTCAATAAAGATACCAGCATGATCAGGGATTTCATCCTGGAGGATCAACATCATCTGAGCCTGATAGACTGCAACCAAGTTGGTGGCTCCTTGAGGCAATCGAGTAAGTTGAAATCGACCAAGAGGAGTATTGAAAGTAGTGAGAGGACAAGAAATAGGATGTAAGGATTGTTCGTCATAGCCACCCATAATATCCCCTAGACCATAGCAAGCTCTTCCCGCGAAGGATTCAACAAATTCTTCAGTAGCAGGAGGGATACCAGAGTCTTTAATAGTAACTTTATTAAGAGGTTGGAGATCATGAACTATTCTAAGTTTACCATTACTCTTGAGGACAAAGAACACGGGGCTGGAGTAACTAGAAGTTGACTGTTCATACAGGCCAGTTGGAACTTGTTCCCGGACCAACTTGATGAATTCGTCAACTTTAGAAGCAGGGATAGGGATCTTTTTCTTTTGCCAAGGATAATGTTCAACTACAGGGATGATAATAGGGAGGCCATAGGATTCCCGCAAGAGACCTCTCTCTTCTTCACAGAAAGCAATAGATTTTTCCCTTAGAGATAAGACATTTTTGATTAAATTTAACTCATCAGGAAGAAGCCATCCATCTGGACCAAAGTTGACCACCTTCAGACGTTCTTCAGTGACCCGTCCATTAGGCAAAAAGGGACCAGTAAGAGATTGAGGAAGACCACAGTAAGGATTGCGAGATAGAGGAGGACGCATAAGGGGAGGATTGAGGTTGAGAGGCATAGGCTGGTTGACTGGTTGGATCTTCTTAGCAACTGGTTAATACTTAGTGGCAAAAGAGAGAATTTCTTGTTTCCTCCAAGAGTTGACCAGAGAGACTTGATTACAAAAGCTGAGTCCAAGTTCCAACATCTTTCAAGTCCGATGTTCTGCAATATCCTTGAAGGGTGCCTTTTCCATAAAAGGAGAACCAGGAGATAATACGTTGCTCACATGTGTGGCACAAGGTAGGGTTTTGAAAATGACGGTAAAAGATTGCCCTGGCAGTGCACAATTGGGAGGACTTACTTGTACCCCAAATTGCCTCCACTGAAGCCCATATTCCTTCATACCAAAACCACCAAAAACGGAATTGCAATTAGGATCTAGTTTAGACTCATTGCAGAGATTCGAACCGGAACTGAGAAAAGATTGATCAGACTCAAAAGTAGAAGGGAAAGAAGACACAACAGAACCAGAGAGAGAAGGAGATGGAGAAGAAATATTTTTGGATTTTTCTATTTTGATATGTTTTTGTTTTTTAATATTCTTGAGCTCAGAAGAGAATGATGAAAGGAATGAAAAATAAGCCTGAGGGATGGGAGTTGACCCTTGAGTTGCAGTCTGAGGCTGAAAAGAACTACAACTATTAGTAGGATCAACTATTCCCCTAAAAAATGAGAGGAACTAGGGTTATCCTTCTGCTTCCCCTTAAAAGATGATTTGGGAGAATGACCAGGAAAATCTCTTTCCCAACAACCAGAATCCAAAGAGCAAAGAGGAACTTCAATTTTCCTGCCATCAGCATCAGGGAGAAGAATTCTCTCCCCAAATTGATCAGAAAACATAGGGGTTGCACCAAAGTCCATTAAGAAGGGTCGTCCCAAGATCATAGGACTGTCCAAACGAGTGATCCAAAAGTGGAAGGTTCCAACAATATTTTGACCAATCCTTACCGGTACATCTTCAGCAATACCAACCAGTTCACAAGCTTGATTTCCTATCCCATACACTGCAGAGTTGAAGCTGACCCTAGGAATAAGTTTGAGCTTGCAGGCCATAGCATCCGAGATTAAGTTAAGCTGAGATCCAGAATCCACAAGAGGAGAAACAGTTGTAGCTGAGTCACCAAGATAACAAGGAAGAAAGCCAAGGGGACAGAAATAAAGGTTGGAGTCTAAAGAAGGACTGGTTCCACCAGAGTCCTCCATTAAAGTGCCAGAGGAGACATTGAGTTCTTCAGGGCAAATTTCCACACGTTGACGAGAGACCCATTTCTTCATTCCTTCAGCAACAGATGGAGAGATCGATAGGAGTTCAGCCACAGATAGATCAGGAATTTTGAGATCAGAAATTTTCTTTAATACTCCCTCCACAGCATTGGGGTGATCCTTGGAGATGCCCCTTTCAAATCAAACTTTGGGCTGGGTGGAGGGAGGAAGTTCAGGTGACGCAGAATCTAAGATAGGATTAGAAGGTTGAGGTGAGGGAGAAGGATCAGGGTGATCTGGGAACCTTTCCATGAGTGGTTCCTTTTCCACCTCAATGTCTTCTACATCAGAGGAAGGAGGCTCAAGTGATGATCAACGTTTAACGGGTTTTTGAAGGATTGAAGTTGGCAAGGAAGGAGCCTTATGAGGTTTAGGTTCCTCATGTTGTTTTCTGGCTGGATCAGATTGATAAGTAGTCCCAGCAAGACTAGAGGAAGAAATGGCTGGAGGATACCAAGGTTGGAGGGTACCACAGGATGATTGAAATTCAAAGGAAGCAAGAGATGCTTTCACAGGAGGTGATGGCTGGTAAGAGGCCACCACATGTCGGATAGGACGAGACGAGTCAAAAGGGATTAGGGCACCATTAGGGAGGAAGTAATTGTTTCCCCTCTGCTCTACCAATTTTTCCTTTAGGTCCTTTTGAAGTTCTTGGCATTGTCCGGTTCCATGGCCTTCCCTATGAAAGTAGTAACAGACCAGAGTTGATTTGGGTACAGAAGAAGGAGTTTTAGGCGTAGCTAGCGAGGAAATCTTTTGATCTATTTTGTTCTCAAAGGCTCTAAGTAACTTGGTGATTTCATCTATAGTAGTAGGTTCTCGATTGGAATTATGATCTGCTTTAGGCCTACGATCAGCCTCCATTTTAATCATAATATCGTTTGACTCTTTAAAAGAAGGAGCATGGACCGGTTCGGTAGTTCTAGGCTTTTCAAAGGTAAGAGCAGTTTGACCTTTCATGACTTTATCCACAGTAGTCCTAAGGGTAAGAAAAACAGGGAGCTTGAATCGATTATCCCTGGTGGTAATCATGGATCCAGATTTGACCAGTTCCTCTTTAATCCTTTCCTGCACAGCCGACAAAAAAGATTGGAAGAACTTTGCTGGAATTTTGTCCACTGTGTCAATTTGATTGTTTTGGATAAGATAGTTTTGAATGGGATCCCAAGACTTCCTAAAAATCTGATAGTCAGAGGCTGAAGAAATACCACCATTGGAGATCCACTGAGAAACCAGAGCATCCAAATCCTGCAGAGTAAACCTAGCCACATCTATTTTACCCCAGTATGCCAACATAGCCTTCCTGAGAAGCGTCCAGTTGTGGGATTCAAAGCCCTCAAAAGACTTGATTACCTCCATAACTTCATCAGAGGAGATAAAGAACCGCAACTGATAAGCCATATCAAATTCACTAGCGCCATCCACTTCAGCAGCCATTTTGTAGGAGTCCAAGAATCGCTCAACATTTGTACCGTTGAAGCCTAAGTTCTTGTTCTGAGGTTTGATCTTTACCATCTTAGGTCGGACAGGGGTGGTTGGAGTAGCAGAAGATGCCATATCAAATAACAGAGTTCCTAGGGGATCCAAAGAGCAGATTTCCAAAGTGGCTCACGAGTGTGGCAAGAGTAGGGTTTCGCCAAAAACAACAAGTATCTTGCCCAAGCGGTGCACAAATTGGGAGGACTTACTTCTAGGATAAGTTGCCTCCACGGATCAGATTTTGAGGAGAGAAAAAAAATAGGAAAAAAAAGATCGGATTTTGAGGTTGATTTTAAATGTCTTGGGACTGTAAATCCCAAGGTTGCTGGTTTGATCCTGGCCTGGGGGACCAAATTTAAGACTCCAAACGGTGCTAAGCCGTGGCAGTTCTGTGGAGGGGAAAGGTGCTGTTGAGGCTGCCCTCCTAGGAGTTACAATAATATTTAAATGTAACCGGAATCAAGGTCCAGAACCTTATGGATGAGAAATCAAAGTAAGGGAAGATGATAAGAGTTGTTGGTAGCAATGGAAACAACACTATCTGAGGCAAGATGGTGCAGGTAAAGACTTGAACAAATAAGTCAAGGTTTGTTCAGAGTTCAATAGAACAAGGCAGTTGTAAGTAACAACGCCCACAAGCTAATAACTCTGGTCGTCAGCAGCTGATTAGGAAAGATCAACTCAATCCCAAACAACCTCCAGGTTCTCAATGAACCTGCCCAACTCTCCGCAATCAAGCGCTTGAAGGATACCAGATAACTGTGGGAGGCTGAACAAAACAAAAGAAATTTGTTTATGAAGCTCTAGAAGCAAATCAATAACAAATTCGAGCAAGAATATCCCAACACTTCTCAAGGGACTCAAGAATAGCGTGGCGAAATTCAACCTTAAAGAAGAAGGGAGGTATAACACTCCAGGTTTTAAGCTTAATAAAACCTCTTCAATCAAACTTGATTGGCTCCAGAAAGATGATCAAGGAGAGATCAAGACCAGTATGGTTGAAAAAAGGGATCAGAGTGGTATAACACGCCCAAGAATTCAGACAGGAATTCTTCTTCAACCAGCAAGGCTATTGGTTGGTGATAAGGAACAAGGTCACAAGGGACAGAGTTTGAGTATGGAGGCTAAAAGGATCAAGGGGCAATCATAGATATACCCGGATAAATTGCTCAGATAAGTGGGGAAGGATACCCACGGATAAGTTTGATTTCTGATGATGGTCTGATGATTTCCTGGGCCAAAAGGCAGGGGAGAGCCCCTCCTTTTATAGCCATGAGGCCCTGTATACTATGTACAAGTTATACTACAAATAGATGCGGGAAAATGAAAACATAATAAAAAAAAAAAAAGATGAGAGGAAAAAAAAAGAAATGTTGCCCGCATCAAGAATGACCGCGGGCAACCAGATGGACACCCGCGACAGCGGTTGCGGGTGTCGAAAACGGCTGTCGTCGCCTGATCGGCGGCGACAGCGGGGTGAAGGTTCCAACAGCCGCGAGCAGTCGCTTGCGGTCATTGGTCGGATCAGATGATGGGCAAGATGGATGAGGATCTCCTTGTCGGTTGGTATCAAGGGTGGAGCTTGATGGTGATGGGATAGGTGAGTAGTTTTGAGACGTGACGCCTGGATCAATCGTGATCAATGGAACAAAAGCCACGGGTGTAGAGGAGTAGATCCCAGTTAGAAAGGATGATGGATTCTTTGTAAGGTTGACAGTCGGGTAGATTGAATTCAAGCATTGGTCTACCGGACCTCAGGTTGTGTTCATCCTTGTTTGCCTCCCTGAGCCTGGGCCAATAGTTTGCCTTCTTGGGATTGATGAGCCAAGCCTGGGAGGATGAGTGAGTGGGATAACCGGAGCGAGGACAGTTGTAGTTGACCAATCGATTGGGTTCAATGGGACACCTTGCGATTGATTTAATCCTCTTTGCCTTCTCTCTCATGGCTGGGATGGGGGAGATGGAGAGTGGATGGAAGAGATTGGTGATGATCATCGAAGAGGGTGAGGAGGATGAGGAAAGATGGGTGATAGAAGGATGAGGTTGGATGAGTTAGGATTGTAGGGATTGTGAAGGTGGTTTGACGATCGCTCGCGTTGCCAAAAGTCAGGGCCGCGAGCGCAACAAGTAGGAGTTGAACATAGAAGGGGGGGATTGAAGCGGAGAGACAGGCAAGAGGCCTGTCGTAGACCGCTAGGACAGGGAGAGGTTGAGAGATGGGGGGAAATGAAGGTACCCATAGGGGTACAACCGACAAAGATTTTTTTTTTTCTTTTTTTTTTTTTTTTTTTTTTTTTTTCTTTTTTTTTTTTTTTTTTTTCCGTGGTGTCCCGGATTGGTCACCACACCGTTTGGAGTCTTAATTTGGTCCCCCGGGCTGGGATTTAACCAGCAACCTTGGGATTTACAGTCCCAACCTGAAGAATCAACTCTGAAATCCAATCTGATCCATTTATTTTGTTCTTTTTTCTTTCATCATCCAGATCTGATCCGTGGAGGCGATTTGTTCCAGAAGTAAGTCCTCCCAATTGTGCACCATCTGGGCAGGATTCTGGTTGTTTTTGTGAAACTCTATCCTTGCCACGCTTGTGAGCCACCTTGGAACTCTGCTTTTTGGTTCCCTTAGGAACTGTGTCTTCAAAATGGAATCTGTTCCCTTCTCCCTTGTTTGGGCCAAGATGGTCAGGATCAAACCCCAGAACAAGAACCTAGGCTTCAATGGAACAAACGTGGAACAATTATTGGACTCCTATGAAATGGCTGCTGAAGTGGATGGTGCAAGTGAACATGATATGGCCTATCAGTTACAATTTTTTATCTCCTTTGATGAAGTTATGGAAGTGATCAAATTGTTTGATGGATTTAAAACTCACAACTGGAGGCTCTTGAAGGAGGCTAGTTTGGCTTATTGGGGAAAAATAGATGTGGCTAGGTTTACCTTGAAGGACTTGGATGCTCTGGTTTCTCAATGGATCTCCAATGTTGGTGTCCCTTCAGCCTCTGATTATCAGTCTTTCAGAACGTCTTTGGATCCTATTCAGTCTTATCTTATCAGGAACAATCACATTGACACTGTCAACAAAATTTGAGTTTGATTTTTCCAATATTTTTTGCCAGGAGTGCAGGAAAGGATTAGGGATGAATCGGTAAAGTCTGGATCCATGATCACTACTAGGGATAATCGATTCAATCTCCCTGTCTTTCTTCTCCTTAGGAAATTGTGTGGAAAAAGTCATGAAAGGTCAAACTGCTTTAACTTTTGAAAATCCCAGGATCACTGAACAATTCCATGCTCCTTCCTTCCAAGAATCCAACAAAATCATGAACAAGATGGAAGCAAATTGCAGACCTAAATCAAGCCCTCAGGCCAATAAGGATACTGCTACCATAGATTAGATTACTAAGCTAATTCAGGCCTTTTAGAATAAAATAGATCCTAAAATATCCTCTTTAGCTACGTTTAAACCTGCTAATTCTGTTCCTAAATCCACCTTAGTCTGCTATTACTGTCATAGAGAAGGCCATGCTACTGGTAGATGTCCTGAACTCTAGAAGGGCAAGGAGGAGAAATTAGTAGAGCAGAAGGTAAATAATTTCTTTCTTCCAAATGGTGCTTTGATCCCTTTTGACTCATTTTGTCCAATCCATCATGTGGTGGCTTCTTACCAACCACCAACTCCCAAGAAGGCATCTTTGGTGTCCTTGGATTTTTGATCATCCTGTGGCACTCTTCAAACTTGGTATCCTCCAGCTATCACTTCTCCCAGCTTCTCTGGTGCTTATCAATCTGATCCAGCTAGGAACTGCAATGAGGAACAAAAACCTCACAAGTTTCCTCCTGTTCCATCTTCAATCCTTTGAAAACCTGTCAAACTTCAATCTTTGCCTGAGCCTCCTTCCTCTGATGTGAAAGACATTAAAGTCAAAAGGGAACCACTCATGGAAAGGTTCCAGGACCACTCCAATCCTTCTCCTCCTCTTCAATTTGGTCAACCCCATCAATTCTCTGATCCTCTTCCAGTACCTGCCTCAGCTAATCTTTCTCCCTCCACCCAGCCCAAAGTTTGGTTTGAGAGGGGCATTTCCAAGGACTACCCTAATGCTGTGGAAGGAGTATTTGTAAAGATAGATGCGTGAGTGCGTGAGTTCCATGGATGGATGGCAGTAACACTGCGTACACTGGGTTAGGCTGTGACTGGTCCAATGTTCCCGCGGGTACTCACACGTTCTCAAACCCAGCAACCGCGCGCATGCGCACGTTGACAACAGGAGAGATGACTCTTGACTCTTTCACTTGGATCCTCGTGTTCTCTTTTGTTGATTAATCATTTTGTTCTAAAAAACCTTCTATTTTCTTTACTTTTCTTCAACCTTTCTTCAAATCCTTTTTTTTGTTCTCTTCAGTCTTATTTCGTGTCTCCTATTTTTATTGCTTCATCAAAGGTGTTGGGTATTCTTCAATCAAACCTCATCCTTACGGTCACACGGTCACCCAACCTACAAACATAAACCCAACTCTCATCATTGGACAGCTCTCAACCATCCAAAGCTCAACCATCAAGACGCATCTTCTTCAAACGGTAAGACAATCTCTAACTGAAGATCATCCCAAATGATACTCATAAGAATCTATAATTGTGATTCAGCCCCACCATGTATTTCCCATACTCTCTATTATAGTCATTGGCTACTTGGGAATACTCCTCACTGTGTTGGTTTCCTCAATCTCAAATTTGTGTTCTTATGTTGTTTTCCATTGTGGGTATGACTTGTTCCTGATCTTCATTATTTCTTTATGTTAGCTTGCTGTTTCAATCATCATTTAAAGTTATACGGTTAAAAGCTGAAGCTCTCCCCTCAATCAGCAAGACATAGGACGATGGCTACGGGATTGGGGTTCTCAACGGATTCTTTCCGACAGGCTATGCTCAAAATGGCGCTCAAGACTACCCCCCTCCTCACTGAAGAGAATTACAGGATCTGGAAAGATAAAATGAAAGCCTTACTCAAACTCAGAGGAGTACTTGACATCCTTGAATCAACCTCTGAATCGCTCTCTTCTCAAGACAATGATGAAATCCAGCTCTTACTTATCTCCAAGGTAGACACTATCACGCACCACAACGTCATTAGCGCGTCCAACGTCAATTCTGCCAAGGACATTTGGAAGGAGATCAAGGAGCAATTCTCATCCTCTCAGGAATCCAATTGAGCTAGGATATTCAATGACTTTCTACACCTTCCGTTTAGAGAAGATGAAATACTGAACTTTGTTACAAACATCAAAACGTCAATCAAGAAGATGATTGACATAGGTATATACCTACCCGTCAACATTCTTGCCTACCTAACTATGTTCAAGTTTCCATCAAGTCTGCAAGATCTCAAGCGTCAATTAATGCACTCCGACAAACAGATCTCGGTCAAATTTGTATGCAACCATCTTGTCCAATATCACAATGAAGTCAAGGCCAAAAACACTGATAAAGGTATTGTTCGAACGTCCGAGACTGCTCTGTTGTCTATGAGAACCAAGACAAAGAACGCCCTATCTAACAGATGCATCAAAGGCTGCCACAATCCAAAACAGGATAAGAATCACTCTGAATCTGAATGCTTCCATCTCCATCCAGAAAAGGCCCCTGAGTGGTGGAGGGAAAATCAAAACAAGTGGAAAGAGAAGCAAAAGAAGAACCAGGACTCAGCACACTTTCATGCATTCGTCACAAGGTGGATCGAGTCCAAAATAGGGGCAGAAAAGAACATATTGATCGATAGTGGTGCAACATCTCACATCTTCAACAATAAACGGTTCTTCACTAAGCTTGAGGACTACACCAGAGAACACATATCTACCGGTAAAGCTGGAGCAAATCTGCCAATCCTGGGTCTGGGAACGGTCAGATTGGACTGGAAGGATCAAACAATCACACTGTCCAACTGTCTGTATGTACCCAACATCGTAGTCAACCTGATAATCCCCGGTAAGCTTCTAGACCAAGGATGTACTCTGAAAGCTAAATCGGGTTATTTCGAGTTGAACAAGAATGACCACAAGATTTGTCAAGGTTCGATCATCAACAATCTCTTTGTCCTAGACCAACCGCGCAGGATTGGCAACAATGAGTGCTACCTGACCAAGCACGAAGACTCAGACCCAAGGACGTTGAAGGATCTTCATCTGTCCTACGGTCATGCTTCGCTCGGCCGCCTTGCGAAGATCAAGGAGATACAATTCAACTCCACGGAGCGGGAAAGGTTTGAATGTAAGGACTGCTTACTTTGTAAGATTTCTAAGAGTCCGTTCAAGGCAACCTCCACATCAGCCTCCAAACCTTTTGAAAAAATTCATCTTGACGTCATTGGACCAATCACGCCGGAATCACTCCGACACAATCAGTAAATACTGACGGTCGTGGATAACTATTCAGGCTACATCTCAGGCATCCCTCTGCACAGAAAGGACGACGTAACCCCGGTTTTGATTGAAATCATAGAGAAACAGAGGAACGCGTGTGGGTATTATCCCACTACGGTGTGTTCAGATGGAGGATTGGAATTTGTCAACTCGAGGTTAGTAAGGTATTTCAAGGAGAAATACATCAATCAGTTGGTGACTGAACCATATCATCCCAAACAAAACGGAAGGGCTGAAAGGGCCAATCGGACGGTTATAGAGAGCGTAAGATCATTGTTAAGCTCAGCGCACTTATCCCAAAAATACTGGTTGGAAGTGCTCAAAGCATGCTGTCTTGGTCTCAATCAAATACCGAAAGACGGTCTGGATGAGTCTCCCTGGGAACTCATCAAGGGAAACAGATTACCTCCTAATTATCATCAACTGATTGGAGTCACCACAATAGTACTGAATCAGAAAAGAACAAAAGGGGCAAAGTTCAAACCAAAGGGAAGAGAGGGAAAACTTGTTGGATATAACCCGGAATTTCTGTCGTACAGGATCCTCATGCCCAATGGGCTGATTCTTCAATCTAAGCATGTCCGGTTCCTCAAGCAGTCGGTGGATCAGTTAGGAATCACTTTGACCATGGATCTTGACTTTGCCTCCAAAGAAACAATGGATGAAAGTCCGTCGATAACTGAAGAGGAGACTGTTGAAACTATTCCAGACCGGATGAACTACCGCAATCCACCAGCCGAAGTGGATTCTTCCAACGAAGGTGTGACTAGCGTCTCAGAGTCAGAGTCAAGTTCAGAGAATGAATCAAATGGCCAGCCTCATCAACCAATCAAACCATATGAAGAACCTAGAACTGCGGAGATAGTTGACAGATCAACTTGTAGGGTTCTTCGCGACAGATCCTCTATCAGACCCCCGCAACGTTATGGTTTTCACAATTTTTTCAAGCCAAAAACATTCGATCAAGCCAGGCGGTGTGCAGACGGCCCAAAATGGGATGGAGCAATAAAAAAAGAGATGGATCAATGTGAATTACTAGAAGTTTGGGAAGATTATGAGGGCGAGACTCCACTGAACCCGCTAGACACAATGTGGATATTCAAAATCAAGGACAACGCTCACGATGAAATCATCATACACAAATCCCGGATTTGCGTTAAAGGATTTAATCAAGTTCACGGTCTAGATTTCGATGAAACCTTCGCTCCTACTGGCAAGATAGCATCTTTACAAACAATCCTGTTACTTGCCCTGAAGAATCAACTAAACATCAGGCAGTACGATGTTAAGGCAGCCTTTCTGCATGCACCCATAGATGAATAAGTCATCATCAGAACACCGCAAGGATGTCCGCGTACCTGTCAATTCCTGAGACTCAAGAAGAGCCTATACGGACTCAAGCAGTCTCCAAAAAACTGGTATGACACCTTTACGGAATGGATCAAGTCTGTAGGGTTCAAGGAGTCCGATAGCAATCCCTGCCTGTACTCATCAAGGGACAACAAGTCCTTTCTCTTCTTTCACATGGACGACGTGATCCTGGTCGGTGACGGTGATGATTTTGATAACAAATTTCAAACAAAATTCAAAGGTTCTCAAGCTCATGAACCCGACACGATTCTGGGCATGAAGTTCGAACAAACTTTGGATAGTATATTACTTAGTCAACCCCGACACATTGTACACGGCTTGGAAGAACTCGGCCTGCTTGACTCTAGACCATTGTTCACCCCTTTAACACCCCATCTTCAGTTGAGCAAAGCATCGGACGAGGACTTTGAAGCATTCAAAAAACTCAACATAAACTACAAATCCGCCATTGGACTCTTGAACTACATTGCTAGTCGGACCAGTCCTGACATCAGTTACCCAGTCTCAAGCCTGGCAAGATTCCAGAATAAACCCGGACTCACTCATTGGAAGGAACTCAAACAAACCTGGCAGTATCTGAATTACACCAAGGATTGGAAACTCAAACTCTCATACAATGAGTCTAAAGGTCTCATCGAGTACTACAGTGATGCCTCCTGGGCCGAGGACCCTACATGTTGCAAGTCACAATCAGGCTACTTGGGTATGTCCTTCGGCAGCCTCATTTTGTGGAGCAGTTACAAGCAAAGAAACATTACCTACTCATCCACAGAGGCCGAGCTCAATTCATTGCTGGACTTGTATCTTGAGAGCAAGTGGGTCCGCCATCTGCTAGGTGAAGTTTTCCAATTGAGCCTATCATTGTCAACGCACTACATTGACAACAAAGGCGTGGATGACAAGCTAAAGAAATTCGGGTCAAATGCCAAAACTCGTCATATGGATCTTAAGACCAAAGGATTAAGAGAAGGACTAAAACAAGGGTCCCTCCTCATACAACTAGTCGAGACCGAGAAGATGATGGCCAATGCTCTGACAAAGGCTGTCAGCCTCAAACAATTGGAGAAATTCACCGGACCGATCTTTCAACTCAAATGAGGATGATCTCCAGTTAAGGGGAGTGTAAAGATAGATGCGTGAGTGCGTGAGTTCCATGGATGGATGGCAGTAACACTGCGTACACTGGGTTAGGCTGTGACTGGTCCAATGTTCCCGCGGGTACTCACACGGTCTCAAACCCAGCGACCGCGCGCATGCGCACGTTGAAAACAGGAGTGATGACTCTTGACTCTTTCACTCGGATCCTTGTGTTCTCTTTTGTTTATTAATCATTTTGGTCTAAAAAACCTTCTATTTTCTTTACTTTTCTTCAACCTTTCTTCAAATCCTTTTTTTTGTTCTCTTCAGTCTTATTTCCTGTCTCCTATTTTTATTGCTTCATCAAAGGTGTTGGGTATTCTTCAATCAAACCTCATCCTTACGGTCACACGGTCACCCAACCTACAAACATAAACCCAAATCTCATCATCGGACAGCTCTCAACCATCCAAAGCTCAACCATCAAGACGCATCTTCTTCAAACGGTAAGACGATCTCTAACTGAAGATCATCCCGAATGATACTCATAAGAATCTATAATTGTGATTCAGCCCCGCCATGTATTTCCCATACTCTCTATTATAGTCATTGGCTACTTGGGAATACTCCTCACTGTGTTGGTTTCCTCAATCTCAAATTTGCGTTCTTATGTTGTTTTCCATCGTGGGTATGACTTGTTCCTGATCTTCATTATTTCTTTATGTTAGCTTGCTGTTTCAATCATCATTCAAAGTTATAGTATTAAAGAAAATTTCTGATCTCAAAATCCCTTATCTTTCCCTGGCTGAACTCCTGTCTATCTCTCCATCTGTGGCTGAAGGAATGAAGAAATGGGTTTATTTTTGACGTGTGGAAATTGGTCCATAAAAATTGAATCTCTCTTCTGGCACTTTGATGGAGGACTCTGGTGGAACAGATCCCCATTCAGATGCCAATCTGTATTCCTTCCATCTTCAATTTCTTCCCTGCTATCTTGGTAAATTGGCTAAAAAAGTTTCTCTTGGTTTCTCATCTCAACTTGATCTCAGATGCTATGGCCTGCAAACTCAAGCTTAGCCCAAGGGTCAGCTTTACTTCTGCGGTTTGTGGTATAGGGAATCAGTCATGTGAACGGGTTGGTATTGCTGAGGATGTTCCTGTTCAAATTGGTCAAAATATTGTTGGAACTTTTCACTTCTGGATCACTTTTTCGGACGGTCCTATGATCTTGGGCCAAGTGTTCTTAATGGATTTTGTTTTGACCCTGATTTTTTCTGATAAAATTGGGGAGAGAATCCTTCTCCCTGATGCTGATGGCAGAAAAATTTAAGTTCTGCTTTGTTCCTTGGATTCTGGTTGTTGGGAACAAGATTTTCCTGGTTGTTCTCTCAAAACAGTTCCAAAGGGAAAGCAGAAGGACAACTCTCATTCCTCTCAGCCTCATTTTTTATTTGATTAGTTGATCCTACTGATAGTTGTAGTTTCTCTCAGCCTCAGACTTCAACTTCTGGATCAACTTCAACCTCAGAGGCATATTTTTTGTTTTCCTCATCATCTCTTCCTCATCCAAATAAGATCAAAATTCAAAAACATAAAAAATCCCAAAATTCCAAAAATATTTCTTCTCTCTCTGGGTCTGTTGTATCTTCTTTTCCTTTTTCCCTTCAGCTTGATCAATTATCCTCCAATATGGTCTTGAATCTCTGCAATGAGTCCAAAAAAGATACCAATCTTGATTCTTTTCTTGGTGGTTTTGGTATGAAGGAGTATGGTCTTAAGTGGAGGCAATGTGGGGAAGAAGTAAGTAATCCCAATTGTGAACCATCAGGGGCCTCTACTACTGTCATTTTCAAAAATCTACCCTGTTCCACACATGTGAGCAATGTGTTAGCTTTTGGATCCTCTTTTATGGAAAAGACACCTTTCAAGTATGAGGCGGAACATTGAACTTGAAAGATGTTGGAAATTGGCCTCAATTTTGATAGTCAGGTCTCACTGGTCAATGCTTGGAGGAAGAAAGGATTCCTCCCTTTTTCCACCAGGTATAAACCAGTTGAAAAAAATTCAACCAGTCAATCAAACAATGCCTCTCAACCTCAACCCTCCTCTTATGCGCCCCCCTCTATCCTGCCATCCTTACTGTGGTTTACCTCAATATCATACTGGTCCATTCATCCCCTCTGGTTGTGTCACTGAACAATGTCCAAAAGTGGTCAAATTTGGTCCAGATGGATGGCTTCTTCCTGATGAGTTGAATTTGATCATAAATGTCTTAGCCCTTAGGGAATAATCTATTTATTTCTGTGAAGAAGAGAGAGTTCTCTTGAAAGAATTGAATGACCTCTCTTACATTATCCCTGTAGTAGAATATGATCCCTGGCAAAAGAAGAAGATCCCAATCCCTGCTGCTAAAGTTGAAGAATTCATCAAGTTGGTCCACAAACAAGTCCAAACCCATTAATATGAACAATCAACTTCTAGCTATTCCAGTCCTGTTTTCTGTTTTCTCAACAGTTATGGTAAACTTAGAATAGTTCATGATCTCTAGCCTCTAAATAAGGTTACTATTAAAGACTCTGGTATTCCCCCTGCTACTGAAGGATTTGTTGAATCCTTCTTGGGGAGAGCTTGCTATGGTCTAGGTGAAATTATGGGTGGCTATGAAAAACAATCCTTACATCCAATTTCTTGTCCTCTCACTACTTTCAATACTCCTCTTGGTCATTTCCAAATTACTTGATTACCTCAAGGTCCCACCAATTGGGTTGCAGTCTATGAGGCTCAGATGTTTTGGATCCTCAAGGATGAAATCCCTGATCATGCTGGTATCTTTATCAACAATGGCCGGATTAAAGTTCCAGTTTCTGATTATAACAATGAGCCCTTACCCTGGAATTCAGGAATCTGTCAATTTATCTGAGAATATGCAACCACTATGGAAAGGATCCTGTTTTGAATCAAGGAGTCTGTTCCCACTGTCTCTGGATCCAAATTGGCTGCCTGTGTCCCTGCTTTGGAAATTGTTGGTCATGTGGTCTGCAAGGAAGGAAGAAGGACGGCTCCATCCAAAGTCAACAAAATTCACTCTTGGACTACTCCCATCAATCCAACTGAATTAAGAGGTTTCTTAGTTTCTGTAATGTATGTTTGGATCTTTATCCCTTCTCTATCCAAAACTTTCATTCCCTTGCATCGCTTAACCAGGAAGGATGCTGAATGGTTTTTGAACCAAGCTTGTGAAAAATCATTTCAGATGCTCAGAACAATTGTTGGAAAAGACATTGTCTTCATTAAAATCACTTATGGACCTAGGGCTGGCAAGATCAAGCTGGCTGTGGACTCTAGTTATCAATCTGTTGGGGATTCATAACTCAGGAAGATGAAAATGGTTTATATTGTCCTGCTCTGTATGAATCTTTTTTTCATTTATGTGAATTTCACTGGAGTTCAGAGTACCATTGATTGGATTGATTTGATCTTATTATTGTTAACCTTCAAGTATTAAAACAACAGGTAAAATGTAACTGGGCTGTGTTGTAGTATTGTGATTATCAGACTGTTTAGTCATGGCTATCAGACTCTTTAGTCCTAGCATACCACTTACCATGTCACTTAAACTGCTTATGCTAATTTTGCCTTATTCATTTTTTACTCAACCACTTTTAGTGTATTTAGTCTATATAAACACCAGTGCTCTCAAGTGGAATTCATCATCTGTTCAGCCAATACATCAACCAGAGTTTCCTTTTCCTCCTGATCTCAGGTCCATTAAACTTGACGTTACAAGCCCCTTTCACTTATTCTTTAATCCTTTCATCTCACTAGAGCTCAAGCTCTTTTTATTTTTACAAATTTCTTCTTTTTTCAGAGGTGGAATCCGGGTACTCCCAGCCAAAAATGGAACTTTTTTGTGTGGCCCAAATGATGAAGAAGCTCCAAACTGCTCTCTGGGGTCAACAATTTGAGTTACAAGTTGATACACAATCCATCATTGAAATAATCAATGCCCCCAGTCTTTCAAATGCTCCAATGACTCGTTGGGTGGCTTTCATCCAGTTGTTCTATTTTGATATTGTTCATAGGCCTGGAAAATCTTTCACCATGCCTGATGGTTTATCTCAAAGCCCTCTTAGAGATGAAGAATTGGATGTTGTAGTGGATTTCAACAAGGAGGAACCCTGAATTTGTCCTGTCTTCACCTTTTCCTCTCAAGATTATTCTGGCTTCCACCCAGGCGTCTGGCTTCAATTAAAGAATTATCTCTCCACTCTCCAAAGGCCTCCTGATCTCTCTGCTAGCTATTTTCAATAACTCAAAAGGAAGTCCTCCAATTTCTTTGTCCAAGGTACTAGGCTTATGAAAAGAGGCAACCCTTGTGCTCTGATTGTTGTCACCATCCCTTCTAAACAAGATTTGATCCTTGAAAGTCTCCATGAAGGCCTTGGTCATTGTGGGGAAACCAAAAATTATTGTCAAATATCCAAACAATTCTGGTGGCCATCCTTGAAGAAATCAGTCTCTCAATTGTGCAAGAGTTGTGAAGTATTTCAGAAAGGTGATCTTAGGCACCCAGCCAAAAAATTTTATCCCACTGGAGAGTCCACTTTTTTTGGAAGGATTGCTATGGATGTGGTTCATATAAATGCTGTTGGAGCTAAGTACCTCATAGTGGCTAGAAATGATGTTTATGGATGGGTTGAAGCAAAATTCCTTAAGAACCTCAGATCTGAATCAGTAGCACCCTTCCTCTATGAGACTTGGACAATGCGTTATGGCTTGGCTCAATCTTATTCAACTGATGTTGGCTCTGAGTTTGGCAGCAAACTGGCTGAAATGATCCAATTGCTTCCTGGTCAACATAGGGTGACCACTCCTTATTATCCTGAAGGTCAAGGCATGGTGGAAAGAGGCCATGCTCCTTTGAAGGCTGCACTTGTCAAGCTGGCTGGTGAAAGTGGAAAGAATTGTTGCAAATTTCTTCCTCTGGTCCTCTTCTTGAATCAAATTTCAAATAAACAAAGAACTGGCTACTCACCTTATGAAATTATATTTGAACAAAGGGCTGTCCTTCCTCTTGATCTGGAAATGGAATATTTCTTAGGAATTACTTGGGAAAAGGTTTCTTCCACCACTGATCTATTAGTTTCCAGATCCAAGCAACTGGAACAAAGTGAAGATGTTTGTGACAGAGCTTATCAGGAGATGATGGAATCAAGAGAAAAATTGGTCCATTATTGGGAAGATAAGCACTCCAATCAAATCAGGGATCCCTTGAATCCTGGGAATCTAGTCTTAGCTTAAAATTGATCCTTGGAAACTCAGCGGGGAAAGCTTTTCTCTAACCGCTGGAATGGTCCTTATTGAGTGGTCCTTCACTTCTGAGGTGGATCATATGTTTTGGATGGGCTGGATGGTACTCAAATGGCCAGAAGTTTCTCTTCTGATTGTCATAATTATGGGCAGAAATTAGCTTAGTCAAATGAGCAGTATTCAAAGCAAAAGAAATGCTGGAAACTGGGTGTCAATAGTTCCTAATGGGGCTCTCACAATGGGGAATATGTTGGATGAATTGGATTGGATGATGAATAAATTATGGAAAACAGCAGGGAGAAGATCTCCTTAAGTACAAAAGATTGGCCTCTTGTGAGCCCATGATACAACAAGCCAAAAGTCAAATTTTCCGCCCCAAAAGAGCTCTACAGGCTCTACAGACCTTGTTACTTGGTTTGGACTACATCAGCCCGCATGGCATCAGTCCCTGAACCCTTAAAATCAGCCTATTACAGTCCATTCTGGATTTCCACCGTTACAGGGCTGAACCAGCCCCTGGCTGTTCAGTACTATGGCTTGTTGTCCTTTACAACCAGCCTTGGCATCCTTATCACCTTGCTTAAGGGCTGGTTGCCTCATGCAGCCAGCCCCTGGCCCCTCAAATGGGCCAGGTGGGACCCAGGGCCCACCTGGGCCCAGTTTCAATCTCACTAGCAGGGGGTGTAACTGGTGGACATGACGCCACCCCCTCTTTCTCTCAAATCCCTTGTGGGGGTGGTCAAATTGCCTAACCAGGGGCCCTAGGGGTTGATACCTCCAGGGCGTCATCAAGGATTTGTTGGGCTGGGGGTGGTCAATTCCCCACAGCCCCTTTGCTCCTCCCCCTTGGTAAAGGGGGGGGGGGGAGAACGCCCCTCCTTGCACTTTGCTCTGTGGTGGGAGGGTGATCAAATCCCCCCCACCACCCGGTTTCACTCCTTGCGGCTAGATCTGTTGTTTTCCCTGGGCAGGAGGGTGGTCAGGTCCCCCCTTCCCTGACCAACCGCGTCATTGCAGCCGGTTGCTGGCTGGTTCAACCCAGCCAGCCCGCCCCTATCCCCCTTGGGACGGCAAGCAAGGGGAGGGGGAGGGAGCCGGGGCCGTGGGCCCCTGCTCCCCAGGCGCAAACAGCCGGGCCTGCGCGGCCTTGCACCATGCAGGATCACTCGGCCGTGCAAAAGCCCTGCGCAGGCCATTGGGCCCTACGTGGGCCATACCAAGGGACACAAGCGTCCCTGAGCGGGCCGCAATACAGGCAGCAGCCCCAGGCGGGCTTCAAAACAGGTGGCGGCCCCAATGGGCCACCCAAAGCCCGAAGTGTGAGAGATGAATACTTTGGCGGGCCAGCCCGTCTGGCCAAGTATGTCCAAAATCAACCTTGGGCCCAACTATGCCCATAAAATCCCATCTTGCTGTATTTTCCCAAATACCCCACTGGGCCTGTTAGGGCCTGTGTACCAATGGGACTATTTAACGCGTTTTGAGGCCAGTTTCCTCAAATCCATTACATCCACGTGGGCCGGTATGGTCCCTGTGTGTGTCCAATGGGCCACAGAGGCCCATATGTGGATTCCATTTGGATTACAATTATACGTAGCACATGCAGAAGTGCATACGTATTTTAACATACCCCCTTAATACAAAAGGGGTGACATCTGAATATTAGTCACAAAGCCTTGATGCTTGTTTCCATCTAATGCCTTAGTCAAGATATCCACAATCATTGCTCCAGTGTGAATGTACCTTAACACAATCTCATTGCAGTTAACAGCATTGCAAATATAGTTATAGTGAACATCAATATGTTTTGTTCTTGAATGGAACACTTGGTTTTGCCCCAATGCAATGGCACTCTGGTTATCAGAATACAACAATGCAAACCCTTGTGGTTTATGTGTATCCTCTAAGAATTTTCTTAACCATTTTTCTTCCTGTGAAGCTGCTAAGTAAGCTCTATACTCAGCCTCTGATGATGAAAGACTTATTGCCGACACCTTCTTGGACATCCATGACACCAGATTTTTACCTAAAAAGAATAAAAAACCACTTGTTGATTCCCTAGTGTTACCATCTTCCCAACTTGCATTGGAATAACCAACAAAATCAAAGTTTGCTGCCTTTTCAACAACAGTCCCAGACTGTGCATTCCTTTAAGATACCTCATAAATCTCTCAAACGCTGAGCAATGCCTCATGCTTGGCTTCTCCAAGTGTTGCAACAAGAAACCAATTGAAAATGGGAAGGAAGCTGTGGGCTATGGTGGACAGCGGTTCAATGGTGAACCTGCTGCCATCGCGGATGGTGGATGATTTGGGGTTGGTTTGGCGGAAATGCGCAATGGGTCTCTGCGCACTTAACGGAGGGGAGTTTTGTGTGGATGGGTTAGTCGAGGAGGAGGAGGTTGAGGTCGCAATGGTCCGTAGGCCCCTTTCTTTTCTTTTGGTTGATTGTGCAGATGCGATTTTGGGAAGGCCGTTCATGTTTGGGTTTTGAGCACGCATGGTTTTTGATGTGGAGGCGGGAAAGGAGGCGTTGACGGTGGAGGATTTGTCCGGCGGAAGGTTGGAGACGACTATCTGCAATCACGGGCAAGGGAAGCAGAGGAGAGTGTTGGAGTATGAGGTCGAACCGGAAGCGGAGTTGGTCTGCGATGGGCAGCCTTTGGAAGATTTTTTCTAGTCAACCAAGGAGACCGCGCAGAACAAGCTCCCGTTTTGCGCGGGCGGTCGACTAAAGAGGAGCATGGAGGGGGAGGAAGGAAATTGCAGGGCGCGCATGTCGCAGAAGTACGTCCCTTTTCTCAGTATGCATTGCCCAAGGGTACTACGCTTCAAAAAACCTATCATTGTGCCACACTTGTGAGCGAAGGCAAAAGCCGCGGTTCCGTTCTGCGTAGGACTTAAAGCAAAGGATGCGTGCGGATGATGCGGTGCAACGTGGGCAAGTACAAGCTGGTGTCACGGAAGGTCCGACCAAGGAATGAGCCGATGCCCCAGGAACTGAACGGACCGCTTCAACCGATTTCTTGGTTGCGGGACCCTTGGGTCACGCTGATTAAGGCTTCGGGGTGGGTTACTAGTTTGGCGCGGATCACAGAGGAGCGGATTGCAGCTTTCAATTTCGGCCCAAAGGGATGGTTGAGTACAGAGGAGCGCAAGTTGCTGATTTCGTTTCTGGTTCTTCGGGAAAGAGCGCTTGCGTTTGGACTGGAAGAGTGGGGGCTCCTGAAAAACAATATCGGCGAACCCTATGTCATCCCCACTGTCAATCACGAGCAGTGGCAGATCAAGCTGATTCCAATACCGCGGGCGGTCCGGGAGCAGTTTCTGGAGTTGGTGCGGGAGCAGGTGAAGACTGGCCTTTACAAACAGTCAACTTCTAGTTACTTGAGCCCAATCTTTGAGGTGGTTAAGCAGGACGGAAAGTTTTTGAGGATTGTTCATGATTTACAGCGGCTCAACTCCTTTACAATCCGGGACGCAGGACGGCCCCCTTGAGTTGATGAGTTCCTTGAGTCAATGGCGGGGCGCGCTTGTTACGGTTTAGTGGATGTGATGGGGGGATACAACCAGCGCAATTTGGATCCTTGCTTGCGGCCTCTAATGGCATTTGAGACTGGGTTGGGAAGAATGCAGCTGACTTTGCTCCCGCAAGGCGCGACCAATTCCGTGGCGATGTACCAGGCACAAATGGCGTGGATCCTGAAGGACAATCTTCCGGAGGGAGTCCAAATCTTCATCAACGATGCGGGCATCAAAGGTCCAAAATCCGATTATGGGGGAGCGGAGCTGGTTGAGGTTCCCGGCGTCCGGCGTTTTGTTTGGGAATATGCACAGACATTGGAACGCATCCTATTCTGCATTGAGGAGGCAGGACTGACGGTGTCAGGGAAGAAGTTGGCGGTTTGTGTCCCAGCGCTCAAAGTCCTTGGCCATGTTGTTGCTTCCAACGGCCGGCGCATTGCAGAGAGAAAGCGGAACAAGGTCCTCAAATGGCCGACCCCGCGTACGGTGTTGCATATCCCTCAGTTCTTGGGATTATGTAGCTATGTCCGCATTTTCATCAAGAGGTTTGCGGAGATGGTGAGCCCGCTCCGATCACTAATGCGGAAAGGTGCGGCAATCGCGCGTTCCGTAAGCTCAAGGAGATTGTGGGACATGACATTGTGCTCCGCAATCTCGACTACAACGCGGGAGGAATTAGGCTAGCGGTTGATTCCAGCAAATTTGGCGCGGGGGGGGGGGTTCTCACTCAAGAGGACAACGGCAAGGATAGGCCAGTACTTTACGAGTTGGTCACCTTCACTCCAACGGAAAGCCGGTACTCTCAGCCAAAGTTGGAGTTGTGCGGGGTCACCAAGATCGTGCGGCGGCTCCAGTATCTTTTGTGGGGGGTTCATTTTGAGCTTTTGGTGGACGCAGAGGCGCTGGCGTGGATGATCAATTCCCTGGAGTTTCCCAACGCTCCCATTACCAGGTGGGTGGTGTTTCTCCAACTTTTCTCCTTTGCTGTTGTTCATGATCCGGAAAAGCGTTCACTATGCCCGACGCGTTGTTGGGGTATCCAAGGGACTACCCGTTTGAGGACGCGGAACTGCTCAACGTGGAGGCCCCGGTTGTCAAGGTAGGGGTTGTGGAGGCAGGCGTTCAGAAGACCGGGCCGTACGCGATCCTTTGTGACTACTTGCGGGACCTTTGTTTTCCTGAAGGAGCTACTGAGAAGGACATGCAATGGGTGAAGCTGCGGGAGGGGAATTTCTACATGCAGGAGGGGAAGCTTTGGCGGCGGAAGACTCCGGTTCCTCTTGTGGTTACCACTTTGAGAGCAGATCAGGAAGCTATCCTCCGGAGCCTTCACAACAATCTTGGTCATTGAGGAGAGGTTGAGACGCGGAGGCGGGTCAAAGAGCCGTTCTGATGGCCGGGTGTAGTACGTGCGGTGCGGGAATGGCTGGCGTCCTGCAAAGCCTGTCAACGGCGGAGCACAAGACCGCCCAAGGAAGTCGGACACCCCACAGGGGAGGACGCCCTCTTTGGTCGAGTCTTGCTTGATGTTGTCCACATCAAGGCCGGTAAGTTCGCCTATCTCCTCGTCGCACGGGACGACCTGTCTGGTTGGGCGGAAGCGCGTCTGTTGGTCAAGCTCTTGGCGGACAAAGTTGCTCTATTTCTGGAGGAAGACTCGTTTGCGCGGTATGGGTTGCTTTGTCTGGTCACAGTGGACGGAGGGGCTGAGTTTTCCGGCCATTTGATCAAGTTTGTGAAGAGTTGCGGAGCCACCGAGTAACAGAGTACTATCCCAAAGGGGCCGGCATGATCAAACGCGGGCATCAGCCAATCAAGGACGCCCTGGTAAAGATGTGCGGGGAGGACAGTAAGCGCCGGCAGGAGACCCTTCCAATGGTGCTGTTTGCGGATTGGATTTTGGTGAAGCGGTCAACAGGCTACTCGCCGTACAAGTTACTTTTTGGGCAGCGCCCCGTGCTTCCGGTGGACATTGAGTTGGAGACGTTCCTAGGGGTTGACTGGTGGAAGGTGAAGAATACCTCCAAATTGCTTGAGGCTTGCGCCAAACAGCTCCTTCGACGGGACAAAATGCTTGCAAAGGCCCCGGAACGGCTAAAGAAGACTTGGACGGCATTGGTGCGCTATTGGGACAAGCGCTGCTTGCATCGTCTCCGGGATCCCTTGCAGAAGGGGGATTTGGTGCTCCTGTACAACCAAAGTCTGGAGTCTCAATGGGGGAAGTTGTTTGCTAACCGGTGGAACGGTCCGTTCGGCGTGTCGTCAAAGTTTGAGGGCAGCAGCTATCAGTTGGAGGAATTAGACGGTACTCCGCTGAAACGGAAGGCGGCGGCTTTGCATGTCAAGCACTTCTTTGCGCAAGGATCCACCTGGTTCGATGAGATGGCAGAAGGGGGTGAAGGATTGGACGAGGGGAGTGTGGAATGCGGCAATGGTGTAGGAACGCGATCCGGGGATTTGTCTTTGGGCGGAGAAGCGGAGGCCGTGCCATTGCAACGGAGTAGGCAGTTGCAACCAGCTGGGGACAGTGGCCAAGTTGGGCAGGGAGGTAGAGGGGGTAGGGGATAAGTTTTGATTTGGTGAGGGGGTGCTCTAGCCGGTCCACAGCCGGAACAACTAGACACCCCAGAATGTTTGTTTCTCTATGTTTCTTTCTTGTCTGGATTGTGGTGTCTTTGCTGGTTTGGGGTTTTTGCAGGAAACGTGGGCGCGGCGCGAAGCTGGGTCCGTAAACGCGAGGACCAGCCCCGCGGAGCCGGGACGCGTGGGCAATCCCGCAGATGGGGGAAGCGGGACGAAGAGCGATTTGCGGGCGGTCTACGGGCGTCGCGCAAAAAAAAAAACAAGTGTTCTTTTCTATTTTTCTTCTCTGTTAGTTTCTTTTTCTCTTTTTATTTCTCTCAGGATATCTCAAGGATGGGTGGTTGGTATGGGATTAAGCTTGATTTGGTGAGGGGGTGCTCTAGCCGGTTCACAGCCGGAACAACTAGACACCTCAGAATGTCCGTTCTCCTCTCTCTCTCTCTCTCTTCCCTTACGGTGGCGCGCGCTGGTGTTTTGGTTTTTGTGTTTGTTACAGGAAGGGTACGGGGAACTGTGTGGCAGTTTGTCTGGGGCGGTCCAGGTGCCTCTTTTGGAACGTCTAGTCACTTACGGTCGCTCACAAAGCAATTGCGCGGGCGCGGACTCAATCTTGGACTCACTCTCTCAGAGCGGGGCCGCGCACTTTTTTTCTCAGAAGGATAGAACCTTGCACAGAGACATGTATTTTTCTTAACGGAAAAGGGAAGCGCGGTACAAGCAACAAGAAGAGAAGAAAAGAGGAAAGGGAGAAGGGGAAAAAGGGGGGCAATGCGCCTACGCCATCTTCATCATTTCCTCCATTTCCGCCCTTGAAGCCGCCAGTAAAGCCCGGAAAGACCCCAGGAGTTCACGCCGGGATTCCAAGGATTGTGCGCCGGGGATTGCAAGGAAGTTCCGGAGCATTGTGGTTGACCTTTCCGCAAAAGCTTCAAAGCTGGCCGCCGGGAGCGCCATTACAATTGGAATCTCCAGGATCTCAGGAGGGCTAGCTGGAGGAGCAGCCGGTGAAGATGAGGCCTCCGGGGAACCAACGGGGGGGCTCGGTCCAGCTGAAGGCGATGAAGAGACAACAATCGGTGATGGAGGTGGAAGAGAGTCTCGGGGCGCAGGCCTCTCATCCGAGTCCACTGGTGGCGCGGGCGGTGTCGGCGGTCCTGGAGTAGGAGGAGGAGGTGCTGGCGCGGCCGCGGTTCTTCCAGAGAGTCTCAGGTCCGGTACCATTTGGTTCACGCCAACAGCAGCGGCCCAAGCATGGGTCGCCGCGCGCCATTCCTCCAAAGTTTTGTATTCGCCCTGTTGCGGAGGTCCAGCCCGGCGGAGGGGTGATGCCAAGTTGGGGCTCACGTGCAAATTAGTAGGTGACGGAGCTCGGGGGCGGCGGGATGGTGGTGAACCGGGTGGTTTCCACAATCCTTACAAGATCGGCTTGTCGTTCGAAACCACAAACGGGTCCAGACAAGCCCTCTTCCGCGGCCTGGGGCAAGAGCCGGATTGGGGGGGAGCTTTAGGGATGCTGTTGCTAAGCAAGAAGCAACGATGACCGCGACAACAAGCTGAACAGGCGCGATGACTGGGGATGATCAAGCACGCGTTCCCATTCCAAGCGCAGAACTTGCAATGGAGCTCAATGGAGAATGATGGGGATGGGTGGGAAGGAAAACAGGGAGGGTGGTAGTGGGAAGTGGTGGGGGTGGAGCGAAAGTAGCGGAGGTGATGGTATGGCAAAGCAATGGGAACTTCTGGGGACAGAACTCAAGTTGGGGGGGGGATGTGGTGTCACTTTATAGACACGGATTGGGAACTGCGTCGCGGCTGCGCGCTCAGCATTGCGGGCGAGCGGGCTCAGCATTAGGGTATGCGGCGTGCTCAGCAGCGGCAGTTGCTGGATCAGCAGCAGCCGCTGTTTGGCTCCACACCTGGTGGACGGGTTGGGCTCAGCATTGGATGCGGCGTGGGCAGCGATCCGCCCTGGAGATTGGATTTGGAAGGTAGTGCGCTCAACTAGGTTCGCGGGCGCGCTGGTTCAGATACGTAGGGGCGGAGCAATCCGCGGGCTATGAAGGAACGGATGAAGCGCCCGCGCAAGCATGCGGGTCATTCTGGATATTACCAAAAACCCACGACGGGCGCAGACAAATGGATACGGACAGGCGCGGGGGGCTCCAAGTAGGGTGCGGTGCGTCGGACCGCATCATGAGAAGGACAAACCGGATGAACGGAACGGCGTATGGACGGCGGGGGGATTTTGGTACGGAGGAGGTGGGGAGAGGAGGCTAGGGTTTCTGTTTTGGGATTGTTTTCTGTTTTGTTGTCATACTGTTATTTGCGCGTGTACTTAGGTTAGGGTTGAGAGGGAGGACTTATCCTAACTCTCAACTCCGGGTCGGAGAGGGGGGGGCATCAGAGATCAAGGAGGAGGAAGAATATCATCATCAGATTGAATCACTCATCTCACCAGGAGATTAAAGGAACTCATACCGGATACACATCCAGGTGGAAAGTTCTGAGGACTGAAGGATTGGCAATTTCTCTCTCTCTACTTTTCTTTATCTCTTATCTCCTTATTTCTATTTCTCATTTAAGTGCAACTTTGGACATCCTCATCTCCTTCCAAACGCAGGGAACCGTTAACTTCCAAACCTTGGGACAATTATAGGGGG
This sequence comes from Puccinia polysora, assembly GCA_025617555.3. Lineage (NCBI taxonomy): Eukaryota > Fungi > Basidiomycota > Pucciniomycetes > Pucciniales > Pucciniaceae > Puccinia > Puccinia polysora. The sequence continues at coordinate 10,480,638 of CM062622.1, read as the reverse complement.
ATAACCTTTATTCTTTCTACAGCAACTGAAGTCCTTGCGCCTACGGGTTCCTCCAGGCAGAGATCCATATGACGGGGCTCTGCCAGTTGCATGGGTGTTGCGCCTATTTTGATTCATAATACCAAAAAAAATATGTAAACTTTTGAAAAAAGACTTTAAATTTATAAAAATAATATTTTTTGTGTGTTTTATATTTTTAATAATTTTTTATAAATATTTTAACTTACTTAGAGTTAAATTCAACGGTAACAACACTTGGTTTGGATCAGAACTATCCTTGGAAGGTATTCCAACGGGGTCTGAGTGAGTCCCAATCAGATCCTGGGATAAATCCAATGGTACACTTTCTGGGACATCCTCTAGGAGGTCCTGGTCAATGAGATCACCAAAAACAAAATCCACTGAGATGGATAAAAAAATATAATTTTAATATATTTTTGTATTTTTAAGTGATAAGGTGATTTTTAGAAAAAAAAAATCACTTTTATTATTTTTGGGTTTTTCTTTATCTTCAGGATTATGTAACTTATAAATACAAAGCTTCCTTTGATAAATTTTCCACTCCTTATGTTGCCTTAATAAAGAATTGAAATTGATAATTCTTTCAAGCTTGAGTTGTTTGTCTTTTATAACCTGCTGCTTATAATAAGGCAATTTCTCCCGTTGTTGCTCAGGAGTTATAATAACAGGGAAAAAGTTACGGAGTTTTTCTTCTCTTTTCTTTTTAAGAAGGTCCAAATAATAATTGATCAATTCTCCATTCGTCTTAAAATCCACTAGAGAAACAAATGCTCAAAAATATATGTTATAAGTATGTTAACTTATTTTTAAAAATAAATAGACTGGTCCAAGGAATAAATAATTAAAAAATGAATTATTTAAGGATATTTCCCAGCCAGACCCCCAGTTGTCAGCTCTCTGATACCAGGAACCTTGCAGTCCTTTAGCTACAGAGAGTGATAAAAGGGCTGGAATGATGATAGGAATTATTATTCCAATATTAAACGCTTAGAAGCTCAAATAAGAGCAGTTGCAAGGTTTAATTGGTTTGGTAGTAAAGGGTTTTCAATATAATATAAAAGAGGGGCCACAGTATTATACTACTGGGGATCTTTACAGACTAGCAACCTCTCTTCAAGGGGCCTCCTTAGGCACTTTTTAAGAACCTTGGAATAAATATGGATGCCTCAGAAAGGACTTATTCCACTGATGGCCGGGCTTAACAGCACAAGCTGCCTAGAAAGGAAGGGTAACACTCACTCTGAGAACTTTACCACAAAAATCCTGGAATAATTGAAAGGCTTTCAGAGCAGATGGGGTAGATTGCTCGACTAAACTTCAATGGTTGGTTGGTTATAAAGGTGAAATAATACTACTGCAGACTAAGTCATAAATCACTTGCTTATCTTCATATAAGCATTTGATGAACAATGACACGGTGTCTGATTGATACTAAATAATTCCTGGTAAACTCTGATTAACTGATTGGATCCAAAGAGGTCTGTATAAATACCTTTTTGGGGTGAATTTGGTCTTCTCAGGGCGCGTAGAGAGGATTCTAATCGTGTTCTGAGGCTGGCAAGCCAGTCAGGGCAAGATTAGAATGTCTACTTGGTGCTGTCAATCAGCTGTCCTTATATCTGCTGGATTTCTGTACTATTTTAGCCACAGGATCTGTTTATCTTTTATGGCGTAAATTTGATCATTCTGTACTCATCCTTCATTTTTACTATTGATATTGCTTTCAAGCGTGCAGATGTGGATTTTTACTGATTGTCCATCATCTGCCGATCATTTAGATAATTTTTCAAAATTTTTATGAACACTTCTTGTAGTGTTTGGTGGTCTTCAAAGATCAAGATCAGTGATTTACGTCATAGTCTTTGATCTTTGATTTATCATTAAAAAATGTTTAAAACATAATTTTTATTAATTTTATTTAAGTTTTGATCTTTTTAGATCATTAGTAATGCATATGTCCATTTGTTACATATGCTAGGCAACCCCAACTAGGGTGTAGCTCTTCTGAGCGGTAACTGGTTGTCAGATTAGTCACGACTGATCCAGGCACGGGGATCAGTAGTACAGATGCGCGCGGGTCTCTAGTACGCGGGATCCTGCTGCTGCTAGTACGTAGGGTTATTTAATGATGTGCGTCTGCGCGCGGGAATTGTCTCATAACACATTTCAGCATGTAAATCCTAAAATATACACAACACCTCAATTCTGAGTGAATTTTAGGTGTAAACCCTATACGTGACAATACATGTGAAATGTTAGAATGGCCAAAAAGTGCCATACAGGTGTTGAAATTTTTGTATTTTTCCTTTTAATTATTTTAAAAATATAAGGACTTGGAATTCAAGGGTGGGGTTGTTGAGATTTTGAGGCAGTGAATCACTGCTGAGATTTCACACCTTTTCATTTCACATCTACAAAGTCTCACCTTGCTCTACAAAGTTTCACCTGACCCGGGGAGCTCTACTCATGTCACTCAACCCAGACACTCACCCCAGAACTGTCACACTCCCAGGTACTCGACACACGTCTCAAATCAGAATGAAGAAGATTGGAAATTCCCTGGACAGCAGGACCAGGATCACTCTTGAACCACATCACTCCTCTTGGACCACATCACCTGGAAGACTCAACTCTGGTCAAACAAAACCGAATCATCATAGACCACCCAATCTTCATTCAATCTACCTTTTTTGTCCTGTTACTTCTTTTGCTCCTTTCTTTCCTCTATAAAATTCTCATTTTGTCCTCAACTCCATCACTCCAAATCATTCACTGCCTGAAATCATGCCCGGTGAGATTCATCATGTCTAACTTCTTTGTCTTTTCTCATTTTTCATCTGATCATCTCAAAACTTACCTTCAACACTGTCCTAGCATGCTCATCTCGAATCTCACCCCGAACCCAAGAATCATTCATTTACTCAATCCTCATCTAGCCCGTTCCTGTCTCTGATAATGACTCTAGCAGTCTTAAGCTCCTGTTTGTTCTTCATCTCAATTATGATTACTTCTGTTGTTCTTCACAATCTCATCCTTTTCTTCTGATTTGTCTCTATCTCTCAGCTCTGAAATCAATACAAGTCAATCAAATCTCTTTAGGGGTCAGTGAGTGACCCTACCTAATTTTGGGTGAGGAATCCATTCCTGTAATAATATATAAGGATCTCTCACTCCTCAATTCGTTAATTGAGGTTTTCTTATTTTTCATATTTTGTGTTACTATCTGACAGTTTTGCTTTGTATATAGTAGCAAGCTGACAACATCAAAATAATAATAATACAATAAACCTCAGAAGAAGTAGGAAAACCAGGAATATTATTACAGAAATGTATTTTCCAACCAAGATTAGGTAGGGTCACTCACTGACCCCACCCTTGAAATACAACTCCTTATATTTTTAAATAATTATGAAAAGAAAGACAAAAATACTATGGCTCCACTATTGAGCTTTTTGTCAATTAAATGTTTCACATATATTGTCAGGTATGGGTTTCACACCTAAATTTCAGTCAGAATTGAGGTGTTGTGTATATTTTAGGAGTTACGGACAGAAATGTGTCTTGTCACAATTCCCGCACGCAGCCACGGGACTACGGGTTGACAGAGTGACAGGGGGCCTGAGAGGCTTAGGTACCGCAAATACATGCTACAACCCACGCGGGAACATTCTACACATGTAATAAATGTTCCCGTGGATAGTAGATAGTCTAAAGGTACATGATATTATATAAAAACACTTAAATAACCCTTATATGTATTTTTTATTAAATATAATTCAAACTACCAAGAATGTCGAAAATAAGACAATGACAACTTCTAAAAATATATTAACATACTTTCATGTACTTTTATGATAATTCCTAGAAATCAATATCTTCGTGACATACTAAGAAAACTAATGATGTAGCAATATTACATGAAATCCCATGACTTATATTTTTAAGTAATTATTTGAGTAAATCAACTGGAACTTGAAAATAAGGAGTAAAATCAATATCATGACTTTGCTCCAGTTATTTAATACATAATGAGAACTCACCTGACATCAGGATGTCCGTAGAAATGTCTATTTATATAATTATTAAATTAGTTGGAACATTTACTAAGGATGATTAATTAAATAATACATAAATGGGACAGATTTGTGTTATTCACATGTCCTAATATCTATTACAAATTATAATAATTCCCATACCCTAAGAAATCAAATGCTACTTGTGATATAGCACCAAGAACACATGACAGGATACCCCTGGTCACCCCACTAGCCTTAGTGTCTGTCCCTCTGAGCGCCTGTACCCCTCAGAAGGACAACATTGGGACTCCAAAAGCTATAAATAAAGAGCTCTTTTGAGGATATTGATGGTCAGAGACCCAGTTATATTTATATCCAGACACCGTTCCAAGATAATCAAGTACGTATAAGAGATAAGTAAGTGATTTATGGCCAATTCTGATCAATAATATCCATCCTCAACCTCTTTTTTATCAATTAAAACTGCTGAACAACCTTATAACCCCAGTATGCAGGTTTAACCCATCAGTGCACGTCTCAAACAGATACGCAAAGGATTTAATATTATACCGGTGAGTTTTATTATCCTTTCTCTGTCGTAGAAGCTTGTTTACAAGGCCCTGACACTCCACCGTGTATTTTATATGCATATTATCTTTGGGTAAAATATCCCTTAAACTAGAGAGCCCAAAGTAACCAGGACTACGTGTTTTCATACTGAAATCCCTGAAGAGAGGTGTTAAAGATCCCCAATATAATTGTGGCCCCTCTATAAAAATATTTAATAATCAATTTATTCATATTGATTTAAAACAATAAACCATAACCAAACCACCTAACCTTGCAATAAGCTTAATCCAAATATTTTAAGGATTTTTGAAGCATTTATTAAATGATATATTTATTATTTATTCTATCACCTCCTGGTAGCTAAAGGAAAGCAAGAGTCATGGCATCCAGGAGGCTGACACTTGGTTTGGTCTAAATCAGCCCACATTGCATCAGTCCCTGTATCCTTACAACCAGCCTATTCCTGTTGTTTCTGGTGTTTCCACCTCAATGGGGCTGACCTAGCCCCTTAGCTTTTCAAAAACCTGGTGGTTGTCCGTTCCAACTAGCCCTGTTACTTAACTTAGCACCTCTACAGCCATGGCCCCTCATATGGGCCAGGCGGGACCCAGGACTCACCTGAGTCTGACCAAAATCTCACCTGGGGGGGGGGTGTAACAGGCGGACATGCCATCCCCCCCTCTTTCCCTCAAATCCCTGGAGGGGGCGGTCAAATCCTCCTACCAGGGGCCCTGTGGGTTGATACCCCCAGGGCATTGCTACGGTAAGTGGGCTAGGGGGTGGTCAGGTCCGCTCAGCCCGTTGCTCCTCCCCCTTGGTAAAGAGGGGTGGAGAGCACCCCTTCCATGGTAGGGGGAGGGTGGTCAATCCCCCCCCCCCCCTACTGCCAGTCACCTCAATGCAGCCGGCCTGGCCATCTCCTTTGGTGGGGGGGGGGATCAAGTCCCCCCCGTCATGACTGGTTGCCCTTTGCAACCGGTTGCTGGCTGGTTACAACCAGCCAGCCCTCCTCCTTCCCCTGGCAATGGCAAGCGAGGGGAGTGGGAGGAGCCAGGACCACCAGCCCTGCGGCAGCCATTGACCGCTGCATCTGTGAAAAATTCTCTGTGTGGGCTGTCGGGCCCCATAGACGGGCAAATGGCAAAAACAGCAGCCCCAAAGGGGCCCCAACACCAGCAGCCGCCCCAAGGGGGCTGTGACACAGGTAGCGGCCCCGCTGGCAGCCCCAACCTGGCTGCAAAACAGGCCGCAGCCCCAATGGGCCCCCCCAAGCCCAAAATGTGAGAGATGACTACTTTGGCGGGCCAGCCCGTCTGGCCAATTATGTCCAAAATAAAACTTGGGTCCAATAATTCCCATACAAGCCCATCTGGATGTATTTGCCCATACCCCCCCACTGGGTCCAATAGGGCCCTTGTACCAACAAGCCTGTTTCACACGTTTTGGGGCCAGTTTCCCCAAATCAGTGACATCCACACAGGCCTGTACAGTCTGTGTGAGTGTCCAATGGGCCGGAGAGGCCCATATGTGCATCTAATTTGGATGAGAATTATACATAGCACACGCGTAAGTGCATATGTATCTTAACACACCCCCTTAATCCAAAAGGGGTGACATCTTCATCTAAGTCATAAAGCCTTGATGCTTGTTCCTATCTAAAGCCTTAGCCAAGATATCCCCAATCATTGCTCCAGTGGGCATGTACCTCAACACAATCTCCTTGCAGTTAACTGCATTGCAAATATAGTTATAGTGAACATTGATATGTTTTGTTCTTGAATGGAAAACTTGGTTTTGTGCCAATGCAATGGCACTCTGGTTACCAGAATAAAAAAATGCAAACCCTTGTGGTTTATGTGAATCCTCTGGGACTTTTCTCTACCATTATTCTTCCTGTGAAGCTGCTAAGTATGCTCTATAATCAGCCTCTGTTGATGAAAGACTTATTGCCAAAACCTTCATGGACATCCATGACACCAGATTCTTACCTAAGAAGAATAAAAAACCACTTTTTGATTACCTAGTTTTACAATCTGCCCAACTTGCATTGGAATAAACAACCAAATCAAAGTTTTCTGACTTTTTAAACAACATTCCCAGACTGTGTGTTCCTTTAAGATACCTCATAACTCTCTTAAAATCTGACTAATGCCTCATGCTTGGCTTCTCTAAGTGTTGCAACAAGACACCAATTGAAAAAGCTATATTGGGCCTTGTAAACTGGCCCTAATCATTGAGCAATCCAATAGCTGACCTGTAGTTGTTACCAGATTGAACAAACTCCAGATGCTCCTCATCTGTAGAATTCTCTAAACAAATGTTTGACTGCATGGGAGTACCAAACTCCTTTGCATCCTCTAAGCCATATTGCTTAAGAAGAGCTGCCATGTAATGGATCTGTTCTAACTTAATTCCATTCTTTCTGTTACTGAAATGAGTCACAAATCGAACAAAAAAGAATAAAGAAAGAAAAAATAACATAAAAAAAATCACGCATTGACTACTGCCATGAAAGGGAAGAGTAGAGAGATGCTTTGGACGGAGGCTGCCTTCGTCAAGGCATCCGCGATCATGTGCAAAGATTTCATGAGGTTGATCTTGATTCGTCTAGCTTGCAGTTCATCCCTCATCCCTTTTGTCTTTAAATCCAAGTGCCTGGTTTTTGAATTTGACCCAAACTTGCGAATTTTATTGTTGAGTCCACTGTTATCAATGTTGAGAGGAATCTGGGTTAGTGAGAGGCTGAAAATGTCCTTCACCAGCGCCTTGATCCAAGTGGCTTTGTGGAAAGAGTCCACTAGAGCGTTCAGCTCTGCATCTGTGGATGACCAGGTTATGTTCCGTTGCTTACAGCTATTCCAAGATACCAGGCTGCCGAATATGGTGCACAAGTAACTCGTTTGCGACTTCCGTGTATTGGGGTCGTCTGCCCAGGAAGCATCAGAGTAAACTTCCAGAGGGTTCGCGTCGGAGATGTGCTTGAGTTTGAGCTTGTAATGTTGAGTCGATTTCAAATACTTCCAGGTTTTCTTCAACTCGTTCCAGTGTGAGATTCCAGGTTTTACATTAAAGCGCACCAGACTTGAGACCGCAAAACTAACGTCCGATCTTGTGTAACAAGCTATGTGATTTAACATTCCTATTGCAGATCGATAATTAATGTTAAGCGCCCAAAATTTAGAGTGCTCGTCATTGGTTGCCTGTTTGAGTTGGAGGTTGCGCGTGAGCGGAGTGGATGAATCTCTGGATTCAGTCAATCCCAATTCATCAAGTCCGTGCTGAATATGGTTTGGTTGACTCAGAAGAATCCTGTCTTCCTTTACTTCTATCTTCATCCCGAGGACAGTATTGGGGTCCTGGCACGTCGATCCTTTGAATTTTTCTTTAATTTTTCTCTTGAAGTCCTGACCGTTGCCCACCAGGATTAAATAGTCCACATGAAAAAATAACCGCGACTTACCATCCTTTGACAAATAAAGGCAGGGATTGCACGATGATTTGTAGAATCCAACTTCTAGGAACCAGTCCGTCAGGGTTTCGTACCAATTTTTGGGGGATTGCTTCAATCCATATAGCGATTTCTTGAGTTTGAGAAATTTGGAGGCCCGGTCGGACCCTTTGGGAGTCTTGATAATAACCTCTTCTTCTATTGGTGAGTGCAGGAACGCACTTTTGACATCAAATTGACGAATCCTCTGCGCAGACTTCAGAGCATATACTAGGAGCAAGCGAAGCGTAGAAGGTTTACCTGTCGGAGCAAAAGTGTCGAAGTAATCGATTCCCTCAACCTGATTGAAACCCTGTACGCACAACCTCGCCTTGAACTTAACCGGATCCCCGTGGCAATTTTCTTTTATTTTGAAGATCCAGGTTGTCCAAAGCGGGTTCAATGGTTCAGGTCCATCGTATTCTTCCCACACATCGAAGGATTTGATTGAGGAGAGTTCACCCTCTAACGCCTCAATCCACCTTTGACTTTCCTCACAACTCACCGCCTCTTCGTAGGTTTTCGGTTTGTAATAATGAAAAAATCCATAGCGTTGCGGGGGTTTGATCGTGCGTCGATCTCTGAGAGTCTCGGAGGTTGCATTGCTGGAATAGTCGCAGGGGGTTGAGATGGCGGCACTGGGCTGATTGATGGTGTGATCTGGGAGTCTGACTCTACATCCTTGGAATGCATCAATTCTTTGCTTGATGAAGGATTAGTTTTGGGATCTGAGTTGGAATCACTCACAGACCCGTCTCGGTATTCCGTGAATGCTGGCGTATTTCTCTGATGATTTTCTTTTTGCTGATGTTGGTCTTGACTTGGTTTCTGGGCTTGTTTTCCTTCTACCCAGTCGTCGTCCGGCAATGACAGAATCAAATTTTGAGGCATTGGCATTTTCAAAAATCGTACGTGCTTCGAGCAAATGACAGAGTGTGATTTAGTAAGGATGCGGTAGGAACAAAAGATAGGGTTGAAGCCTACTAATATCCCCTCATCTCCTTTCTCTTTGAACTTGAGTCCACGCGCTCGCTGATTTCACAGGTAGACGCATGGGCTTCCAATTGGTTTGAGGTAAGATGGCGGCAGGGTATCTTTGTGTATTTGAGTCCACGGCGAGTCTGATTGATTGTCCCTAGGTATGTGGTTGAGCATTAAAGTGCTAGCTTTGATAACCTCGTGCCATAGATTGGCCGGTATGAGAGCATCCTTAAGAATAGTCCTTGTAGATTCCACAATTGTCCTATTCGCTCTTTCTGCCTTACCATTGTGCTTGGGGTGGTACGGTTGCGAGATCACTTGGCCGATGTGGTTCTTGTCGTAGAATGTCTGAAGTTTTTGATTGATGAATTCCGATCTGCCGTCGGAGCAAACTTGTGAGGGAAAATAACCTCGTCGCCTATGTTCTTTTTTGATAAGATTGATAATTATCTCTGCCGTTTTCTCCTTGGATTGAAGTGGGAAGGCGCCAATGTATCCTGTTGAATTGTTGACTAACATGAGTATGAACTGGTGACCGCCTTTGGATTGAGGTTTGAGGGGCCCCATTAGATCCAGATGAATACAATCAAAAGGTTTTGAGGCTTTGGGCGAGGTCCCTTTGAACGTGGACTTTGTTATTGTGCTCTTGACACAGTGGATGCACTCGAAATTATCCTTTACATTTGCTGGGATGTGTTTCGTGACGTCTTTTAATCTGGAAATGGAAGCGTGGCCGTAGTTGCGATGGATCTCCATGAGTTCCTCATCCGCGGTCCACGTGACATTGGCTGAATGATTGTTTTGATACACCCGCTCGAACTTCGGTGTCTCTAACGTGTATAAGTTATCGACGATCTTACCCCCCAAGACTCTAGTTCCATCCTTAGAAATGAAGAATTGATCCTTGCTTGCCTGCAACGTGCATCCCAATTGGTTGAGAGCCCCTGCCCTTATGAGGTTGATGACCAAATTTGGGACATAAAGCACATTCGACAGGTCAAGAGTGAAGCCATCCCACACAAGTCGCGCCGTCCCCTTACCCTTGATCTCTAGTTCCGCGCCCTCCTTGCCGGTTTTAATTGATTGTGTATCACATGGAGCCATGTTGATGAAGTATTGGCTATCATTTATCATGTGATTTGATGCTCCACTATCAAGAATAAAACGAGATTTTGGATCACCATGATCGATCCACATAGAAAGTAGGGCAAGATAATGGGCAACAGGATTTGACTTGGACTGAATTTTCTTGGATTTCCATTTGGCTTGATCTTCTCCCCACCAGTTGGGGGCTACTTCAGGGTGTAAATGCCAGCAGTTCTTGGCGGAGTGATGCTTATCCTGCCTGGGATTATGGAATCCTTAGGTGCATTGTTGTCGTTCTCCTGACTTGTCGGAAACGTTTGAGACATTGGGTTTAGAGTTAATCAGGGCTACTTTGGTCCGAGACGTTTGATTTTCCCACGCAGTTTGGGCTCTAGATTCTTTATTTAGTTGAGTTAGATGGTTCAGAACGTAATCAATGGACAGTTCTTTGTCAGTATGCATTATTTGACGTTTGATATCTTTCATTGCCTCTGGAAACTTGAAGAGCAGATGGTAAGCAAGGATGTCACTTGGTAGGATAATTCCAACTTCTGACATCTTTTTCAGACACACTCTAGCCTTGGTAATGAATTCCTCAATCTGATCTGGTGCGAAAGTCAAGTAAAGGAATTCGTTGAATATTCGAGCTTGGTTTGACGCTTGTAAAGAGGCATATTTATTGATAATGGCCTTCCACAGCAGTTTGGCTGAATTTTTGTTGTCCGGAGTGACAATGTTATTGTGTGTGGAAGGTTCGAGTCTTGAGATGATGAGCAATTTGATTTCATTGTTGACATCCGAGTCCAGAGCAGATGAATCATCATTAATGGCTGTTGAGCATCCAAGAACGTCTAAGATGGCGTCCATCTTATCCTTCCAAACGCCATAGTTGTCCTTGTTGAGTCTAGGTATAGTATCGAGAGCAGTTTTCAACATTGCTTGTCTGAATCCCTCAGACATTGAACCAGCCATTGTTTCCCAGTTGATAGATGATTTGAGAGATTTGAGAGAGCCTTTTGGCTTTTAACCGTGTTAAATTGAGTGATTGATTATACTGAAAACTGGGAACTGAAAGAACAATGACAGTTAACAAAAGACAAGAAACAAGAACAGTTGAGAAACAGTGACAAACATCAAGCACATGGCAATTATGAGGTTGAGGGATTGAGGTCAAGAATTCAGTTGAGGCTCTGTGAGGAAATAAGGAGATGAGACGGGAGGAGTCGTACGAAGAACAAAACTGTTCAATATAAGGAAGGAAAGAAAGAATGTAAAGTAGGAAGATCTCACCAGGCAGGCAGGAAGGCAGATGATGAGGGTTAAATGAAACGGATGGAAGAGCAGGACGGGGTGATGAGATTGGAAGAGCGAGTTTGAGCTAGGTGGAGTTCTGATACAGTGGTTGAGGTCATAATATGAGGACAAGAGGGTGGTCTAGGATTGAAGTGATGGTTTACAAGAAGATTCTCCTTGTGAGATCCGGGTGAGCAATCTCATGAGAAAGACACCAGGAATTTGAAGTATCTCCACTGCTCTCATTTGACAGAGACCCGCGCCTGCGTGCCTAGTGGAGTGCCCATATAGCTTAACACATATCCTGCGGCAGAATAATGGGACTTCCATTCCCCTTGTCTATCAACTGGTACTCTAACCCTACCACTCCTCCTTACTGGAGGTGGAGGCTCATCAGGTTCCAAATTAACTGACTGCCCTGAAGCGGGTACTGAACCCTCTGGTGGCACGTCTGACATTTCTTCATCATCTGGAAGCACATGTTCCTCATCTTCTGCTGGTGAAATAGGTGCCAATTGTATTTCTTTCTGTGGCTTATTCACAACAAAATCTTCACTCCTTTTAAGTGGGAAGGTACTTTCATCAAATTTTAAATCCCTCCTATGGATAAACTTTCTTGTCCCTGGAAAATAGATCCTATACAAATTACTTATTAAATCATAGCCTAAAAGTGCCCCTGTTCTGGCTCTAGGGTCTAATTTTCCAACCATCTCATTATTGTGGACACTATAATACACCAAGCAACCAATTTTTCTTAGGTGTGATGTTTTGGGGTACAACTTTCAAAAATGATAATGCGGACTCTTCCCATTACCACTTACAATTTTGTGCAACAGACAGACTGTACACATCAACTCAGACCACAAGAAAGTTGGTAGACCATATTGAGAAATAATAGTTCTGACCTTGTCCAGTAAAGTCCTATTCATTCTCTCAACTATTCCACTATTTTGTGGAGTACTTGCAGTAGTGACTATACGAATGATACCATAATCTTTCAATAACCTCTCAAACTCTTTCCTCACAAATTCACCACCTCCATTGGTGATAACCCTCTTGATCTCTTTCATTAGACTATTCTGTTTCCAGACTTTGAAGATTACAAAAACCTCATCTGTGGTCTGATCCTTAGATCAAATTGGTTTAACCCAAACATAATTAGTTGCAGTATCATCTAATTTGATGAAGTATCTTGCCCAACCAAGGGACTCTGGTGTGAATGGCCCTGCCAAATCAATGGAAAATTCCTCTCTAGGAACATCAGTGCAATCTCTACTCTTTCAGAAAACATTTCTAGTCTTAGCCCCTAAGGTCAATCTCACTACTGAAAACGTTGCAATGGTGGAATTTGATGGTCCAATGGAAATTGTTTTTGGGGAAGAAGGTCCCAACAAGAAGGCCAAAATTGATGAGGATCAAGAAATGTACTTGATTGATTATGAAGTAAGTAATATTAACCTTGAAGATGAGAAATTATCAGTGACTGACAAGCTTCTTTCCTATTAATAGGATTGAAGGAGGATTTTGTTTTTTTGATTGATTCTAGTTGTACAGATCACATGTTCTTTGAACCATATTTATTTTCAAATCTTTGTGATTATGATGGAGTTTTAAATATTGGTCAGAAATGCAGAACAATCCAGGTCAAGGAATTGGAAAAGTGATTCTTGCAAATCACTTGGGTTTCAAAACTTCTCATGAGAAAGTGTTCTATGTAACAGAGTTGCCCTATAACCTTTTGTCTCTTGGAGTGTTGTGGAAAAAATGTTTCCGAATGTGTAGAAGTGGGTATTAGTAAATTCTACCACATCTTCTGCACATGTTGGTAATTTTTAATAATTTTTAGGCTAACTCCTTGTTGTGTTTTGTGGTTCATAAATATCTGGAAATCTTGTTTAAATGACAACTTTCATTATTGTTTCCCACAATTTATTTGCTTTATATTTTGATTTTCATATTTTTTATTTAACATTCTTAGGTTTCAGACATCTCTCTGTCCGGAAGTGAAGTTGTTACATATACATGATGTATGCATGCAGGTTGTAGCCTGTTCCTGCGGTACCTGGCTGTCAGGCTTAGTACAATTTTTGTTGATGCGCGCAGGCTTGACAGCTGCGTGCAGGAATCTGTTTCCTGCGGCTAGTCAGTCATTTTGCATGCAGGCCTTTTGAAATGCGCCTACGTATTGAGTGTCAGGCGTGTGTACCCTTTACTGTATGAATGCCGGGCTGCGCGCGGGAATTTTGACACAACACAAATCCACCTGTAACTCCTAAAATATACACAACACCTCAATTCTGACTGAATTTTAGGTGTGAAAACTATAAATGGCATAATGTGTGAAATGTTGAAATGGCTAAAAGGTGCCATGGTGGTGTTGTGGTCTGTTGGTCATTTTGTTTAATAATTATTTAAAAATGTAAGGAGTTAGAATTCAAGGGTGGGGTCAGTGAGTTACCCTACTTAATTTTGGGTGGGGAATCCATTTTTTTAATAGTATTCATGTATTTCTCACTCCTTCTAATTTTATTTTTTTATATCTGTATTAAATCTGCTTTGACAGGTTGCTCTGTCCAAGTTGCAAGCTGACATTCCCCACTCCAAGATATTTCTATATCTGAAAAAAAATTTGGGGCTCAACGGTTTTTATTGGCTCTGAAATTTCTTAAGTTGATAGGTCCATCTGGAATGTTGTTTCCAGGTAACCATTTATCTTTTTCAGAAGATTATCCTTTGTATGTGACTAGATAGAGTCTGACATATTTCCCATTTTTACTTTCTTTCTTTTCTTTAAGGATTTTGCTTATTTTTCCTTTGTCTTTCTCAGTTTCATCTGCAATAGGAATTGCTGGTGACAGGGTGTGTTCTCCTTCTCAAGGTTGGTAGTGTTTGACAAGGCTTACTGGGAAGACTGGGTGCTTTCTGGAAAGTTCATCACTGAGAATTAATTCCACAGCATTCTTTCCATGGATTTTCTTAATGGTGAATGGTCCAAAAAATGCAGGTCTGAGTTTCTTGTTTCCAGCTAAGTTAGTGAAATTGGTGGTAGAAACTAAGACTTGATCACCAATCTTTAAGTCAGGTTCCTTATGGGTTTTTTCCCATCTCTGTTGGTTGTACTCAAAAGCTTCTTGAATGCATTTTGCAGCGTGTTTGTTGGCTGTATCTATCATATTCTTGAAGTCAAATGACATGGGGTGAATATTGGTTAGCTGCTGATTCAGGTGATCCTTGGGTAATTTATGAATCCACCCTCTCTCCAGTACATAGCGTGCTTCCTTAGTGGTAGAGTGCTTGCTACTTTTGTAGGCTAGTGAAGGTAAAAGGCTAACCCAATCGTGGCAATAACCATCAGAATTTTTTTATTCTAGACCAAAGCAGCAGAATCTCCTGAGAATTTCTTCCATGGTCTGGATCATCCTCTCAGCTAATCCATCTGTCTGGGGGTGATAAGCTGTAGATAATTCTAGAGTGGTTCCTAACATATCATGGAGGCTTCTCCAGAACTCAGAGGTGAACTTGGGGTCTCTGTCACTGATGATTATCTTGGGTACTCCTACATCAGCAATAAGTCTGTTCCAAAACAGTAATGCTACTTCCATAGCAGTATCATCCTTATGATTAGATAGAAATTTAGCTTTCTTGGAAAACCTATCTAATATGAACAGGAATGAATTGTAAGAATAAGCTCCTCCAGGTGGTAGTCCTGTCACGAATTCCATATTGATGATTTCCCATCTCTTCTTGGGTTCAGCAATCTTTTGGAGGAGGCCAAACTTCTTTCCTGTGGTCCTGTTGGATTTCTGGCAAGTTTCACAACTAGAAACATACTGGATTGTGGAGTTCCTCCAATCAATCCACCAAGGAGTCTGTTTGACTTTATCCAAAGTTCTGTCAGTAGAAAAGTGTCCAGATGAACAGTTATCATGGCATTCAGATAGGACATGCTTAATGTGTTTTTCCTTAGTTAGGACTATGAAACTAGAATGTTGATTTCTTTAGTAAAATATACCATCCCATATGGTGAACCTTCTGGTTTTGTATGGTTTCAAGAGGGTTTCAGGTAGGCTATTGATCAATTCAGATGGTGGAGAATTACTTTCCATAATGGTGATCAGAGTTTCATGCCAGAATTGAAAGATTCTTTGATTGAGTTGAAAAAGGATTCATCCAATTCACAAATGTGGATTCCCATTATAGAAGCTTCAATTTTCAACATGTTAATGTTAAGCATGGGGAAGATATCATTATCCTCTGGGTCATAAGCAGGGTTACTTGGGTCATTGGGTAGAGCATTCCTACTCAGACTGTCAGCATTCTGGTGTTTGTTCCCAGCTTGATGTACTATTGTCATTTGTCCTCTGTACTTTTGGATATCTATTTGCCATATTAACATGTGCCTGCTGGGATTCTTCATGTTCATCAGGGTTCTAACAGCATTGAAATCCGTAATAACCACAAATTTAGTACCTTCCAGATAGTAATGGAGCTTTTCTAAGGCCCATACTAGAGCTGGAATTCCATTTGACTGGCACCATATCTTTTCTCTGTGTCCTTCACATGTCTAGAGATAAAGATTATTGGTTTTTCTACTGGTCTATCATTTTCTATTACTTCATGATGAAGTGCAGCGCCTAACCCTTCCATGCTGGCATCAATATATAGTATAAAGGGTTTACTGTAATTGGGTTGTATTAGTACAGGGGCAGTAGTCATAGCCATTTTGAGATCCTCATAGTTATTATCTCTTTTGTGAGTCATTTCAAACAGGGTATTGTTGTTGCAAATACCCTACAAAAACTTAGTTAGTAATGCAAACTTGGGTAGATACTTCCTATAGTAGCTGTAGAAACTGACAAAGGACAGGAGTTCTGTTTTTTTCTGAGGTATTGTCCTGTTCATAACAGCTGCTATTTTGCTTTGGTCATCTTTAAGAGTTAGACCAGATACTATGTGACCTAATGCTTTGCGTTCACCATATCCAAAGTTGCAATTTTTCATGGATACTTTTAATCCTGCAGCAGAGATGTTTTTTAGGAAAAGTCTTACTTTATCCATATGGGAGGTCCAATCATCTGTGTAGATGATAACATCATCAATATATACCATCATCCATCCTTGCCTTATGAACTGGCCTAGTACAGTGTCCATCATCCTCTGAAAGTGGGAAGGAGCATTCTTGATTCCAAAGGGCATCCTCAAGTACTCACTGATACCTAGGTGACATATGATCCTCATGAACTTCCTACTGTCTGGGCTGATGGGGATCTGGTGGAATACTTTCAGCATGTCCATGGTAGTAATAAAATTAGCCTGTGAGAGATTATGAAGGGCATGGTCAATCCTAGGAATGGGGTAATAGTCTGCTTGAGTGTAATTGTTCAGCATCCTAAAATCTCCTACCATTCTTGACTTATCATTGTGCCAAGCTATGATCACAGGAGTAGTGATATCTACCTGTTCATTGTGTCCTACTTTCCTCAGGAATTGTAATTCAATTAACTCCTGGATGTGAGTTTCCAAGGCTGCTCTTGATTTTGGACTGGAAGGATAAGCAGGTCTTCTCAGATTAGGAGGGTAAGGGGGTTTGATAGTGAAGTTAAGGATCATATAATGTTGTTTAATGTTACTAATAGGGTGTTCCTTAGTGCAGAAAGCATTCTGATTCTCAAAGCAGACCTGAAGGATATCATGTTTTTGATCTTCACTGAGTTGGTCATTCAGGGCAGCTTGGGAGAAGTATTCCTGGTTAAATTTTTCCAGGTTTTTTTGATCAGTGGAATCAGTGGTTTGAGCATTAACATGGCACATTTGAAACTTCTTGTTCCAATTGCCTCCTATATTAAAGTATCTTCCTTTACTTTGGAATACATATATACCATACAGGCAAAGAGAGTCATTTCCTAAAATGAAGTAATCACACATTCCATTCTGGAGTACTACAAACTAAACCTTGAGTCTCAGGGGACCTTTTGAATGGGGAAAAATGAGATCTGAAGACCATACTCCAATAGCATTAAGGGAGGAGTTGCAACTACTGAACTTAACTTGTGGAACTGGTAGCAGGTATTCTTTCCAGTTGGGCACTTGGTTCTCTAAGGAACTTGACCCAACACAGGAGCAGAAGGCTCCACTATCTAGGAGTAACTTCACGGGAGAACCTTGTATTAGTCCAGTAGCATAACTAGTTTTGCCAGTGGTGTAGCTTTTACCAATAGAGGGGTTCAGAGTCAGAGTCTTGGCTTCAGAAAAATGTTGGATTTTAATGTTGGGAGTCCATTGTTATGGTAGATTGGAATCCTTGTTGACTGCATTCATTTCCAGGGAGGATCCTATCTCTCCTTCAATGAAATTGATGGGGTTAGTAATCATTAATTCATACTCAGACAATGATCCATCAGGGTCATCCAGTTGAGGTTCAAGTTCATTATCCTCATCTCCTCTTTCAATGAGATTGATTTTTTTTCTGGGCTGGGGACAGTCAGGTCTTACATGTCCAGTTTGGTTATAGTTCCAGCATACCTTTTCTTTGGTCTCAGAAGTCTTCTTGATTTCTAATTGGGGATTGGTTGAGTCCTTAGTTTTTGGATTATACTCTTTTCTAACCTTGGGGGAAAGTTCCCTGGGTCTATTGGTCTTTTTTTTCAAGACCATTCATGTCAATAGTTTCCTCAAGGATACCAATAAGGGTTGAGATATCATCATCCATAGACATAATACACCTTACACTGTGATTAAGGTGTCCGGGATATAGGCTGAGGAGTCTTTCATTGACTTCCTCTTTATCAGCTTCAGGGTAGAATCAATGTAACCTCTTCTTTTGTTTAAAAAACCACTTGTGAGGTTTGTCCTTAGCAGTGTAAAAAAGTGAGTTCTCAAAGGTTTTCATCATATTTATTTTCCATATCCTGGTACCAAATTTTTCTTTGATAAGGACTTTACAAGAATCCCAAGTCTGAGGTCCTACTTCTCCTCTTTTGTTGATGAACCAATCCAAGGCTACTCCTTCAAGCAGCCTGGACAGTCTTACCACTGCTATAGTGTCTGGTAAATCATAGGAGGCAAGGGTGTAATCAATGAATTTGATGAAACTGATATCTTTATATTCTCCTTCACCTGAGAATTTGGGCCATTCAGCTACAGGAGGCAATAGTTTCAGAGCTTGTTCCACTTCCTGGGTCTGTGAGACTAATTCCTTGTTGCTCCAACCTTAAGAGGAATTT
Source organism: Puccinia polysora (assembly GCA_025617555.3). Lineage (NCBI taxonomy): Eukaryota > Fungi > Basidiomycota > Pucciniomycetes > Pucciniales > Pucciniaceae > Puccinia > Puccinia polysora. The sequence continues at coordinate 10,461,961 of CM062622.1, read as the reverse complement.
TAGGAGTGTTACTTATCCTAGTAGGCTTTACCTCTTCCAAATGGATCCTAGGAGGAGCAGTTGAATTGACTTTGAGGTCTCTTAAGTCATTCTTGATCATACCTGATTCCAGATCCAACTTGTTACTCAATAGGTCAATTTTATCAACTAGGTGAGCAGAAGGGTTATCAGTTTTGTTTTAAACTTCTCCTTTGAGCTGCTCAATGGAAAAGAGGATCTCATCTTGTCCAGAGGAGTAAGTGGTATTGATGTGCTTGATCAAGGATATTTTGTCAGCACTGATAAAATGCTTTAACTTATTATTTTCTAACTCATGGATGTGCAATTTTTTGAGTATACTGACTTTGTTTGGCTCAATTTTGTCTTTTAATACCTTGGTTTCAGACTCATTAGTTTTCATATGGTCAGCTTGACCTTGGATCATTATGTTAGTATTCAGGAGGACTTTATCAAGTTGTTTATTAATATTATCCAAGTTGCTGCTCAATATTTTAAAGTTGTAAAAGACATTATCAAAAAATTTGTTAAACAACGGTGTCATATCATCAGATCGTAGTAGTGATAGACTTTCTTCCATTTCTGGGCTAGAGATATGATATTGTCCCAATCTTTAGGGTTTCTCATTCTTTGATGATGTGAAGACCTCAACTTTTTGGGGTCTTTTCCCTTTAATTTGGCTAATGGGTCCCAGGGGTTCTATTTCTCCACGTATTTCTCAACCTCTGCCCTGGGGATTAATTTCTGCAGGGTCTATTTGGGAGGACCAGGCCCGTGATATTGCCTTTCTCATAGCTGCTGAGTTCTCCTGTTTGTGGGCTAGCTTATAAGCCTCCCAATGACTCACGTTATCCTTCACCAACTCCTTGATTTTGGGCTCTTTGACTAGGTCCGGAGTTGGAGGCGTAGGAGGAGGGGTGACTGCGTGGGAAAACTGTGGGGGAGAGGGACTCATCTCCCACAATTTGTTGGTCGAGTTGGAGGGGGCGGGTTCTGGCAGTTCTTGCCGCACTTGTATTGGGGGTTCAAGCCCCCTCATGGTGCTTGCTACGGGCAATTGTATGGGCGCGCATTCCTCTGGGCAGAGGTCCATAGGACAGGGCTCTTCCTGTCGCGCCGGTGTGGGGTCTGTTTTGAGACATAATGCAAAAAAAAGATTTAAGTTTTTGTCAAAAAGACTTTGAAAAAGGTAAAAAAAATAAAAAAACATTTTTATTTATTTTTGAATTAATTTAGGCTTATTTAAGCTTAAATTCAATGGTACTAAAGCTTTGCTTGGGTTATGAGAGTCCTTGGGGGGTAATCCAGGGGGATCTTCATGACTACCAATCAAGTCTTGGCTTAAATCCAAAGAACCGTGGTGGTTCCAACAGGTCCTGCTCAATAAAATCTGCTAGGGAAAAGGTTCTTTCAACTAGTTTAAGATAAAAAAATTAAAATTAATAAGTTTCTGGTTTTATTATAATTTTTATTGATTTTTGATCAAACTTTGATTTTTTTTTTAATTTTTGTTATATATATTTTTTTTTAAAAAAAATAAAAAAAATATTTTAAGCTCACTTTCTTTATTCCTATGAAACAAATAAAGTTGCCTCTGATATTTCTTCCAGGCTGTTTGTTGCCTGAGTAAAGAATTAAAATTAATAAGTCTTTCAAGCTCCAATTCTTTTTCCTTAAAAGCTTGTTGCTTATAATAAAGTAATCTAGCTTGTTGTTGCTCAGGAGTTATGATAAAAGGCACAAAGTCATGGATTCTTTCTTCTTTCTGTTGTTTAAGAAGATTCAAATAATAATTGATTTATTCTCCGTTGTTTTTAAGGTCCACTGTAGAAACAATAATCAAAAAAATAAGGATAATAACTATTTTTACTTATTTTTACGTAGAATATCTGGTCTAAAGAAATAAATTAATTACAATTTAATTATTAAGGGATATTTCCCAGCCAGACCCCCAGTTTTCAGCTTCCTGATTCCAGGAAAATTTCTTTTTTTTAGCTACAGAAAGTGATATTGGTGTTGGAATAATAATTCCAAGAAAATTATGGTAAAATGCTCAAATAACTGATTTAAAAGCAAGTGCAAAGTTTGGTTGGTTTGGTAAGATTGAATCTGTTTGAATATATATTTTTCAAGAGGGGCGACAGTTTGTGCAAAATGGGGATATTTATTGGATAACTACCTCTCTTCAAGGGGCTCTTTTGAACCGTGTAAAGACCTTGGGACAATGAGGTCTTAAGTTATTGTTCACAAAAGATTAACTCAACGGGATGGGTGGACTGGCTGTCTTACAGCACTTATGCCTGGGTGCAAGGAGGAGAAAACTTACTATTTTTAGTACTTACTCCAAGAATCTTGCAGGGATTTTGGTTGAAAGGGTCTCAGGACAATTATTGGGGTTATTTGCTGATATTCTTCACAGAATCAATGATGGGGCCAGAATTATTAATAATACTATCAGACCATAGCCATATATCACTTGTTTATCTTAAATAAACACTTGATCATGGATGGCAAGGGGTCTGGATTGATACTTAAAAATTACTGGGGTTTAAATCACTTAAAAAGGGTTTTTTATATACTTTTTGGGGTAATAAGACCTTCTCAGGGCACGTAGAGAGGGTTGTGCTTGGGTTCTGAGGCTAGCAGGCTGGTCAGGGCTAGTTTGACACGTATTTCTGGTTCTGTCAATCTGCTAGCCTTTTCTGTTTCATATTTCTTTGTGGAATAATTTTCAGAAGGTGTTTAAATGTTAATTTGTTATTTTTATGATTCAGACACATTTCCTTATTTTGTATTAATTTATTTTAAAGAAATGGGTAGAACTGGGTATTATTAGATTCTACGGCATCCTCTTCACATGTTGGAAATTTTTAATAATTTTTAGGTTAACTCCTTGCCGTGTTTTGTGGTTCATAAAGATCTGGCAATCTCATTTACGTTAAAACCTTCATTATTGTTTCCCACAATTTATTTGCTTTATATTTTGATTTTTGCATTTTTTATTCAACATTCTTAGGTTTCAGACATCCCTCTATCCGGCAATCAAGGTTTTACATATACATGATGTATGCATGCAGGTTGTAGCCTGTTCCTGCAGTACCTGGCTGTCAGGCTTAGTACAATTTTTGTTGAGGCAGGCAGGCTTGACAGCTGCGTGCAGGAATCTGTTGCCTGTGGCTAGTCAGTCATTTTTCATGCAGGCCTTTTAACATGCACCTACGTATTGAGTGTCAGGCGTGTGTACCCTTTACTGTATGAATGCCGGGATGCGCGCGGGAATTGTGACAAAACACAAATCTGCCTGTAACTCCTAAAATATACACAACACCTCAATTCTGACTGAATTTTAGGTGTGAAACCTATAAATTGCATAATGTGTGAAATTTTAAAATGGCCAAAAGGTGCCATGGTGGTTTTGTGGTCTGTTGGTCATTTTGTTTAATAATTATTTAAAAATGTAAGGAGTTAGAATTCAAGGGTGGGGTCAGTGAGTGACCCTACTCAATCTTGGGTGGGGAATCCATTCCTGTAATAATATTAATGGATTTCTCACTCCTTCTAATTTTATTATTTTATTTCTATTTTAAATCCGCTTTGACAGGTTGCTCTGTCCAAGTAGCAAGCTGACAACAACCAAACAGTGATTGAACAGCAAAGGGGCTGGTTCAGCCCTGTAGCAGTTGAAACACCAGAAAGGACCGGAATAGGCTGGTTTTAAGGGTACAGGGACTGACTCCATGCGGGCTGATATAGTTCAAACCAAGTAAGAAGTCCTTTAGAGCCTGTAGGGCTCTTTTGGGGAGGAGAAATTGCCTTTTGGCTTGTTGTATCATTGGCTCACAAGAGGCCAATCTTGTTGTACTCAAGGAGCTCTTCTCCCTGCTGTTTTCCTTCATCCATTCATCATTCAATTGAATTCATCACTGATATCATCCAACTTTCTGCCCCATTGTGAGAGCCCATCAGCAACTATTGACATTAGGTGTCCAGAATTTTTTTTGCTTTAAATACTGCTCATAAGCCTAAGCTAATTTCTGGCCATAATTATAACAAATTTTCCTCCCTTTGCTCTGGTTCCACCTCCCTTTTGGTAATTTTCCTTCTTCTCTTGCCTCTTTGACTTTCTGCATTTCCTTTGCTTGCACTTCAATCCTGATCAACGCAGTATATGGCGGCAGAAGCCAAGGTGTATTGGTGGTATATTTCCAAAATTGCAGCAGTACTACAGCAACAAAGATTGTATTAGTTCAAATTTCTTTCATTTATTTTTAAATATTTTTTATTCTCTAATCCTTGACTTACCAGGGTTCAGAATAACTAAGAACTTGATCTCCTGCACTGGGGGTATATTGTTGTTGACTCAAGGTGCCAAACTTTGACTTTTCACCTCCCTTCCGGATGCTGCTGGTTCATCCACAACCGGCTTGCTACTTATAGGGAAGGTGCAAGCAACCTTTCCAAATAGGCATTGTTTGCACCTGCCTTGGATACCTCGCGTGGCTGTACTAGGGATGCATTGCTTGTTTCTTCAAATGCAGTTTTTGCAATGGCAGAATGAAAATGAAAATATGATTAATTATAAATCTATTGAAAGCAAAGAAGTAATGTGGATGGGTATACAGTATTTGTAACAACTTTGGAATCAATGGGAAAATTGTCTGAACACTTTCAGGAGCTTGTGTCTTTATACCTGGGCAACTGTCATGCTTCAAGCTGAAGGATTATTGTCCTCCAACTTTGACATACCTTTTTCCTCATTACCATACCTCAGTCCATAAGCATGAGAAAATAGAAGCACAGCATCAATTTTGCCTTCCACTTACCAATTCTGGCTTGCATAAACAACCTTCCATCCTTTACAAATGACTCAGCACCCACTTGCAAACCTTGCAGTCAACTCTACCTCAGTCAACCATCCATTTGGGCTCCGCCTTTTCACCCTTGGTATCAATAACCCTTTGGTTCCCATTTCCGCTCACATGCTCTTGCTAGTTTGCACCCATGCTAGTCAAGCCAACTCAACTGTATAGTTTGCAAATGGACTAGTCCCTTAACCTGCATAAAATAAATATTCATATTTGCATTGCCTCTGACGTCACTTGCTCATTTCTCAACTGTTACACTCAAATAAATTCATCCTCTATTGTCTTGAACTTACTCTAGGACCATGGAAACGTTCATACTGTTATTTCATTTTTTACTCTGTTCATGTCATTCATTGCCTCATTGCTTGTCACTGTAGTTGACCGTCAATCAGGTTGTATCTAGTCATTTGGGATTACCTTATAAAGCCTATGTGGCTTGCCTGGGGATTTTTTCCTCAGTTAGTTAAGTTCATAATGTCTTGCAAATGCTAAATCCAGTCATCACATTGGGTCCAGTCATCACATTGGGCTTGGGTTTGGTTCCCTTCCATTGGAACATGCATCCCCCTTTCTGTTTGTTAAGTTACTCCACCATAAGTTTGCAATTTGCAGTTAGCCCTTACTACCTTGCACTTGCCCTTGCACTCAGCTTTTCCTTTGCACTCACAATCATCTAAGATTTTCCTTTAGTACGTGGGGTGGTTGTGTGACAGTTGAACTAACATGAGAGAAAAAGGCTCCAATTTCTAAGAGTAACTTAACCGTAGAACCCTTGATCAAAACAGTAGCATAGAAGATTTTACCCAAAGTTTAACTTTTTTTGGCAGAAGGTTTGAGAGTCAAAGTTTTGGCTTCAGAAACATGGTGAATTTTCATATTGGGATTCCATTTTTGTGGTAAGTTGGAATCTTCATTACCATATTTAATGTCTAAGGAAGATGCTATATTTCCTTCAATGACATTGATAGGGTTAGGGTTCATTAATTCATACTCAGAAAGTGATCTGTCAGTGTCATCAAGTTGAGTGTCAGGGTCATTATCATTTTCTTCTCCTTCAATGAGATTGATCTTTCTCCTGGGCTGGGGGAAGTGAGGTCTCACATGTCCAGTTTGGGTACAATTCCATCATACCTTTTTGTTATTCTCAGAAGTCTTCTTAACTTCTAATTGGGGGGTAGTAGAGTCATTGGTTTTGGGATTTTATTCTTCTTGAGTCTTGGGAGTGGGTTCCCTAGGTATATTTTTTCTTTTGTCAAGACCATTCATATCAATGGTTTCTTCCAGATTACCAATAAGAGTGAAGATATCAGCATTCATGGACATTCTACACCTCACATTTTGATTAAGGTTTCCAGGACATAGTTTGAGTATCCTTTCATTGATTTCTTCTTTGTCAGCTTCAGGATAGAAAAAATCTAACCTCTTATTTTGTTGCAAACACCACTTGTGGATTTTGTCCTTTAAAGGGTCAAAAAGTGAATCCTCAAAGGTTTTCATCATTTTCCTTTTCCAGATTCTAGTACCAAAATCTTCTTTGATGAGAAATTTCCAAGAGTTCCAAGTTCGGGGTGCTACTTCTCCTTTTGTGTTGATAAACCAATCCAGTGTTAATCCTTCAAAAAACCTGGTTAGTCTCACTACTGCTATAGTATTGGGTAGTTCATAAGAGGCAAGGTTATAGTCAATAAATTTAATGAAGCTGATGTGGTTGTATTCTCCTTCACCTGAGAATTTAGGCCATTCATTTACAGGTGGCAAGAGCTTCAGAGCTTTTTCTACTTCAGGGGTAATACTAGGCCAGTAAGACTCATTCCTGTTCATTCCAGAATGAACAGAGATGTTAGGGGTGATACTGGTACAGGTAGGTTTTGATTTTTCTACATTGACTAGAGAAGGAGCAGTTGATTTAACTATGAGATCTCAGCTTTCAGGTGGTCAGCTTGACTTTGGATTATTTTGTTATAATTTTTGATTTCTTTAACAAGTTTTTTGCGAATATTTTATAGATTGCCAGTCAAGTTGTTTAAGTTATGAAAAACATTTTCAGACAATTTGTTAAAAAAAAGAGTGATATCATCAGAATCTAGTTGTAATAAACTTTCTTCCACTTCTAAGCTAGAGATATTATGTTGTCCCAATCTTTTGGATTCCTCAATCTTTGATGATTTGAGCACATCAACTTTTTGGGATCCTTTTCCTTTAACTTGGCTAGTTGATCCCAAGGCTTCCATTTTTATATGTATTTCTGAACTTCTGCCCTGGGGATTAATTTCTGAAGGGCTATTTGAGAGTACTTGGCCCTTGAAATAGGCTTTCTCAAGGCTGCTGAGTCCTCCTGCTCTAGGGCTATCTTGTATCCCTCCCACTGACTCATGTGATCCTTTACTAGATCCTTTATTTTGGACTCTTTGGCTGAGTCTGGACTGGGGGGCGTAGGAGGAGGGGTAGCTTTGCGGGTAAACAGTTTGGGCAAAGGACTCATCTCCAATGGTTTGTTGGTCAAGTTGGCAAGAGGTGTAAGACTCCAAACTGTGCTAAACGGGAAGCAGTTCTGTGGAGGGGAAAGGTGCTGTTTAGGCTGCCCTCCTAAGATTAACAATAATATTTAAATGTAACCAGAATTGAGGTCCAGGAACTTTTAAATAAGGAATCAATATAAGGGATTAGTTTGGGATTAGTCTGTGTAAGACTCCAAACAGTGCTAAGCCGTGGCATTTCTGTGGAGGGGAAGGGTTCTGTTTAGGCTGCCCTCCTAGGAGTTACAATAATATTTAAATGTAACCGGAATCAAGGTCCAGAACCTTATGGATGAGAAATCAAAGTAAGGGAAGAGGATAAGAGTTGTCGGTAGCGATGGAAACAGCACTATCTGAGGCAAGATGGTGCAGGTAAAGACTTGAACAAATAAGTCAAGGTTTGTTCAGAGTTCAATAGAAAAAGGCAGTTGTAAGTAACAACGCCCACAAGCTAATAACTCTGGTCGTCAGCAGCTGATTAGGAAAGATCAACTCAATCCCAACCAACCTCCAGGTTCTCAATGAACCTGCCCAACTCTCCGCAATCAAGCGCTTGAAGGGTACCAGATAACTTTGGGAGGCTGAACAAAACAAAAGCAATTTGTTTATGAAGCTCTAGAAGCAAATCAATAACAAATTTGAGCAAGAATATCCCAACACTTCTCAAGGGACTCAAGAATAGCGTGGCGAAATTCAACCTTAAAGAAGAAGGGAGGTATAACACTCCAGGTTTTTAGCTTAATAAAACCTCTTCAATCAAACTTGATTGGCTCCAGAAAGATGATCAAGGAGAGATCAAGACCAGTATGGTTGGAAAAAGGGATCAGAGTGGTATAACACACTCAAGAATTCAGACAGACAGGAATTCTTCTTCAACCAGCAAGGCTATTGGTTGGTGGTAAGGATCAAGGTCACAAGGGACAGATTTTGAGTATGGAGGCTCAAAGGATCAAGGGGCAATCATAGATAAACCCGGATGAATTGCTCAGATAAGTGGGGAAGGACGCCCACGGATAAGTTTGATTTCTGATGATGGTCTGATGGATTGCTGGGATCCTGGGCCAAAAGGCAGGGGAGAGCCCCTCCTTTTATAGCCATGAGGCCCTGTAAACTATGTACAAGTGATACTACAAATAGGTGCGGGAAAATGAAAACATAATAAAAAAAAAAAAAAATTACATGAGAGGAAAAAAAAGAAATTTTGCCCGCGTTGAGAATGACCGCGGGCAACCAGATGGACACCCGCAACAGCGGTCGCGGGTGTCAACAACAGCTGTCGTCGCCCGATTGGCGGCGACAACGGGGTGAAGGTTCCGACAGCCGCAAGCGGTCGCTCGCGGTTGTCGGTCGGTATCGAGGGTGATGGTGATGATGAGAGCGCGTGGGGGAGACCAGATGGGTTGGGAGGTGAACCCATGGAGGATCCCTCTCTTAGGATTTAGGATGGATGGATCGTGGACATATCATGTGATGAACAACATGGGGCGGAGATGAAAAGGAAAGAAAGGGTTTGCTGTCATGATAAAAAAAAGGGGGGGCCGAAAGTTTGACAAAGCCTCGATCGAGAAAAGATTGGGTAAGGTAAAAGTATGAACACCTAAGAGTGAAAAAAAATAGAATCATGATGAGCGTTCCGGGGAACATGTCACCCAAGACCAGGAAGGATAACTGGGGCTGAGAGGTTTGTTTTGATCGGGAATACCGTCCACGAAGAGGAACGGTGAGACTGATGAAACGAGCTTGTTGGACGATCAAAGTTTTTTTTTTCATACACCAGCGACTCGCTTTTGAGTCCTCAGCATACCAAAGCGGAACTCGAGCTTGATGAGTTCAAGCCGTTTGCGCATCCCATAGAGTTGTTGCTGCTGATGGTGATGAGACGGTCGAGGAGACGAATGGAGGCGTAAGGGTGAGGAGGAGCAAGGAGGTGAGGGAGCAGATTTGGCCGATGAGAGGAGGTTTTGGATTGGATGATGGGATCGTTGAAGGTGGTTCGACGATTGCTCGCGTTGCCAAAAGTCAGGGCCGCGAGCGCGACAAGTGGGGGTTGAACATAGGAAGAGGGGATTGAAGTGGAGAGACAGGCAAGAGGCCTGTCCTAGACCGCTAGGACGAGGAGAATTTGAGAGATGGGGAGAAATGAAGGTACCCATAGGGGTACAACCAAAAAAGATTTTTTTTTTTTTTTTTTTTTTTTTTCTGTGGTGTCCCGGATTGGTCACCACATCGGTAGCAAAGGGATCAACAGAATCTGAGGCAAGATGTTGGAAGGAAAGACTTGAACAAAATAAGTTAAAGTTCTATTCAGAGTTCAATGGAAAAAGGCGGTTGCAAGTAACAACGCCCACAAGCTAAAAACTCTGCTTGTCAGCAGAAGATTAGGAAAGATAAACTCAATCCCAACCAACCTCCAGGTTCTCAATGAACCTGCCCAACTCTCCGCAATCCAGCGCTTGAAGGGTACCAGATAACTGTGGGTGGCTGAACAAAACAAAAGCAATTTGTTTTTTAAGCTCTAGAAGCAAAGCAATAACAGATTTGAACAAGAATAACCCAACACTTTTCAAGGAACTCAAGGGTGGAGTAGCGGAATTCAACTTTGAAAGATAAAGGGAGGTATAAAAATCCAGGTTTTAAGGTTAATAAGAACTCTTCAATAAATTTTGATTGGCTCCAGTTAGATGATCAGGAAGGATCATGACCAGTATGGTTGGAAAAAGGGATCAAGGAGTGGTATAGCACACTCAAGAATTCCACCAGACAGAATTCTCTTCAACCAGAAAGGCTTTTGTTGGTGATAAGGATCAGGTTCACAGATGGAAGGATCAAACATTTGAGTATGCAGGCTCAAAGGATCCAGAGGCAATCATGGATATACCCAGAATGAGGATCAGGATCAAATTTACTATGATTATGGGGGGGACATACACACACACTCCCCTGGATTATTGGAAGAAGGCAGGGGAGATCCCTTCTTTTATAGACAAAAGGTCTATAGACTATTTACAAGAGAGATTTACAAATAGAGCGGAAAAAAAAGTTTTTTGTTCTTTTAGGATTTTCATGAGAAAATAAAGGGGAAAAAAAGAAACAAACAAAACACCCAAAAAAAAGATGAATTGGATCAAAAATGACAGGAATTGCAAGACCCAAGCTAGTGCCAATGATGGGCATGGACAGGAGATTAGCTAGTGAGGGGCCCGTAGAGATGCTAAAGGGCCCAGGGGACAGTTGATACCCGTGCGGGCAATGGAAAAGCCACACGGGAGACCAGGGAGCTGGAGGTGGATCAAGCCGGTGGGTGCAAAGGTGGTAGAGAGATGAGATTTTAGAGATTGTTGAGTTTTGAATCTGGATAATTTTTAAGCAGTTGGGCTTAAAGCAATCCCTCATCATTCATCACAAGTGATTGCCTGAGAGTGATTTGAGGGATAAGAGTCTTGAACCAATCAATTGAAGAGATCAATTTTTCAATCAAAAATGAGTTGGGGGCTACGGCAGGATCATGAGTGGCCATCTTGATGGTCAATCAATGGTTGAGGAAGATGGATCATATAGGCTTGTTGGATATCTGATTGTCAAAGTAGTTGAGGAAGATGAGATACCATAGCTGTAGCTGCTTTGGAGATCCGTAGATGTGATAGTGAAGTGGTTGAGAGACTTGGGCCAAGCTGGAAAGGTCAATTGGATTGGATTTGAGGAGGATCTGGTTGAGAATACTGTTGAGAGGTGAGATCAAGCTTGAGGGTAAAGAATGAAACTGATGAAGGATGACAAGCGTGAGTTGGTGATGGTGTAGTAGCAGTGGATAGCTGGATGGGGATCCAAACAAATCACTTGATCAACCACAGTGATCGATCATCAATTCTTGTTTTTGTTGTCGTTGCCATTGCCATTGTCATGGTTAGTTTAGAATTGGGATTAGGATTAATGAGGGAGGAAGTAGGCGTGAGGCCAGCCAGCTCATGATGATGATGATGATAAGCAAGGTCAATGGCCGTCTGATGCGCGCGTTTGGCCAAGAAAAAGAAAAACAGGGAACTGAACAACAAGGATTGAAGCAAGAAGGACTTGAACACTGGGCACAGGGGTCTGGCACTGAGGGATCCTCCTAGAAAACTGAGAGAAGGGAAATTTGAGACTTGGAAACCGAAATAGGAAATCATTCTGGAATTTTTTTATTTAGGTTGTATTGATGGATAAGGGAATGTAAAAAATTAAAATTCAAAAAATTTCCATAATTCATGAGGTTTCTCTGATTGGTCACCACATCTCTCCCCAACTTACATACTTTCCCTAGTCTGCATATTTAACTTGAAGATATAAAAAGGAGTAAAAATACAAGGAAATTGAACAGAAAATTTGACATTTCTTGATCTTGAGAGGGAATTCAAAGTTTGAAAAAATATCTTGATCCATCCAAAAGAGCCCTATATTTTGTCAAAAAAAAAAAAAACGCATCCCAGGTGCTCATGTATGTGGCCTACAGTAGAGTTTACAACAAAATCACAGCAAATAACCCTGGTGGTGCACAATTCGGAGGACTTACTTCTAAGTCATGTGGCCTCCACAACAATGAAACTTCTTGACTTGATCAGCAGAGAACCTTCTGGCCAGTTCAGTATCATTGAGCTCCTCTAAATTATAAGATCCACCTCAAACTTGGCAAACCACCCAATAAGGACCATTCCAACAATTTTAAAAATCTTGGCCCACTGGGTCTTCAAAGATCAATTATAAGGTAAAACTAGATCACCAGGGTTCAGGGAATCCCTGATTTGATTTTAGGGCTATTCCTCCCATTAATGGACTTATTTTTCTCTGGAATCCATCATCTTCTGATAATCTTCATCACAAACATCTTCACTTTTCTCCAGTTGCTTGGATCTAGCAACTAATAGATCATTAGTTGAGGACACCTAGTCCCAAGGGATACCCATGATGTCAGATTGCTACTATGTACAGAGCAACCTATCATAGCAACACAAAACTATAAAAAATAAGAATATCTAAATTAACAAAAGAAGGAGTGAGAAATCCATACATATTATTAAAGAAATGGATTCCTCACCCAATATTGGGTAGGGTCACTCACTGACCCCACCCTTGAAATCCAAGTCCTTACATTTTTAAAATAATTAAAGAGAAAAGTACAAAAATTACAACACCAGTATGGCACCTTTTGGCAATTTTAACATTTCACACATGTTTTCACGTATAGGGTTTACACCTAAAATTCACTCAGAATTGAGGTGTTGTGTATATTTTAGGATTTACACACGGAAATGTGTTATGTCACAATTCCCGCGCGCAGCCCCGCATCATTCAATACCCCTACGTACTCGCAGTAGCAGTTTCCCGCATACTAGAGACCCCTGTGCAGCTAATTCTACCACGCACGCAGCAGATCCTACCCCTCGCGCTTCTGAAATTACTGATCCCGGCGTCTGGATCTGTCATGACTAATCTGACAACCAGGTACTGCTCAGAAGAGCTACAGCCTAATTAGGGTTTCCTGGAATATGTAACAAGTTGACATATGCATTAATAATAGTCTTAAAAGATCAAAAATTAAATAAAATTAATAAAAATTAAGTTTAGAACATTTTTTTAATAAAAAATCAAAGATCAAGGATTACCAAGTAAATCATTGACTCAGACCTTTGAGACTACGAAAGACTACAAGGAGGGTTCATGAAAATTATTATATATTATCTACGTGATCAGCAGATGATGGAAAGTCAGTAAAAGTCCACATCTGTTCACTTTAAAGGAATACTAATAGTAAAAATGAAGGATGAGTGCAGAATGATCAAATTTACGCCATAATAGATTACCAGATCCTGTGGCCAAAATAGTACAGAAATCCAGCAGATATAAGGTCAGCTGATTGACAGCACCAAGTGGTTGTCCTAATTTTTTGATTACTGGCTTGCCAGCGTCAGGTAATGAGCAGAACCCTCTCTATGCGCCCTGAGAAGCTCAAAATCATCCCATAAAGGTATTTATACAGACCTCTTTGGATCCATTATTCCATCATCAGTTTACCAGGAATTATTATTATCAATCAGAAACTGTGTCATAGTTATTCAAGTGCTTATGAAGAATCTAAGCAAGCGATTTATGACCAATTCTGTAGTATTATTATTTATTTCTTAAAACCAATCAACCCTTGAAGTTTAGTCAGACAATCCACCCCATCTGATCTGAAACCCTTCCTATTATTGCAGGATTTTTGTGGTAAAGTGCTCAGAGTGAGTGTTTCCATTCCTGTCTAGGCCATTGTGCTGTTATGCCCACCCATTAGTGGAATTATCCCTTTCTAAGGCACCCATCTCCATTCCAAGGTTCTTAGAATGCCTAAGGAGGCCCCTTGAAGAGAGGTTGCTTTGTGTTTAAAGACCCCCAGTAGTATAATACTGGGGCTCCTCTTTTATATACATATTGAAAACCTTTTATTAACAAACCAATTAAACCTTCCAACTGCTCTTATTATATTATTTATTTGAGCCTCTAAGCATTTATTTTTGGAATAATTATTATTATTATTATTCCAGTATTTTTATCACTCTCTGTAGCTAAAGGAATGCAAGGTTCCTGGTATCAGAGAGCTGACACATGAAAGATTCTGTTTCCAGATCCAGAGGAAGAACTGCTCTTTGGCCAAAGATGATTTCATACAGTGAGTAGCCAGTAGTCCTTTTAGTTGAGATTTGATTAGAGAAGAGAAAAAGAGCAAGGAATTTGCAACAATGCTTGCCACTTTCACCAGCAAGCTTAACAAGTGTAGCCTTCAAAGGAGCATGGCCTTGTTCCACCATGCCTTGGCCTTCAGGATAATAAGGGGTAGTAACTCTATGTTCTCCAGGAAGAGATTGGATCATTTCAGCCAGTTTGCCACCAAATTCAGAGCCACCATCAGTAGAGTAAGATAAAGCCAGCCCATAAAGCATAGTCCAGGTCTCATAGAGGAAAGCTGCCACTGATTCAGAGCTAAGATTCTTAAGAAACTTTGCTTCAAACCATCCAGAAAAATAATCCCTAGCCACAATGAGGTACTTAGCACCACCTGTCTTAGTATGAACCACATCCATAGCAATGCTTCCAAAGACAGTGGACTACCCAGTGGGATAAAAAATTTCAGCTTGACGCCTAAGATCATGTTTTTGACAAACTTCACAACTATTTCACCATCAGGAGACGGATTTCTTCAGAGATGGCCACAAGAATTGTTTTGATAATTTGTGATAAGTTTCAGTTTCCCCACAATGACCAAGACCTTCATGAAGACTTTCAAGGATAGAATCTTGTTTAGAAAGGATAGTAACAACAATGAGAGCACAAGCATTTCCTCTTTTCATAAGCTTAGAGCCTTGGACAAATAAATAAGAGGAATTTCTTTCAAGAGATCAAAATTATTTAGCAGAGAGATCAGGGGTTTTCTGGAGAGTTCAAAGATACTGCTCCAATTTAAGCCAGAAGCCTTGTTGAAATACAGAATAATCTTGAGAAGAGAAAGAAAAGAAAGGTTGGATTTAAGGTTCTTCTTCATTGAAATCCTTTCCAACATCAAATTCATTGTCTCCAAGAGGTTTTCAAGATAACCCATCAGACATAGTGAAACATTTCCCAGGCCTATGAACAATATCAAAATAAAAAAGCTGGATAAAGGCCACCCAACAAGTTGTAGGAGCATTGGGGAGGCTGGGTGCATTGATCATCTCAATGATGGATCAAGCATCAACTTTCAGTTTTAAATGTTGGCCCGAGAGAATGGTTTGAAGTTCTTCATCATTCAAGCCACACCAAAAAGTTCCAATTTGGGCTAAAAAAAACCTAGACTCTACATCTGAAAATAGCAAAGATTCATAAAGAGAAGGACGTTCCCAACCAGTCTCATCTTCCTGAGTAAGGACAACCCCAACAGATTGATAACTAGAATCAACAGCCAGCTTGATCTTCCAAGCTCCAGGTCCATAGGAGATCTTCTTCAAAACTATATCTTTTCCAACCATCATTTTGAGCAAGTGAAAAGAATGTTCAAAATCTTGGTTCCAAATCCATTCAGCATCTTTCCTGGTTAGACAAAGTAAGTGTGCACATATTTTGGATAAGGATGAGATAAAGATTCTAACATAAGTGGCAACACCTAGGAAGCCCCTAACTACAGTTGGATTGATTGGAGTGGGCCAAGAGATGATCTTGTTGACTTTGGCTGGTGCCATCCTTCTTCCTTCCTTGCAGACCACCTGAGAAACAATTTCAAGAGCAGGGAAGCAAGCAGCCAGTTTGGATCCACAGAAATTAAGGCAAGACTCCTCACTTCAAAACAGAATACTTTCCAAAGTAGTAGCATATTCCCAAATAAAACAATTAATTCCTGAATGCCAAGTTAAGAGCTCATTATCATAGTCAGAAACTGGACCTTTAATTCCACCATTGTCAATAAAGATACCAGCATGATCAGGGATTTCATCCTGGAGGATCCACATCATCTGAGCCTGATAGACTGAAACCAAATTAGTGGCAACATGAGGCAATCAAGTGAGTTGAAATCAACCAAGAGGAGTATCAAAAGTAGTGAGAGGTCAAGAAATAGGATGGAAGGATTTTTCATTGTAGCCACCCATAATGTTCCTCAAACCATAGCAAGCTTTCCTAGAGAAAGATCTGAAAAATTCTTCAGTAGCAGGAGGAATACCAGAGTCTTTAATAGTAACTTTATTAAGAGGTTGGAGATCATGAAATATTCTAAGTTTGCCATTACTCTTGAGGAAATAGAAGACAGGGCTGAAATAACTAATGGTTACTGCTCATATAGTCCAGTACAAAATTTTTCTTGGACAAACTTGATAAATTTGTAAACTTTAGAAGCAGGGATAGGGATCTTCTTCTTTTGCCAAGGATCATATTCAACTACAGGAATTATATAAGGGAGGCCTTAGGATTATTTTAAGGGGCCTCTCTCTTGTTCACAGAAAGAAATAGATTTTTCCCTTAGAGATAAGACATTTTTGATCAAATTTAACTCATCAGGAAGAAGCCATCCATCTGGACCAAAGTTGATCACCTTCAGAAGTTCTTCAGTGACTGGTCCATTTGGCACAAAGGGAACAGTAAGAGATTGAGGAAGGCCACAGTAAGGATCATAAGATAAGGAAGGATGCATAAGAGGAGTATTGAGGTTGAGAGGCATGGGCTGGTTGACTGGTTGGACCTTCTTGGCAACTGGTATGTACTTGGTGGCAAACAAAAGAAGTTCTCGTTTCCTCCAAGAGTTTACCAGTGAGACTTTATTAAAAAAAATGAGTCCAAGTGATGAACTAGCTTGTTTCTTATTTCTGAACAAGAAACAAAACTGATGGAGAGGAAAGCTTATTAGGAGACAGAAAAAGACATGGAAACAAAGACAAAAGACAGGAGGTTCATACCAGATTGTTATACCAATAAAACAAGGAAAAACAATGAGACAAAGAATAGAAAAAAGAATAAGGAGGCTCCTGGAGTTTCAGACAATAGGGTACAGAGGTTTCTGGGTTACACCCTCTGATAACAAAAGAGCTGTTGGTTAGTGAGGATTGGAGAGAAGGTGAGGTTTTTTCTTCATACCAAATGACCACAGAGTTCGCGTGAGGTTTAAGTCTTCTGGAAGGGACAAGGTTTGATTCTGGACAAGGTTTGATTCTGGAAAGGACAAAAGTGGTGAGTGGATGTTGAGGGTAAGGTGAGGGTGAGAGACAGAAGGGAAAAAAAGGGATGAGTGGGTATTCTAGTTGTTGAAGGAATGCCAGTGATTGATTGGATGTTGTCAATGACAAAGAAAAAGAGAAAGGAAGGGGAGGCAATTTTGAGAAGAGGAACAGGAGGAGAAGGAGGATGAACTTTCACAGATCCAGTGATATGTCTTATGAGAGAGGAGGAGAGAACCACATCTCAACATCCCCCATTATTTTGATGAAGATTGAGCATAAATTACTCAAGGAAATGAAGGAGAGAGTTTCTGTTTCAAGCTTTTGTTAGACAGTTGGCCATCATATTGTTTGATTTAACAAGTGGGATGAATATTTTTCCTTCACTGGAGAGTTCACTCAATTTTTTTGCTTTGATTTCAATTTTTTTTGTTTTGGAGTTGTGAACAAAGTTTTTAATTTTATTGTGCACTCCCTTTTTGTCAATCTTGAAGTTAGCAGGTGAAAGGGAGGTGTTCCAGAGTTCTTCAATGAGATGTGCCATACACATATTCCCTTGTCAGGAATCAGTTTTAGCAAAAAATAAACAAAAACAGGGAACTGAAGGACAAGGAACAAGCAATGAGGACTTGAACACCAAGCACATGGTTCTAGGAACATCTTCCTAGACAACTGAGACAAGGGAAAGTTGACACTTAGAAACTGAAATAGGAAATCATTCCAGAATTTTTTTTTAGGTTGTATTGATGGATAAGGGAATGTAAAAAAAATAAAATTCAAAAAATTTCCATAATTCATGTGGTGTCCCTGACTGGTCATCACAGCAGGGGTGCTGGCAGTTGTTGAGGCACTCGAGTTGCGGGTTTGAGCCTCTTCATTGTGCTTGCTACAGGCACTTTTATGGGTGGGCTTTCATCTGGCAGAGGACCATACAATGGGGATTTTCCTGTTGCGCGGGTGTTGGGTCTGTTTTGCAACATAGTAAAAAAAAATGTATAGGTTTTTGTCAGAACTTGGTAAAAATAATAATAATAATAATAAATTATTTTATTTTAAATTAATTTCAGCTCACTTAAACTTAATTTCAACGGTACTAAGACTTGGTTAGGGTTGAAAGAGTCCTTGGTGGGCAATCCAGGGGGGTCTTTGTGGGTACCAATGTGGTCTTGGCTTAAATCCAAAGATCAGTGGTGAGAACTGTTTTCCAACAGGTCTTGTTCAATGAAATCCACAAGGGAAGAGGTCCTTTCCACTGCAAATAAGGTAAAAATAAGAATTAATAAGTTTTTGTTTTATTATAATTTTTATTAATTTTTATTTAATTTTTCAATTTTTTTTTGAATTTTTAAAAAAATATATATATAAATGTATTGAGCTTACTTTATTTATTTTTTTTAGAGAAATAAAGTTGTCTCTGATACTTCTTGTAGGCTGTGTGTTGCCTGAGTAAAGACTTAAAATTAATAAGTCTTTCAAGTTCCAATTCTTTATCTTTTAAAGCTTTTTGTTTGTAATAATTTAATTTTGCTTGTTGTTGCTCAGGAGTTCTGATAACAGGAAAAAAATTACGGAGTCTCTCTTCTTTTTTCTGTTTGAGAAGATTATAATAATAATTGATTAGTTATCCTTTGGTCTTAAGATCCACTGGGAAAAAAACAATCAAAAGGATTTTAAGTATTTTTACTTATGTTCACGTAGATTATATGGTCAAAGGAAATAAATTAATTAAAAATTAATTATTCAGGAATCTTTCCTGGCCAGACCCCCAGTTTCAGCTCATTGATACCAGGAACTTTTCTGTCCTTTAGCTACAGAAAGGGATATTGGTTTTGGAATAATAAAAATTCCAAGAAAATTATGTAAAATGCTCAAATGGTTGCTTTAGAAGAAAGTGTAAAGTTTGAGTGGTTTGGTTGGATCAAATTGATTTAAATATATTTTTCAAGAGGGGTCACAGTTGATGCAAACAGGGGATCTTTATTGGATAAAAACCTTTCTTTCAGGGGCTCTTTTGAACTGTGTAAAGACCTTGGGACAATGAGGCCCTAAGTGATTACTCAAAAGGGGTTTACTCAAGGGGATAGGGTGGACTGGCTGACTCACAGAGCTTATACCTGGAGGCAAGGAGGAGATAAATTACTAATTTAAGCAGACACTCCAAGAAACTTGCAGAATTTAATGTTTGCAAGGGTCTCAGAACAATTGTTGGGGATATTGCTGATATTCTTCAATGGAATTGACAATAGGTTTAGAATTAATAATTATAACATCAGACTGAGGCCATAAATCACTTGTTTATCTTGAATAAACACTTGATCACGGATGGAAAGTGGTCTGGATTGATTACCTTAAAAATTACTGAGGTTTAAACGATCTGAAAGGGGCTGTTTATATACCTTTCTAGGGTAATAAGACCTTCTCAAGGCCAGCACAGAGGGTTGTGCTTGTGTGCTGAGGCTAGCAGGCTAGCTAGGGCTAGTTTGGAATGTAGCCTGGGTTCTTTCATCTGGATAGCCTTGCCTGTGTCATATTTTCATGTGAGATGATTTTCAGAAGGTATTTAAATGTTAATTTGTTATTTTCATAGTTCAGACACATTTCCTTATTTTGTGTTACTTTCTTTAGAGTGGCATGGGCAGGAGCAGGTATTTGTAGATTTCACACAATCTTCTCCACATGTTGGTAATTTTTAATAATTTTTTTGGTAGACTTCTTCATGTTTTTTGTGATTCATAAAGATTTGGTAATCCCATTTACGTGACAGCCTTCATTATTGTTTTCTCAAAATTTATTTGCTTTGATGTTTTGATTTTGATATTTTTATTCAATTTTCTTAGGTTTCAAACATCTCTCCATCCATCAGTCACCTTGTTACATATCCATGATGTATGCATGCAAGTTATAGCATGTGCTTGCGGTACCTGACTGTTAGAATTAGTACAGTTGATGTTGACGCGCGCAGGCTTGACAGCTGCGTGCAGGAATCCATGTTGACATGCGCAGGCGTAAGAGCTGCATGCAGGAATTCATCATCTGCCTTCAGCAGTCATTTTGCATGCCGGTTTCTTGACGTGTGCCTGCGTACTGAGTGTCAGTCCTGTGTACCCTTGCTATATGAATGCGGGGCTGCGCCGGGGAATCGTGACACAACACTAATCCCCCTGTAACTCCTAAGATCTACACAACACCTCAATTCTGACTGAATTTTAGGTGTGAAACCTATACATGGCAGTGTGCGTGAATTATTAGAATGGCCAAAAAGTGCTATTGTGGTGCTGTGGTTTATTGGTCTTTTCTTCCAAGTTTATAAAAAATGTAAGGAGTTGGAATTTGAGGGTGGGGTCAGTGAGTGACTACCTATTTTTGGGTCGGGAATCCATTTCTGCAATAATATATATGGATTTCCCACTCCTTCCAATTTCATTATTTTTTTTCTGTTTTACAGGTTGCTCTTGTCATCTAGCAAGCTGACATCAGAGATACATAGTTTCAGTCCCCCAGCTCAAGCAGAAGAGCGGGATGATAGTTCTGATGAAGAAAAGCAAAGGAAAAGAAGAGATGCTTTACATCAATTGCTTAAGAATAAAATGCACAAAGAACTTATCAAAGGAAATGTGTTTGTGTTTAAAGCACAGAGATGGAACTTTTCATGCAACTGAAAAGTTCATCGTAATTATAAAGGAAAGAAGAAGAAACAAAAGAAACTCTAACTTTGCAATTATTTAGAACTTTTACTTTCTAAAAGCATGTAATCATCTACCCAGTTGAATCGCCATTTATCATCAAGCCAGGATTGAATCACAATTGTATCTGAATAGCATGCTTAATGGTTGTACCTGATGGCGAAGATGGCAGCTCATCAGTATTGAAAGAGCCCATCTTGACCATCAAGCTGTTTTTTTGTCGCTCACTATCTCCTGCTTATCACCCAATCAATCAATCTTATTAACTATTACTAATCCCTCTACCGACCGAATCTCTAATCGCCATACATTATCAGTACCACGATATCGCCGCGATTGAACAAAACCTTAGTACCAGCCATCGCTGCCATTGTCGCGAGACATTCAAACTCAATCTAGCAACCGTTCAAGTCGCTCCCCAGTACTAAATGCGCCCAACAATATCATCGCGAAACTTGTCTTTTGGTACCAAGACGTGCGATTCAATGAAAAATTCGCGATAGATGAAATTCAAGTATAACGACGAACAAGAATCAATAACGATTCTCAAGTTGCCCAACGCAAATGTTCCCTGGCATTAGTCGTCCAGCCGAAATTGGCAAAGATTGAAAAAGCTTACCTGACGGGAGCCATAAAAGTCGCGCGACCGTTTATTTTTTCCTAATCCGTCAACAACATGGCCTGCCGCAATTCACACACCAAGACCAATGCACGAAGGCCGAACGGGCATTCTAGTTGGGGAATGCTAGCGTGTCAGCAGTACGATGTTACTAAATGGAACACCTACTTCAGGACAGTCAAAGTAACCCTGAAGATAGAAGGGAAACGAAGGGAAACACAACAGAAGATAGAGATTAGTGTACCTAACAAAAATAATGTGGGAGTAGAAATTGAAATAAGAGAAAGCAATAACGTTAACCATAAGCAAAATGGACAAGGCAGAAATAGATATTTGAGAATAGAGACTCCAAACAATAATAGCTTAGGAGTAATAAGACTTTTAAGTACTGTCTTGTTATTCATGAGGAATAACATATATTCCCAAGGAATAACATATATTTTTGACTCATAAAATGAGAGATTGATGAGAAATGAAGGATGTTTCATTGGGAATGGAACATCATAGCAGTAATCGATTTTTAACAATTTAATCCAAGTGTAGTGGAACATTGTGTTAACCAGGAGAGCAAGAAGATTACCTCATGTGTTAGAGGAAAGGGTTAAGCTCATCAATTTAGATAAAAGACTGATAATTATGAATTGGAGGAAAAATCAAGTTTTTAACCAGGAATTTTAATAAAAGGAATGAATCCATTTTGAATTGAAAAATAGTTAAAGAATGAATTTGAGAATTCTATGTGATGAATACTATATAAAAAAGGGACTATCAATTTTGAATTCCTAAGAGTCAAATCCCAGGGAGAATTTGTGCAAAAGAGGTATATTAATAGGATATGAATCCATGAGCACATGTTATAGGACATATGATCCTAAGAAGACAAATGTTGTCTTTGTAAAGATAAGAGATGTCAAGTTTAATGAGGATGTGTTTTCATTGAAGAAAGTTGTTGAAGAAGATTGGGAAAACCCAATATTGCCATTGCAGAGCCCAGAACAAGAGGGAAGTGAAGAATTCACTTCAAAAGAAGATCCATAGATAATTGAGAGAATGAGAATCAACAACAAACAGTTTTAGAAACAAGAAGTCCTACAGAGAAATCCCCAGAAGAGAGAACTCAAGTAAGAAGGAAGAAAATCCTAGAAGCACACACAAGGGACAAGAATTAAAAGGGTCAGGAGATCCCGTTTTGCTGAGATTGGAGATCTAGAAGAAATTGTTCCAGAGGAACAAGATGCCTTAGTTTTTATGAAAACATTTGACATGGAAAATAGGATAATTATGAATAAATTGAATTATTCAACAAAGTTGCCAGAGAAGCAAAGATGGAGAATTAGTTTTTCTGAAGAGATAGATTCATTAGAAAGAAACCAATTATTAGAAAAATTTGAGTTTTTGAAGATAAGACCCTTATGGGAAATAGATTTTTATTGAGCCAGAAACGTGAGTTAATTTTTAAAAGGAGATGTATACAGTAATTTTTGGAAACTAGGAAGTGATCAAGGATTTAGAAGATGAATAAGTAAGGAAACCAAAGAAGACAACATATAATGAAATTCTTAAGGGGGTGTAGAGTTAAGCCTATGTTGGTTTAAGAAGGAGTTATATAGATTACATTATTTCCAAGAGTTAAGATTATATTTATGAGAGAGTATCCAGATCATTTTGAGGCTAATATCAGGTGAAAACAAGGTTCACAAGTGGAACAGTTTCTGATATTGATATAAAATGGTAGAGAAGATGATACAGTGTATGGATAGATTTAAGAGTAACATACTAGATATGGATAGATGTATGTTACGGATTTCAAAAGAGTATAGCCAGTAAACCAGTAGAAGAAACTCAAAGTTTTTTTTGAGGGATAGAATTGATCCCACATTAGATATTTCCAGAATACCTTAGAGAATTAAGGAAGGAATCCCTCAAGGGGAATAGAACTTAAATAAGTCAGAAAGGAGAAATCATCTTTGAAAAAAGCATGTCTAACTAATTTATGGCACAATAGAGATTTGAAATAGTTCCAAATTGATTTGTAGATGTTTCAGTATTTTGTGAGGCAGTAATAGCAGCATAAGGATTATATTATTTTCAGGTATCATTTTTTGTTTAAAAAAAAACAAGTACATTTTGAAGAGGCTACCTGATTGAAGATTTTCAGCTTTGAGAGGATGAATTCCTGGAGGTTGGAACAATGGAGTGACCCAAGGCTAGATGAATAAGAGCCATACATTATATGCCAATAAATGAATTCTGGAATACTAATAGAGAATTTAGATGCACCAACATGAGATTTTAGCATGAAGCATAGAAAATGTATTTAAGAGACATTCAGCCTTCTGGGATTGAGGTGTTGTGTTAGAATGGGAATCCCATCAGGGGAATTACAGTTAGTATGATTTTATTCAATATATTTCCAGTTGGAGATATCAGTGTGATGATTTCAAGAGTATCCTTAACGCATAGAGAATAAAATTCCAATCATGATGGAAAAAAGAATTATATAAATATTGTCAGCTTGCTACTATGTACAGAGCAACCTGTTATAGCAACACAAAACTATAAAAATAAGAATATCTCAATTAACAAAAGAAGAAGAGAGAAATCCATAACTATGATGGAAGAAATGGATTTCTCACCCAAAATTAGGTAGGTTCACTCACTGACCCCACCCTTGAAATCCAAGTCCTTACATTTTTAAAATAATTAAAAAGAAAAGTACTAAAAATTACAACACCAGTATGGGACCTTTTGGCCAGTCTAACATTTGACACGTGTTGTCAAGCATAGGGTTTACACCTAAAATTCACTCAGAACTGAGGTTTTGTGTATATTTTAGGAGTTACACATGGAAATGTGTTATGTCACAATTCCCCCGCGCAGCCCTGCATCATTACATACCCCTACATACTCATAGTATCAGTGACCCGCGTAGTAGAGACACGCTGTAAGACTCCAAACGGTGCTAAGCCGTGGCAGTTCTGTGGAGGGGAAAGGTGCTGTTTAGGCTGCCCTCCTAGGAGTTACAATAATATTTAAATGTAACCGGAATCAAGGTCCAGAACCTTATGGATGAGAAATCAAACTAAGAGAAGAGGATAAGAGTTGTCGGTAGCGATGGAAACAACACTATCTGAGACAGGATGGTGCAGGGAAAGACTTGAACAAATAAGTCAAGGTTTGTTCAGAGTTCAATAGAACAAGGCAGTTGTAAGTAACAACGCCCACAAGCTAATAACTCTTGTTGTCAGCAGCTGATTAGGAAAGATCAACTCAATCCCAACCAACCTCCAGGTTCTCAATGAACCTGCCCAACTCTCCGCAATCAAGCGCTTGAAGGGTACCAGATAACTGTGGGAGGCTGAAAAAAACAAAAGCAATTTGTTTATAAAGATCTAGAAGCAAATCAATAACAAATTTGAGCAAGAATATCCCAACACTTCTCAAGGAACTCAAGAATAGTGTGGCAAAATTCAACCTCAAAGAAGAAGGGAGGTATAACACTCCAGGTTTTAAGCTTAATAAAACCTCTTCAATCAAACATGATTGGCTCCAGAAAGATGATCAAGGAGAGATCAAGACCAGTATGGTCGGAAAAAGGGATCAGAGTGGTATAACACACTCAAGAATTCAGGAAGACAGGAATTCTTCTTCAACCAGCAAGGCTATTGGTTGGTGATAAGGATCAAGGTCACAAAGGACTGAGTTTGAGTATGGAGGCTCAAAGGATCAAGGGGCAATCATAGATATACCCGGATAATTTGCTCAGATAAGTGAGGAAGGATGCCCACGGATAAATTGCTTATGATGATGGTCTCATAGAATGATGGGATTCTCTGATGCTCTGATGCTGGGATGCTAGGCCAAAAGGCAGGGGAGAGCCCCTCCTTATATGGGCAGGAGGCCCTGTTAGACTATATACAACAGATTCTACAAATAGAGCGGAAAAGGGAAGGCAACCATGTGGTCACTCGCGTTGGTCTGTGGATGGGCGCGCGTAACAATACCAGAGTCACCCACCCCTTGTCCAAAGGCGGAAGCAGGTGGGAGAGTCCCAGGAAAGGTGTCAGATGAAGTCCATGAGAGCGCGGATGGGCGGATAGGAGATTGGTTTGAGAAAGTTGAGTAAATCCTGACGGCCTTGAGATCCACGACTGATAGATCAAGTGCAACGGGAGGTTTGACGGATCCAAGGATTTGCCAAATGCTTGCGGGTGCGGTCGGGATGGATTCAGTAAATCGTGGATGAGCGCCGCGCGAAGGTAGCAATGAGGAGATTGGGAGGCGCAACGACAAAGATGAAGACACGCAACAACAAAGATGAGGACGTGCTATGACAACGGCGGAGATGACAAGCAACATGGATAAAGGACGCGCGACGCGCGCGGATGAAAGGAGCGCGGCGCGGCGCGGCGCGCGACGCGGATAATGGAAGCGCAGCGCGCGCGGCGCGGCGCGCGCGCGCGGGTAAAGAATGGTTTGGATGAGCCTGAGGATAAGTTGTTCAGCCGGGCGGTACGTTTGCGCAACAGTTTATGGATTGAGGTCTTAAGGCAGCCGGGGTGTCCAGGATGGGGCACCACGACGCGCGCAGCCAATTCTTCCACGCATGCAGCAGATCCTACCCCGCGCGCATCTGAACTGACTGATCCCCGCGTCTGGATCCGTTGTGACTAATCTGACAACCAGGTACTGCTCAAAAGAGCTACAACCTAATTAGGGTTTCCTGGCATATGTAACAAGTTGACATATGCATTAGTAATGATCTGAAAAGATCAAAAATTAATTTAAATTAATAGAAATTAAGTTTAGAACATTTTTTAATAATAAATTAAAGATCAAGGATTACCACATAAATCATTAACTCTGATCTTTAAAGACCATGAAACACTACAAGGAGTCTTCATAAAATTATAAAAAATGTTCTACGTGATCAGATGATGATTGAAAATCAGTAAACGTCCACATCTGTTCACTTTGAAGCAATACTAATGGTAAAAATGCAGGATGAGTGCAGAATCATCAAATTTGCACCATAATAGATTAACAGATCCTGTGGCTAAAATAGTGTATAAATCCAGCAGGTCTAAGGTCACCTGATTAACAGAACCAAGTGGACGTGCTGATCTTGACCTGACTGGCTTTCCAGCCTCAGGTAATGAGCAGAACCCTCTCTATGCGCCCTGAGAAGCTCAAAATCATCCCATAAAGGTATTTATACAGACCTCTTTGGATCCATTATTCCATCATCAGTTTACCAGAAATTATTATTATCAATCAGAAACTGTGTCATAGATAGTCAAGTGCTTATGAAGAATCCAAGCAAGTGATTTATGAACAAGTCTGTAGTATTATTATTTATTTCTTAAAACCAATCAACCCTTGAAGTTTAGTCAGACAATCCACCCCATCTGATCTGAAACCCTTCCTATTATTGCAGGATTTTTGTGGTAAAGTGCTCAGAGTGAGTTTTTCCCTTCCTGTCTAGGCCATTGTGCTGTTATGCCCGCCCATTAGTGGAATTATCCCTTTATAAGGCACCCATCTCCATTCCAAGGTTCTTAGACTGCCTAAGGAGGCCCCTTGAAGAGAGGTTGCTTTGTGTGTAAAGACCCCCAGTAGTATAATACTGTGGCCCCTCTTTTATATACATATTGAAAACCTTTTATTACCAAACCAATTAAACCTTGCAACTGCTCTTATTATATTATTTATTTGAGCCTCTAAGCATTTATTTTTGGAATAATAATAATTATTATTATTCCAGTATTTTTATCACTCTCTGTAGCTAAAGGACTGCAAGGTTCCTGGTATCAGAGAGCTGAAAAATATGTTCAATAACAAGGAAGTTCTTAACAATTGAATACCTGTGAAACAAACACCCAAATGTCACAGATACATAGTTTCAGTCCCCAAGCTCAAGCAGGAGAGCGGGATGATAGTTCTGATGAAGAAAAGCAAAGGAAAAGAAAAGATGCTTTACATCCATTGCTTAAGAGTGAAATTCACAAAGAAATTATCAAAGGAAATGTGTTTGTGTTTAAAGCAGAGAGATGGAACTTTTCATGCAAGAGAAAAGTTCATCATAATTATAATATAAAGAAGAAGAAACAAAAGAAATTCCAACTTTGCAATTATTTATAACTTTTACTTTCTAAAAGACTGTAATGATTTAATCAGTTGAATCACCATGTATGATTGAGCCTGGATTGAATCACAATTGTATCTGAATAGCATACTTAATGGTTGTACCTGATGGCGAAGATGGCAGCTCATCAGTATTTCAAGAGCCCATCTTGCCATCATCAAGTTGTTGTTTTGTCGCTCACTATCTCCTGCTTATCACCCAATCCATCAATCTTATTAACTAAATCCCTCTACCGACCAAATCGCTAATCGCAATATCCACAAGTAGTGAAATCATGTCACCGGCCAGTCATAGCCGCCATTTTGACCGTGGTGTGAGGGTTTTGAGAACGGTGAAGTGGAGGTGATGAGACAAGAAAGGATTACACCTTGAGGATTATGAGATAGAGAGCGACCAGCTGTAAGAACCTGGAAATCAATTGATCATCACGGAGCAAGCAAGAATGGAAACAATCTTTAGAGCGAGACTCAGACACAAAGGCAAAAGAAAACAATGATCCAAACTGAAACGCCAGTGAGGGTGGTGAGAACAGCGACGTGGAGGTGATGAGACAAGGAATGATCACACCTTGAGGAGTAAGAAGTAGAAAGTGACCAGCGGGAAGATCTAAGGAGAAAGGGCAAAACCACAAGAGATTTCAAGTAGGTGGATTAAATACTAGTTGCAACAGTCAACCCCTTAACCCCAACCTCCTCTTTACCGTCTCGCGTTCTAGATTATTACAATTTCGATAAATTGGGAGAGGTGCGTGATGCCCAATCCTCCTAGACAATGTTTTGCCATCGCAGATCGTGGGTGATTTCATTAACCCGACAGACTGATCCAGTTGGAACGGAGTGCAAGTTGTTCGGTCTAGTGGTTAGAAACTGGTTGGCTTACGCCCGGGCGCTCTGAGTCAGATTCAGGCGGTAAAGCTCTGACTGGACCGATGAGCTCTGGCTGGACCGATCAATGTTTCGCAGTTCTACACAAGACCTTGTTAGGCCATTTCCTGCTGATATATTGGATGCATATGTGCCGTATGAGGTCTCCCTCAGATATCGCTTTTCGTTATGTTTTCTCATTGGCCAAGGGGGTAGCGCGCTCAGGCCGTATGATATTTTTGTTCAGTTCCAGCCTTGAGAATTCTATCCCCTCGAGATATCTATTCTACTTTTGGAACGGACGGGCCAAGTGATGGGGGCGGCTCGGGCGCCTTGATACAGTAGAAAGCTTCCAGCAGTAAAGATAGACACCGTGATCTCAAGAGTATTTAATCTCTGTGTGCTGATCGTATCTGGAGTCTTAGCATTCATGAGAGCATCATCATACCAATACATATACCTTCGAGTCTGGTCAGCATTCACCTTCGAATTAGAATATTCGACTATCGCCTAAATAAAAATAGTTTGCAACATTTATTCTGCATTTTCATCTATCCAACATGATGTGGCTCTCAACAGCTAAATTAGCCTTTATCTTCACATTCGCTCAAATTGTGTCTTCTAAAGCCGTCCTCCCCAGACAAGAGCAGTGTAATTCGGCAGTGAACAACGCCGCATATTCCGCCTGCTCAATGAAAGCCGCGTTTGGAGGTAGCTCGGTCATTCCAGAGGTGAGCTTCTAAAATCTCTTTGTACTAAATCCCGAGAGAAAATTTGAGCCGAAGCTGAAGTTGATTAAATATGTACCAAAAATCGATTGGTTCATCAACTAGCTGATCCCGACTATTTCGCTTGAAGCTGCCTTGTCTGTAACGTACGGTGACGTTGTTGTCGGTGGCGCACAACAGCTTTCTCCCGCGAAAGTTTTCGACGCACCTTCTTTATCATTGTCATTCATTTCAAATAGCTCCCAAGCGTTCACAAGGCCATACGTGATTGTGGGTCTAGATTATCAAGCTGGAAATCAAAGCATCAGCTTCTTTTGGCTTCAGTCTGCGTTGCAAATAGATCATAATACCGGTATGCTGTCGTCATCTATGGCGGTAAGTTGATTAAATAAGCTTGGCCGTGTATTGGAGCATTTGAAACATTAGCTTGACCAACTGATCAAAAAATTAATTTAACTTCTAGCCCATCGTTCCTTATAGATCTCCCAACCCACAATCAGGCACTGGTACACATGAATTCATCCTTTTTGTATTTATAGATACTGGGTTGCGAGCTTTCTTCAACCAAAATCCCCGCCTGATTTCAGTCAAGTCTGTATCGGAGTTAAAAAACTTTTTGGCCGAGGCAAAGCTTGATAATCAATTGGTAGCTGGAAGCTGTAAGTTTCTTCTTTTTTGAAATCAAAACAGGGGGGTGGCCAGCACTATCTGTTTGGGTGCGGTTTCCAACTATTTGTTCATTTTCTTTTCGTAGACTTCAAGTCCACGTACGATGGCCTTGAAATAGACGGTGAAACTCCAGCTGCTTCAAAGATTCTTCAAAATCAGAGGAATTTCGAACCATTGCCCCCGAATCCTCCCCATTCATTATCAAAGCATGATGCGGGGAGGACCTCTCAAAATGACTCAGACAAGAATGAAGTGTGTCCCGATGAAGAAGAAGAGACTTCTTAATTCCATAGATATCTATTTTCTATAAAAATAGAGGACATCACCAGTATTTGTGTCATTGCATCCAGTGAAAGTTCCAGAGGAGAAACTTTCATAAGCTTTATCTCATCATCAATGTTTTTTTGGCTCTTTTGGTTTCCAGGAATGAATATTGTTTATAATTCTTGCAGATTTTGAATGAGAATTGGAGAAAATGATTTTTTTTGGGCAAATAGTTTGCTTGAAAGAATTTGTGGGGGGGAAAAATCAAAATCTTTGAGCTATTTTTCACCCTCCACTTCAATTAGCTTACTTTTGGTATTCTTTTGGATCCCCAACGCAATCACAAGCTAGCAGAAATTTTTTGATAAAGTGAGAATATTTGCACATTAACACGGAATGATAGGAAATTTTCTTGGTGATTATATTTTAATGGATCAAAATTAAAGAAGCAATAATCTTCCTTCAATCTACCATGATTGGTGTTAATAACTGTCTGAACTGCAGGGAAGGAATTGTTTTGCCTCTTACACTCTGAAAGTCTTTCTCCTTATGATCTGATATAGTTTATGGAAGCAGAAGCAAAATATATATTCCTTTGAAAAAGCCCTGTTTTGTCAAAATATGGAAATACCATGAATCAAAGCATGGAAATATCATGAATCAAAATATGGAAATATCATGAATAAAAATATTGAATGTTTCTTTATTGGGATACATTCAAATAACAAAAAATGAAAAAATGAAAAATGAAAGTGATTCCAGGTCACCCTGGAATTCCAATACCATTCCTGTTAGGATTTATATAGAGGAATCAAGGTCTAATTACATATTGAAGTTTTTGAATGATGAAGGCAAAATTTTATAAATTTCAACAGAAATCCCATTTTCACTCATTCATAGTAAAAAATTAAATAAAATAGAAAATTTAAAAGTTTACAAAATCCAAAAATGACAAGAGAATCACTAGTGAATTCAGTAAACTGTGGAATGAAAAAACCTCATAAGCAAAATTTTTTAGACAAATCAGCTGTATATTGAAAAACTATACTATAAAAATAGGTTGGAGAGTGTGGGCTACCATCTTATGCCGGGGTATAAATAGACTGGCATGTGTTTATCTACAAATCTCATATCATCAGCATCACATTATATGTTTTTCTTACTATGATGATCATTCAATTTATTTTAATTGAATTAGAATAATCTAACACATTATCAGTAAAATCCTAAAACAAAATCAAACATCTTTTTGAAGAATAAGAAAAAAATAAAAAAAATCAAACTCAAAATGGCTTGAATTGAAGATTTTTTGATCAAAAAGTGTTGATTATTTCTAAACTAGACCAAGTATGTAACTTGGTTGACCCTCATGGAAGCAGAGTTTTACCAAACCAGATGTTTAAACTATGTTTGAAATTGATAAAATGGAAACCAAGACAAAGAAAGAGATATCTGAATGTCTTGTTATGTGATATCTTTAAAATATTATTGTTGAATTATTTGAGAGTAAAATAGAAATCAAAAAAAGGAGAAAATAAATTAGAATTAGAGAAAAATTCTTTTGAAATAGGAATTCAGCATTGATAATTAAAACTTGAAAGATCTCTTGAATCTTGATTCTAAAATAATAAGAAGTTGACCAAATATTTGAAAGCAAAAACAATAAAATTTGAACTCACATGTAACTCAGTCAATAATTCAATTGTGGAAAGAATAGAAATACAAACAATACATATCAATTTTGAGTTGTTGGTTTGTGTACTAATTCAAGGAATCCATTACCCCTTGATTGAAAAAAGAATTCCCAATTTGTAAGATTCTAAAGAAATTTTTGGAAGCAAATATAGCCAAAGAAACAAGTATCCATGCAATACAATGGAAAACTCAAATACAGATTCCAAATAGGTGGAAAGTTGTGCCACATTCAAAATGACTGCAATAAAATAAAAAATAAATATGGTAGTGAAAGGGCAGGCATGCAAAGAAAGGGGGGTCAAAAGGGGTGTTGCATTACGGGGAATCCAAAAAAAAAAAAAAAAAAAAAAAAAAAAAAACAATCATAAGCCATGT
Organism: Puccinia polysora; assembly: GCA_025617555.3. Taxonomy (NCBI): domain Eukaryota; kingdom Fungi; phylum Basidiomycota; class Pucciniomycetes; order Pucciniales; family Pucciniaceae; genus Puccinia; species Puccinia polysora. The sequence continues at coordinate 10,429,853 of CM062622.1, read as the reverse complement.
TTCAATCATTGTGGAAGATGAACAAAAGTAGAAAAAAAATACTGGTCCATTGATGATGATAGCCCCCCCCAAAAAAAAAGGTCAGTCAGTCATTGATCAATCAATGAGCCCAAGTAGGAGAGGGAGAAGGGGGTCAAGGGGCTCACCTTGGCAAATCAGCAAGGCAGGGTGGGGGTCAGTTGGCGGGCCAAAGAGGGGGGTGGGGCCCTGGGTCAGTTGGTTGGGTGGCCAAGGAGGGGGGGTCAGTTGGTCAGTCACCCGGCTAAGGAGGGGGGTGGCAGCAGGTTGGTTGGCGGGTTGGTCAGCCAATGGAGGGGGGCGGTTGGGTTGGCTGGGCAGGTTGGACAATGGAGGGCGGGGGTGTCATTGGTTGGCCGATGGAGGGAGGCGGGGTGGGTTGTTGGTTGGCCAAAGGAGGGGAGGGGGGGCATTGGTTGGCCAAAGGAGGGGGGGGCATTGGTTGGCCAAAGGAGGGGAGGGGGAGGCGTTGGTTGGTCAGCCAAAGAAGGGAAGGGGGGGGTGCGGTTGGCCAAGCAAGCCAGGGGGGGCGGGCCACCAAGCAAGCAAGGGAGGGGGTGCTTTGGTCTGCCAAAGGAGGAAAGGGGGGTTTTGTTGGCTGGCTGAAGGAGGGGAGGGGGGGGAGTGCGGTTGGCCAAGCAAGCAAGGGGAGGTTGGGCCGTTGTGGGTTGGCCAAAAGAGGCAAAGGGGGGCTTTCGTTTGCCGGCTGAAGGAGGGGAGGGGGGCGGCTTCCAAGAAAGCAAGGGGGGGCGGGCTGTTTTCAGTTGGCCAAAGGAGGCAAGGGGGGGCTTTGGTTGGCCGGCTGAAGGAGGGCGGGGGGGGGTGCGGTTGGCCAAGAAAGCATGGGGGGAGCAGCTTTGCGTGGCCATTGGCATTGGCAAGCCAAGGGGGAAGGGGTGAGAGGGGGGGAGCAAGAGGGAGGGGGGGTGTTAGTTGGGAGCAAGGGGGAGGGAGGAGGGAAGGGGCTCACCTGAGGCATTGAGCAAGGCTTTCGGGGGGGACCTAAAGGTTGATTGATCATTGGATCAGCAACCAATGACCAGCAGGAAGAGGAAGAGGGGGATGGGGCTTACCAGGGTTGCCAACTAAAGGAGGAGGTGAGACAGTGAGTGAGGTGAGGTGAGGTGGTGATGGTGGGTGAGGTGGAGGTGGTGGGTGAGGTGGAGGTGGTGGGTGAGGTGGAGGTGGTGGGTGAGGTGGAGAGTGGACCGGTGGTGGGTGAGGAGGAGAGTGGACCAGTGGTGGGTGAGGAGGAGAGTGGACCGGTGGTTTGGTGGGGTGAGGTGCTTGGTTTGGAATTTTTGATTCTGTTTTTTTCTAAGTCCACCAAAAAAAAAAAATTAAAGTCAGCCTTGGATGCTTGGTTGAAAAACTAAAACCAAAAAAAGATATTTCACCTATTTAAAAAACAAATGCCACACATTGAAGTGAGAGATTGTGAGGGGTAGAATCCGCTCTCTCATGGCCAAAGAAGAGGTAGAAGATGAGATGGGGATGAATTGAGGAGGATCACGAATATCTTCTTCAAATATTTTTTCCCATTCATCCTTGATTTCAGCAAGAAGGTTGTGAAGGATTACACAAGTGATAATCCAGGTGATGAGGATCTTCATGTCCTTCTAATTTTAAAGCTGGTTTTGCATCTCCTGTAAGCTGGCCCATCTTCCTTTCAGGATTCCAATGGCATTCTCAATCCAAAATTATGATTGGGCAAGATGATAGTTGAAATTGGTTTTTCCTTTTTCATTGTAAAAAAAATCCAAAACATTCCGGTATGCTGGAAATACATATTTCCCACTGGAATAATCCAAATTAGCCAGAAGGTATTGATCTTGGTAAAATTAGTTCTCTGGTTGTTGGGGAATCCCAATAAAATGTAAGAATCCAAACAGTGCTAGGCTGTGGCAGTTCTGTGGAGGGGAAAGGTGCTGTTTAAGCTTCCCTCCTGAGAGTTAGAAAAATATTTAAATGTAACCAAGATCAAGGTCCAGAAATTTTAAGTGAGGAATCAAGTAGTAAGGATAAATTTTGAGAATAGTCGGTAGCAATGGAATAGCACTATCTGAGGCAAGATCGTGTGGGTGATATTTGATCAAAAGAAGTTAAATTTTGTTTGAATTTCAAAAGAACAAGGTGGTTGTATGTGAACAATGCCCACAAGCTAATAACTCTGGTTGTCAGCAGAATATTGGGGATGATCAACTCAAGCCCCAACCAACAACCAGGTTCTCAATTGACCCCCCCAACTCTCTGCAAACAAGCGCTTGAAGGGTACCAGATAGCTTAAGGTGGCTGTACAAGACAAAGCACAATGTTTTGAGAAGCTCTGAAAGAAAAAAATAACTGATTTGAACAGGGATGACCTCAACACTTTGAAAGGAACTCAAGAGTGGGCTGGCAGAATGCAACTTTGAAAAATAACGGAGGTATAACACTCCAGGTTTTAAGATTAATAAAACCTCTTCATTGAAACATGATTGGCTCCGGAAAGATGATCAACAAAGGATTGGGACCAGTATGGTCAGAGGAAGGGATCAAAGAGTGGCTTAACACACTCAAGAATTCCAACAGACAGAATTCTCTTCAACCAGAAAGTCTATTGGTTGGTTATAAGGATCAGGCCACAGAGGTGAAAAGACTCAGGATGAAATGGATCAGTGGGTAATCAAGAGATATACCCAGGATAATGATTATTGATTATTATGATAACAGGGTGGACAGATGCACACACTCCCATGGATGAATCTGAAAAAGGTAGGGGAGAGCCCTCCTTTCATGGGCCATGGGTCCTTATAGGCTATTTACAAGAGATGACACACATAGAGCAGAAAAAGGAACACAATTTGAAAAAAGAATTTCTAAAAGAAATGAGAAAAAAAGAAAGAGGATGATAAAACACAAAATAATTGAAATAAGGGGAAGATCTTGGATGGGCGGTAAATAAGAGCTGCGGGTGGGGAAACCCATGGACATGCTGAAGGGTCCGGTCATTGCTGACCATGGATGATCAGGCAAGAGCGGTCAGAGGTGGCTGTTAGGTGAGGTTGTTTGAATGGCTGCTTGAGACGGTCAAAACGGATTTTAAAGCAAGAGGGGGTGATTATTGGAGGAGGATTCTTGGGTGAGATAGTTGGTGTGTTAGTTTAATGACTGGTTAAGGTGGGAAATGAGGGTGCAAGATTGTGAATTGAGGTGATGGGACAGTGGATGTTTGGCCAATGAGAATGCAAGAACGGTTGTTGGAACACCCGGTTGGGTCAGCAGATCAAGGTTGGGGGGAGATCAGATTGGATGGCAGGCTTGGGATTGGGGGGAGAGTAGTGTGGCTGGGGAATACTGTTGAAATAACCAGCAACAGTACCATTAGAGACAAGCAGGAGACCTTTGTCATCCAACGTAAGCCAGTGATGTTTGGTGCAAGACGGTCCAATGATGGCCTGGAAGATCAAACAATGTTTGACGGATGAAGGTTTTCTGGCTCAAGGAAAAGAGTCTTGGGAAAATGGGTGGCGTTGAGCATGAGGAATGAGAAGTGACCGCGCAAGGTGTAGGTGGAACAGGCAAAGTTGATAAATGAGGAGAAGCAACCTTGGTTTTGTGCAATGAAGCGGAGCAAGGAGAAGCAAGATTGCTGCGCACAATGACGCAGAGCAAGGAGAAGCAAGAGTGCTGCGCAATGACGTGGAGCAAGGAGAAGCAAGAGTTCTGCGCTCAATGATGTGGAGCAAGGAGAAGTGAGAGTGCCTTGCACAATGACGCAGAGAAAGGATAAGCAAGAGTGCTGCGCGCAGAGCAACAAATGGGAAATAAAGCCGCCTCAAAGATAGCTAAAAAAATCATAAAAAGTTCTAAGAAGTTTCTGCCCTGGTTCTAAGGTGTCTGTATTTGGTCATCAAATCTCTCCCTGTGAGATTTTGAGTTCAAGGCTCCGGTTGAAACACTGAAGAGGAGGTGAGGAAAGATCTTGTGACGCCAAGAGGAGCGGATCTTGGGAGTCAAGGGGGCACTCCGGTTCAGTGTAGGGAAGAACAGATAAATCAATTCCACTTGATAAAGCATCAGTATAAATAGACTAGATACATGATGGCTTACAAGTGGGAGAGAAATGTAATGAATAAATATAATGAGTATTCAATATCAGACCATTTAGAGTCCGCACAACTTGGAGGACCAATTCAGGCTGATGGAGATAAGGAAGAGCATCATGGATTCAAGATAGAGAGCCCACTAGAATTATGACTAACTAGCAAAATATAAAGAGGCCAATGGACAAGAACACTCATGAGCAATTATGGAAGGAGGCCACTTGGATTCAACATAGAGATGATACTAGATCTATGACCAACAAGTATAGAATAAAGAACATAATGGAGATGAAAACTCAAGATCTTATTATGAAAGAGGTGAACACTCTCAAGGTTTAGGCAGAACAAGCTAAGACACCAAAAATATCAACACGCCCCCTTGCCTAAAGCTTTAGGGATTTGATGAACTAGATCAGGTGGAGAACTTTAGATGAAAGCGACCAAACTAGGAAGAGGAATCAAGAATTGAAGTCGACTTTGGTAGCAATAAACCGGATGACTCAAGTAGTATCCTTAACTGCTCAACTTAAGGTAGCGAGCGAACCAAACGGAAGAGAAAACAAAGGATGAAGGCGAGAGGACAGAACTTGATGAATCAACCAAGCAAGCGCGAGGTCAGGACTTGAAGAGTTGAGGGAGTTAATGGTGATAGTTGTAGAGCGGACGCGATGGATCAAACAAAAGGGGAACTGGTGATTGATTGAGCAACTTGAGGTAACTAGGAAAGCTGGCTTTGGGCAGAACAGGTGAAACAATAAGTCCGAAGTACAAATTGCAAAGCTTTGAGATCAGAATGAGTAGAAATGTGATTTGTTGGATTCCAAAGGTTTGGAGCAAGTGGAGTTATTTGGAGCCTTCTCAGGGTACTTGACCCAGCAATTCTTGATCCAATGACCAGTCTTGTTGCAGTAAGGGCAAACTACCGACCAATTGTACATTTCCAAGTGGACTGGATTGGAGGTTTGTTCAAGAGGGTTGATCTTGGCTTGAGCTTCATACTTCTTGAGTCTCTTTAGGATATAATCAACAGTCTTGTTTTTGAATTTTTCGGATTTCTTCAAGTAGTTGAACTCCAACGGTAACTTTTACAAGGTAAGGATTATAGTCAACTCCTCCTCTAACTTTGAACCAACCAATTTCATCTTCTGTGTAGAGGCGCAAATTTTTGACACAAAGTTGTTGATTTTGGATTTGAACTTGATCTTGTTGAATTGGGAAAAGGCAAGTGTTTTATTGATAAAGTCGTCTGGCATGTAGCAAGTCTTAAGGAGATCCCAGAGGGCAATGCCATTACGTTTGTCAGATGAAGGAAAGGAACCAGCAACGTAAGAAAGATTGTCCTCATTGAGATGGTCTAAGATAAGGTTGTAAGACTTGCAATTAATTCTATCAAACAGTTTAGCATCATTGGACTCTGAGGGCAGAGGAAATTCCTTAAGGACTATCTCTAATGCATTTATGGAATCAAGTTTGCCTTCCATCGCAATGGACCAGGTATAGTAATTGTCAACAGTGAGAAGGAGTTTCTGATTGGGGAAAACAGTGGACATGGTTCAGTAGGGAGCTTTGGCTTTTAACCGTGTAAAAGTTTGAGTTAGATGCTCCGGTTGAAAGACTTAAAAGAAGGTGAGGAAAGATCTTGTGAAGACAAGAGGAGGGGATCTTGGGAGTCAAGGGGGCACTCCGGTTCAGTTTAGGGAAGAACAGATGAATGAATTCCACTTGATAAAGCATCAGTATAAATAGACTAGATACATGATGGCTGACAAGTGGGAGAAAAATGTAATGAATAAATATAATGAGTATTCAATACCAGACCATTTAGAGTCTGCATAACTTGGGGGACCACTTCAGGCTGATTTGAGATAAGGCAGAGCATCAAGGATTCAAGATAGAGAGCCCACTAGAATTATGACTAACTAGAAAAATATAAAGAGGCCACTGGACAAGAACACTCATGAGAAAGTATGGAAGGAGGCCACTTGGATTAAACATAGAGATGATACTAGATCTATGACCAACAAGTATAGAATAAACAACATACTGGAGATGAACACTCAAGAGCTTATTATGAAAGAGGTGAACACTCTCAAGGTTTAGGCAGAACAAACTAAGACACCAAAAATATCAACACTCCCCAGCTGACAGAATGTCCCTAGTCTGCATCCAGGTTTGAAGATATTGAAAGAAAAAAAAGAAGCAAGGAAATTGGGCTTTTGCCAAATCATACTTAAAGCCGCCCTTGAAGCTGTGCCAATACTCTCCGAAGAGAATTACTTTATTTGGAAAGACTGGATATCCATCCTACTAGAACTCAAGGGCGTGAAGGAAGCCCCGGAAAACAACTCAAAAATTCATAGCCCTACAGACAATATGGAAATTCGAGTTATTCTTTTATCAAGAATTGACTCAATTACCCACAACAATGTAGTCAACTCCTCAAACGTAAACTCTTTAAAGCTTCTCTGGCAAACTATAAAAGAAAGATTTGCGTTGTCTCAAACTGCCAACTGCGCTCGTTTATTCAACAAATTCCTCTATCAGCAATTCAAATCGGACTCCATCAAATCCTTCATCACTGATTCCAAAACCTCAATGAAAAAGATGGTCAATGTGGGAATCGACTTACCGGAAGATATTCTTGCCTATCATCTCCTGCTCAAATTTCCACCCTCTCTTCATTCCCTCAGACAGCAAATGATGCATTCGGATAAGATTGTTACGGTGGACCTAGTCCTAAATCACCTCACGCAACTTGACAATGAATCCCGGGCCAAGTCTAAAGATGTCCAAATTTCAAGGACTGCCCTTATCACTTCCAATAATCAAAAAAAAACCATCCCGAGAGAAGTTTGTTGCACCCACGGATTCCAAAACCCTCTCTCTCCAGATCATACTGAAGATAAATGTTGGCACAAGCACAAGAATCTTGCACCCGCGTGGTGGAAAGAAGCTCAGGCTAAATGGCGAGCCCAATCCAACTCAAATCCAAAGAATAAAGAGGTCGCTTGCTATCACGCGCTACTCACAGCTGGGATTGAAGAGGCTAATTCCAACAATTGTATTATCCTTGACTCTGGCCCATTGTGCCACATGTTTAATTCTCCGGATTTCTTCATTTCCCTTACTAATAGTCCTGGAGACAAACCAATTAACACTGGAAAAGAAGGAGCTCAATTTCCCATCAACAGAAGAGGAGATGTCCGACTGAAATGGAAAAACTCTGATGTTGTTCTCTCCAATTGTTTCTTTGTTCCCGATTTAGTGGTAAACTTAATAAGCCCCGGGGAACTCATCACTTCAAAAGAGTGCTATCTTTCTTCTGCGCGAAATCAATTCTTTCTTTTTACCAAATCGGCTCACCTTGCTTTCTCTGGTTTCATTCAAGGAAATCTGTTTGTGCTAAATCAACCCTCTAGCATAGGCCATAACTTGAAGTTCTGCTATTTAACCAAGAAGGAATCAACAAATGATCAAATCAAGTTTCTCCACCAAGCATTTGGACATGCTAACTCTGTCCGTCTCAAAAATTTGTTTCCTGAACTCTGTTCCAATCTTCTCTCTAATTTCCAATGCAAAGACTGCGTCTTCTCCAAATTAACCAAATCTTCATTCAAAAATACGTCAAATCTTTCTTCTAAACCATTCCAACAACTTCACATTGATCTAATCGGCCCAATCAACCCACCAGCCAGAAACAATATGAACTATATCATGACAATCATGGACAACTTTTCCGGCTTTATTTCTGCTATTCCGCTTCAACACAAGTTGAATGCCTGTCAACAACTAATAACAAAGCTTAACTTTGAGAAACAGAAGAGAGGTTGTTTTCCTGCCACCATCTGCACAGATGGTGGAGGAGAATTTGCCTTGTCTGAACTCAAAGAATTCTTCCTTTCAAATTCTATTCAACATCTTGTCTCTGAGCCATATCATCACAAACACAACGGGAAAGTAGAACAAGCTAATGGTACTCTTACTGAATCAATTAGAGCCATTCTTTGCAGCTCAGGTCTTCCTATCAATCTATGGGCCAAAATCGCGAAGGCTGCTTGCTTAGCTCTCAACCAAATTCCAAACACTCCTTCCTCTCTCTCTCCTTATCAACTCTTCACTAACAAAGTGCTTCCTCAAACTTATTTCCATCCAATCGGCTCCAAAGTCGCCTACCTCAACAAAAAAATTTCCCAAGGCCAAAAGTTCAAGGACCGGGATCTTGTGGGCACCCTTGTGGGTTACAACCCGGCCTTTCTCTCTTATCAAATTCTTAAACCTGATCAATGAATTATCTCTTCCAAACATTTAAATTTCATCAAATCTAAAACCTTTCCCCAGTCATCTTGTCCAGACTCTCAATCTTCTTCTGAAGAAAATTTAAAGATTCATTTTGACGACAATTTTCCTCTCTCAAACATCAACTCCCTCCGGATCAATTCTAACGACGCTATCAACTTGGCTTCTTCTCCCAAAAACAAATCTAGCCCTGTTTCTCCTAATATTCACAAAAACTTCTCCAACTCATCCTCTGATTCCTCTTACTCTCTCAAAACACAACTCATTCCCCAATACTCGCTTAGAGATTGATCAAGTCTGAACCCTCCTCAGCAGTTTGGATACCACCACTACTTTGTTCCCAAGACTTACAAACAGGGAAAGAAGTGCCCTGATGCTCCCAAATGGGATTTATCCATGGATTTTGAACTTGATGGAATCAAAAAACTCAAAGTTTGGGATGACTACAAAGGTCCTGAGCCCATGAATCCGTTAAACACAACATGGGTCTACCGATTGAAAGACAATTTCCATGGCGATCCCCTGATTTTAAAAAGCCTTCTCTGTGTCCAAGGTTTTGATCAAATTTACGGAATGGATTACCAAGACAAGTTTTTGCCCATGGGAAAAGCGGCTTCTCTTCAAATGGCCCTTCTTTTTGGTCTCTACCACTCCCTTCCTATCACCCAACTCAATTTTAAAAGTGCTTTCTTACATGCTCCTCTCTCAGACAAAGTCATTATCAAAGGACCAAAAGGCTGTAAACGTGAAGCAAAGTTTCTCATTCTAAAAAAATCTGTTTATGGTCTCAAGCAATCACTGGCGAACTGGTTTTCCACTCTCACGTCATGGATTCTTGAGCAAGGATTTCATGAGTCCATCTCTGACCCTTGTCTCTACATTCATTCTCAAGTCAATTCAGTTCTCTTCTTTCACGTTGACAATATTATTTTAGTGGGATCCGGAGAGAATTTTCTCTCTAATTTTCTGTCAAGATTTCCCAACTCCAGTCATCACAAGCCTAATACTATTCTAGGGATGAAGTACGAACAAACCAAATATTCAATTCTCTTATCCCAACTGAAACATATCAATCACGGACTTGAAGAGCTAAAACTGACCAATTGCAAGCCTTCTTCAATTCCGCTATCCACAAATTTCAACCTCACTCCTGCCTCTGACAACAAACATGAAGAGTTCAAATCTCTTAATATTAATTATTGCTCTGCAGTTTTTCTAATGAACTACATAGCATGTCTCACTCTTCCCGACTTGAGCTTTGCAGTCTCCAGTTTAGCTTGTTTTTGCAAAAAACCAGGTATTTGACACTGGAAAGAAGTTAAGCAATGCTGGAAGTACCCCAAGGCTACAAAAAATCTTAAACTCACTCTTAGGATCTTGGACACTAACACTGAAATTAAATGCTACAGCAACGCCTCATGGGGCGACAATCTTGACACAAGACGTTCTCAATCCGGCCACTTGTCCATTCTTTTTGGTTCCCTTTTATCTTGGAGAAGCTACTGTCAACAAAACGTAACTCATTCCACTACCAAATCGGAGCTTAATCCCTTAGTGGATTTGTTTCTTGAAAGCATTTGGATGAAAAGTCTTGTTTCAGAACTTTGGAAAAAGAAAATTGAATCCAGACTGCATTTTGTAGACAACAAAGGACTGGACGACAAATTAAAGAAGTTTGGGTGCCATTCCAAAACTTGTCATATTGATATCAAGACCAAAGGCCTACGTGAGGAACTGAAACTGGGAAACTTAGTGGTTGAATTAATCTCATCCTCCAAAATGAAAGCCAACGGTCTTACAAAGGCCCTTAATGCATCCTTGATTACAAAACAAATCCATTTAATTGATCCAGCTTTCACTCATCCGGCTCCAGTCATACCAGTCACGGGGGGTGTTGAATGTTAAAGACATTCTCTCTGTCTCTTTACTTCTTTATTCTGTTTTATTCTCCTTCTTCCCTTTTTTTTCAGTCTTCTTCTATTTCTATTTCTATTTCTTTCCACTTCTTTTTCTTCTTTCTTTTCCCATCTTTCACAGTCTCTTAGATGTAACCCAACCTCTAAACTCAAGCGCGCTCCCTCTCAAACCCACAGCGCTTTCACGTACATGTTACAGACTCTAAGTTCACCAAAAAGGTTCTGCGCCATCCTAGATTCTCCGGGACCTCGATTGTTCTTTCTTGACCTCTTAAAATCAACACTCTTCCTTTTTGTTCTCAACTCTTCACTCTTACTCTTTTCTTTCTCGACATCACACTTCCATTCCCGATCTTCCTTCTCAACTCACTAAGACCTACCTCATCAAATATTCTGTCTGGTAAGACTGTTCTCCATATCTTCCAACAAATGCAATCTCCACCCTCACTACTTATGTCAACTCACTTTCTTCTCAAGATCTGAACCTGCCAACTCTTTTGACCAATTGAACTTCATCTCCGGAACTTCACCTCCCCTCAATCTCTCACCAATATTCTCTCAGATCTAAGTGCTAAGAATCTTTCAACTTGATTTCTGTTTCTTGTCACTCATCTTCTTGTCTTCTTTCTTTCTAAAACCCTTTTCCTCTTCTCAACTGATTCTTGTGTCTCTCAGCCCTCTTTATGTCTTTTCTTCTACTTTAATCTCTCAGAAATCTCACAGGATTTACATGATCTGATCTACATTCTCAAATCATCATGGCACCACAATTTTTCTTATAACCTTTTTCCATTCTTTTGTTTTTGTTTTGTTTTCTTTTCTCTCTCCGCTACCTACTTCCTGCTACTTCCTGTGTGCTTTGTCCTGTGCGCTTTTTCTCTGGTTTCCATTTGCCAGCTTGTGTGCACAACACCAAATTAACCTGCTGCCCACACTTCAAACTCAAAGCTTCAAGACAACATCATTATAAATTGGATCTCCTGGCTCAGACTCTGGGGAGGTTCTCTTTGTGCAACCAAAAGATTGAACCACTGACCCTAGGCCTCTGAGTCAGGTAAGTACTCGGATTGATCTCAAGATTCCTCTCCTCAGCTCATCAAACCTCTTCTTCCACAATTACCTCTACACTTCAATACGCTACTCAACCCACTCAGCTCACCCTGATCTCAACCCTGCTCACCACAACAAGTCTCCATTCTCACTTCTCACAGCCTCTTACTTCCTTCTTCTTCTCATTCCTCTTTCCTCAAATTCTGCACATCAGAGTCTGTATGGTCCTTTTAGGTGAACTGCTGCTAGCTTGTTGTCTTTTTTGCAACCTTTCTAGTCATTATTCCGCAACTGAAATTAAATCCTTTTAGTTTCAAAAACTTTACAGATTTAAAGTCCCATCACTACCTTCAAGAACCAGCAGATAACAGACCATGTCAGATCCCAAGGACAACGCCCAGCCTAAACTGAACATTCCCCATCTGAACAACTCCAAATTCCCAGCCTGGCTTCTTCGGATCAAAAGCTACCTTTGAAGGAAGGGCCTTCTTGAACTGGTCACCAATCCTCCACCCTCACCTGTTTCTGCTACACAACGGAAGAAACTCTTTGAAGCTTCCGACATCATCATCCAGCATCTAGGCGACTCCGCGTTTGAAGCTGTTGTGAACTCAGAAAACAACAGTGAGCCTCATGAGATCTGGAAGGCAATTCTATCTAGATACGCGTCCCAATCCGCCAATAACCATGGTAGGATATGGCTAAACTTCATTTGATCTAAATACAAAGGCAACCTAAATCTCTATATCAAAGAATGCTAAAAGCTGATGAACAAACTATCCATGGTTTTTCTTGAAGTTCCTTCAGACATATTAAGCTATACCATCCTGGCCAAATTACCCAGAGCCTTCTTCCACCTGGTCAACACAATCATTCTCAACAATGCCCTCCTTCTTGATCCCACTGGCGTTCTCAATAAACTCTGCAATATAACACATCTGGAATCCTCTCAACTGACAACAACCAAAACTTCCTCTGAATTGAATCCCTCCACTTCCTTGCATAAATCTGCTCAGAAGAAGAAGCCAAATCATCCATGTTCTAAGAACCACCACAATCCCCTTGCGGAACACCCCAAGGACAAGTGGTGGTTCTTACACACTCACTCAAGACCTGACTGGAACAAACAAGCCAACACCAATCTTCACGCTACCAAAAATATTCCCAGCCTTCCCTTGGAGAACACCCAGGATGTTGAGCTGCGCTTCAACTCTAAGATTTACCTGACCACAAAGACAAATCTCTCCCAACTCCCAGTTCTCAACTCTGGTGCTAGTCACCACATAGTCAATGATCCTTGGTTCCTTTTTGACGTCTTGCCTGTGAAGATTGAGGTTGGAACTGGTTTTTCCAACAAATCCCTCACAGACATGCATTTTGGCTCGGCCAAACTGATAAATAACTTAGGAGTTGAGCTCAAATTGAGAAATGTACTTCTCATTCCGTCCATCAATTGATGTCTCAAGAAAATCTTCACCAAAGTTGGTTTCTCTGGATTTTAGGTTCTATGCGGCAAATATCTTTTCATTGGATCCACTTCCAACCATCTCACGGAACTGTGCGGCACTAGCTTTTCTATCAGTAACCAACCAGAAGTCCTTCTCAAAGAGCCCTCTTCCATGTGGCATGCTTGCCTCAGTCATCCAGGTCCCTCAGCTGTCAGCTCTCTGATACCAGGAACCTTGCAGTCCTTTAGCTACAGAGAGTGATAAAAGAACTTGGAGCAATCATATTCCAAAGAATAAACACTTTAAAGCTCCAATAATGGTATGGTAAGAGCAAGTGCAAGGTTTATTTGGTTTGGTTATAAATATTTTAAATATAATATAAAAAGAGGGGCCACAGTATTATACTACTGGGGATCTTTACAGAATAGCAACCTCTTCTTCAAGGGGCCTCCTTAGGCAGTTTAAGAACCTTGGAATAAATATGGGTGCCTTAGAAAGGACTTATTCCACTAATGGCCGGGCTTAAAAGCACAAGTGGCCTAGACAGGAAGGGAAACACTCACTCTGAGCACTTGACCACGAAAATCCTGGAATAATTGGAAGGGTTTCAGAGCAGATGGGGTTGGTTGCTTGACTAAACTTCAATGGTTGATTGGTTAATAAAGGTAAATAATACTACTACAGACTAAGTCATAAATCACTTGCTTATCTTCATATAAGCACTTGATTAACAATGACACCGTGTCTGATTGATAATAAATAATTCCTGATAACTGATTAACTGATTGGAAACAGAAGGGCAAAAAGAGCCTGTTTAAATATTCTTTTTGGGTGCTTGAGGACCTCTAGAAGGGGTACTAGCCATGGGCTGAGGCTAGGGGGGCAATCAGGGTAGGATTGGCACGTCCTCAAAGTGCTGTTAGCCTGCTGGCTTTAGATCTGTCAAGGAACAGCTCCTTTTTAGCTGCAGGATCTGTTAATCAATAGATTAGTCATTTTGCTGATCCTGCACTGATCCTCAATTTGTACAGTAAGTACTGGTCCAAAGTGAGCAGACGTGGATGTTTATTGATTCTCCATCCTCTGCTGATCTTGTTTGTAATTTTTAATAATTTTTACGACCACTCCTTATGTAGTTTCGTGGTCTTTGAAGGTTCTGATCAACTTATTGCGTGGTGAGTCTGGATCTTTATTTAATTAATAAAAAATACTAAAAATTAGTTACTAACTAATTTTAATTGATTTTTAAGGTTTTTGAACCATAATCTATGCTCGTGTGGTAGCTTTACATATGTAGTGTAGATCCTACTATATTGTAGCTTCTCTGAGCGGTACCTGGATGTCATAGGAGGCGCGGGGATCAGTCCATTCAAATGCGCGCGTGGACTGATCCGCTGCTCAGATGCGCGCGGGGGACTGTACCGCTGCGCGCTTGACTAGGTCACAGGATTACCTGCGCGGGAATTCAGTTGCGCGGGAGTTCAGCGCTGTAGGGACGCGGGGCTGCGTGCGGGAGTTGGCGTACGCCGGAGTCCCACGCTGTAGGGACGCGGGGCTGCGTGCGGGAATTGTGACAAAACACAATTTCCCGTGTAACTCCTAAACTACACACAACACCTGGATTTCGACTGAAATTTAGGTGTGAAACCTATACATGACATATCATGTGAAATATTAAAATGGCTAAGAGGTGCCATACTGGTGCCGTGGTCATTTACCATTTTGTATTAAATTAATTAAAAAATATAAGGAGTAAGAATTCAAGGGTGGGGTCAGTGAGTGACCCTACCTTATTTTGGGTGGAGAATCCATTTCTGCAATAATATTTATGGATTTCCTACTCCTTCATTTTATAATAATTTTATTTATTCATTTATCTTTGTTCCTTTTAATTTTGTTAATATTATTATTGTTGTTGCTTTGTCAGGTTGCTCTGTGCTAAGTAGCAGGCTGACATCAGCTTTCAAGACACTTGATCTGTCCAAATCATCTGACTCATTCTCCTGTGAGACTTTTTAAACCTGAAAAGGAACTGCTACTCCTTTCAAACACCATTTCAAGCCTGTCTCTGAAGTCCTAGAAGTGGTTCATCTTGATTTGGTGGGACCAATTCAAGTAACCTCTAATCTAGGATTTGGTCACTTCCTCTCTATTAACAACCAGTTTTCAGGTCACAGGTGTCAGCTTGCTACTATGTACAGAGCAAAACTGTCAAATAGTAACACAAAACTATGAAAAATAAGAATATCTCAATTAAAAAAATAAAGAGTGATAAATCCAAAAATAATATTACGGGAATGGATTCCTCACCCAAAATTAGGTAGGGTCACTCACTGGGCCCACCCTTGAATTCCAAGTCCTTATATTTTTAAAATAATTAAAAAGAAAAGTACTAAAAATTACAACACCAGTATGGCACTTTTTTGCCATTCTAATATTTCACACGTAATGCCACATATAGGGTTTACACCTAAAATTCACTCAAAATTGAGGTGTTGTGTATATTTTAGGAGTTACACGCGGAAATGTGTTATGTCACAATTCCCGCGCGAAGCCCTGCATCATTACATATCCCTACGTACTAGTAGCAGCAGATTCCCCCGTACTAGAGACCCGCGCGCAGCTCATTCTGCCACGCACGCAGCCAATCCTACCCCCCGCGCATCTGTACTAACCAATCCCCACGTCTGGATCAGTTGTGACTAATCTGACAACCAGGTACTGCTTAGAAGAGCTACAACCTAGTTAGGAGTGCCTAGTATATGTAAAAAACTGACATATGCATTACTAATGATCTAAAAAGATCAAAACTTAAATAAAATTAATGAAAATTAAGTTTAAAACATTTTTTAATCATAAACCAAAGATCAAGGATTATCATGTAAATCACTGATCCTGATATTTGAAGACCACAAAACACTACAAGGAGTGTTCATAAAAATTATTAAAAACTATCTAAATGATCAGCAGATGATGCAAAATACATAAAAATCCACATCTGCACGCTTCAAGACAATATAAATAGTAAAAATGAAGGATGAGTACAGAATGATTAAATTTACGCCATAACAGATTAACAGATCCTGTGGCTAAAATAGTACAGAAATCCAGCAGATCTAAGGACAGCTGATTGACAGCACCAAGTGGACGTGCTAATCTTGCCCTGACTGGCTTAACAGCCTCATCCCACAATCATAAACCTCTCTACGTGCCCTGAGTAGATCAAAATCACCCCAAAAAGGTATTTATACAGACCTCTTTGGATCCATTATTCCATCATCAGTTACCAGGAATTATTTATTATCAATCAGAAACCATGTCATTGTTGATCAAGTGCTTATATGAAGATAAGAAAGTGATTTATGACTTAGTCTGTAGTAGTATTATTTACCCTTATTAACCAATCAACCATTGAAGTTTAGTCAAGCAATCTACCACATCTGCTCTGAAACCCCTCCAATTATTCCAGGATTTTCGTGGTAAAGTTCTCAGAGTGAGTTTTAACCTTGCTGTCCTGGCCATTTGTGCTGTTAAGCCCGGCCATTAGTGGAATAAGTCCTTTCTAAGGCACCCATCTTTATTCCAAGGTTCTTAAACTGCCTAAGGAGGCCCCTTGAAGAGAGGTTGCTAGTCTGTAAAGATCCCCAGTAGTATAGTACAGTGGCCCATCTTCTATATTATATTGAAAACCATTTACTACCAAACCAATTAAACCTTGCAACTGCTCTTATTAAATCATTTATTTGAGCTTCTAAGTTTTTATTATTGGAATAATAATTATTATTATCATTCCAGCATTTTTATCACTCTCTGTAGCTAAAGGACTGCAAGTTTCCTGGTATCAGAGAGCTGACAAATGGGGGTCTGGCCGGGAAATATCCTTAAATTATGAATTCTTAATTATTTATTCCTTGGACCAGTCTCTTTATTTTAAAAAATAAGTTAACATACTTATAACCTACATTTTTGATCATTTGTTTCTCTAGTGGATCTTAAGACCAACAGAGAATTGATCAATTGTTTTTTGAAACTTCTTAAAAAGAAAAAAGAAGAAAAACTCCATAAATTTTTCCCTGTTATTATAACTCCTGAGCAACAACAGGAGAAATTAATTCATTATAAACAACAGGTTATAAAGGACAAAGAGTTTGAGCTTGAAAGAATTATCAATTTAAATTCATTATTAAGGAAACATAAGGAGTGGAAAATTTATCAAAGGAAGCTTTATATTTATAAACTAAATAACCCTGAAGATAAAGAAAAATCCAAAAATAATAAAAGTGATCATTTTTTCTAAAAAACATCATTTTAACATGTAAAAATACAAAAAAATATTAAACTGATATTTTTTTGTTTTTATCCATCTCAGTGGATTTTTTTTTGGTGATCTCATTGACCAGGAACTCCTAGAGGATGTCCCAGACAGTGTAACATTGGACTTACCCTTGGATTTATCCCAGGATCTGATTGGAACTCACTCAGACCCCGTTGGAATACCCCCCAAGGATAGTTGTGATCCCAACCAAGTGTTGGTACCCTGGAATTTAAATCTAAGGAAGTTAAAATATATATATAAAATTATTAAAAATATAAAACACACAAAAAATATTATTTTTATATTTTTAAAGTCTTTTTTCAAAGTTTCAACAAAAGACTAACTCATTTTTTGGTGCTATGTATCAAAAAAGGCACAACACCTGTGCAACAGGTAGATCCTTGTTGTATGGATCTCTGCCCGGAGGAACCCCTGTGCGCAAGGACTCCAGTTGCAAGCGCAATGAGGGGACTCAAACCCGTGACCATAGCATCACACGGGACGACAACTGCGATGACTGCGGCCGCCAACTCAACCAACAGACTGTTAGAGAACCATCCGACGCCCACCATTTTATCACAGGAGAGTACAGGTCCTCCTACGCCACCCCAGCTGGACTCAACCAAGGAGGAAAGAGTCAAAGTATTAGTGAAAGAGCACGTGAGCTATTGGGAACAATTCAGGTTGGCTCAGACCCAGGAGGATCAACCAGGTAGAAGAAAAGCCATTTCTCAGGCAAAGAAATCTCAGATTTCTCTGCAAAAGTTGATCTCAAAGAAAGAAGTAGAAGGCTACGTGCAGAACTGGTATCCTTGGGATCAGTTAGCTTCATTAAAGGGAAAGGAATCCAAAAAGAAGAGGTCCTCAGCCCATCAGAAGTTGAGGAACTCGAAGGATTGGGACAGCATAATATCCTTAGCCAAGAAGTGGAAAAAGGTGTACCCCAATTAGATGTAGAAGCTCTTAATAGCTTTTCTGTAAATGTGTCTCACAATTTTACTATCATTAGCCAATGCTTTGACAAAGTTTATCAACAATTGAACAAATTGAGTTTGAATATTTTCAGAGGGATTGACACTCAGTCTCAGATTATGAGAATTGATGAGTTGGAAATACAACAAATCAAGGATATTATAAAAGCTAGTAAGTAGGGTAAAAGTTACACTTCAGGCAAAACATGCTATGCTACTGGTTTAATTAAAGGTTCCCCTGTTAAGTTACTTCTAGAAAGTGGAGCCTTTTTCTCTTGTGTTGGTTCAACTTATCTGGAGAAACAAAACCCAAACTGGAAACTGAACTTACTACCAGTACCTCAGGCTAAGTTCAGCAGTTGTAATTTTTCTCTCAATGCTTTTGGAGTATTGTCGTCTGATATCATACTCCCCCACTCTAAAGGATCACTCAAACTGAAAATTGAATTTGTAGTGCTCCAAAACAGAGTGTGTGATTATTTTATCCTTGGAAATGATTCTCTTTGCTTGTATGGTATAGATGTATTCCAAAGCAAAGGTAGATACTTCACTATAGGTGGAAACTGGAATAAGAAGATCCAAATATGTAATGTCAATGCTCAAACTTCTGATTCAACTTATGAAAAGCACTTAGAGATTTTCAATCAGGAATACTTCTCTCAAGCTTCTTTGACTTCCCTTCTAAATGAAGAACAAAAACGGGATATCCTACAAGTATGCTTTGAAAATCAGAATGCTTTCTGTACCAAGGATTACCCCATTGGTATAATCAAAGGACATGATATGATCCTAACTCTAACCATTAAGCCTCCTTACCCACCTAACCTCGGGGGACCTGCTTACCCTTTTAGTCCAAAATCTAGAGCTTCTCTGGAAACCCATATTCAAGAGTTGGTTGACTTACAAGTCTTAAGGAAAGTAGGCCACAATGAACAAGTGGATATTACTACCCCAGGAATTATAACTTGGCACAATGATAAGTCAAGAATGGTTGGAGATTTTAGAATGCTTAACAACTACACCCAAGCTGATTATTATCCAATTCCAAGAATTGACCATGCTCTGCATAACCTGTCTAAGGCTAAGTGCATCACTACCATGGACATGCTGAAAGTTTTTCACCAAATACCTATCAGCCCTGATAGCCGGAAATTCATGAGAATTGTCTGTCATTTGGGAATTTATGGGTATCTTAGGATGCCTTTTGGTATTGAAAATGCTCCTTCTCATTTTCAAAGGATGATGGACATTGTACTAGGATTATTCATCAGACAGGGATGGATGATGGTATACATTTATGATGTTATCATTTACTCTGATCATTGGGATACTCACATGGAGAAATTAAGGCTAGTCCTCAAAACCATCTCTTCCGTGGGATTGAAAGTATCAATGAAAGAGTGTAATTTTGGCTACGGGGAACTCAAAGCCTTAGGACACATTGTCTCTGGACTAACCTTAGCTGCTGAACAAAACAAGATAGCAGCAGTAATGAATAGGCCTATGCCTCAGAATAAAACTGAACTCCTATCCTTTATCAGCTTCTGCAGCTACTATAGGAAGTATTTACCAAATTTTTCTCTTCTAACCAAATGTCTGTAAGAGATTTGCAACAACACCATGGTGTTTGAAATGACTCATGACAGAGTCAACAACTATGAGGAACTCAAAATGGCAATGACTTCAGCTCCAGTACTGATCCAGCCAGATTATTCTAAACCTTTCAAACTCTACATAGATGCTAGCATGGAAGGGCTAGGAGCCGCGTTACACCACAAAGTAATAGAGGATGCCAAACCAGTGGAAAAACCTATACTCTTCTTATCAAGACAAATTAAAGACACTGAGAAAAGGTATGGTGAAAAAGCCAAATGGAATGTCTTGCCTTAGTATGGGCTCTAGAGAAACTCCATTATTACTTAGAAGGCACCAACTTCACTTTTATTACTGACTGCAACGCTGTCAGGACATTGATGAACATGAAGACCCCTAGTAGGCATATGTTGAGATGGCAGATAGCTATACAACAGTACAGAGGTCAGATGACCATAGTTCATCAAGCTGGGACTAAACATCAGAATTCTGATAGTATAAGCAGGAATGCGTTAACCAATGACCCAAGTAACCCTGCTTATGATCCAGAGGATAATGATATCATCCCTATCCTCATCATTAACAGGTTAAACATTGAAGCTCCCATAATGGGAATCCACATTTGTGAATTGAATGAATCATTGTTCAACTACATCAGAGAATCTTACGGTTCTGGCATAAAGACTCTGATCAATATTATGGAAAGTAATTCTCCACCTTCTGAATCAATCAATAGCCTATCGGAACCTCTTCTGAAACCATACAAAGCAGGAAGGTTCACCATATGGGATGGTCTTGTATACTATAGGCATCAAAATTCAAGGGTTATAGTATTAACTAAGGACAACCATATCAAATATGTTCTGGCTGAGTGCCATGATAACTGCTCATCTGGTCATTTATTGGCTGATAGAACCTTGGATAAGGTTAAACAAACTTCTTGGTGGGTTAATTGGAGAGAATCTACTATACAGTATGTTACCAGTTGTGAAACTTGTCAGAAGTCCAACAGGACTACTGGGAAACGGTTTAGTCTACTGCAAAAGATTGCTGAACCCAAGAAAAGATGGGAGATCATCAATATGGACTTTGGCACTGGACTACCACCAGGAGGAGCCTATTCCTATAACTCACTGTTAGTCATTGTGGATAGGTTCCCCAAGAAAGCAAAGTTCCTGCCTAATCACAAAGAAGACATTGCTATGGAAGTTGCCCTGTTATTTTGGAACAGACTCATTGCTGATGTTGGAGTTCCCAAGATTATTATCAGTGACACAGATCCTAAATTCACCTCTGAGTTCTGGAGGAATCTTCATGATATGCTTGGAACCACCTTAGCTTTCTCTACGGCTTATCACCCTCAGACGGATGGATTAGCTGGAAGTATGATTCAGACCCTGGAAGACATGCTCAGGAGATTCTGTGGCTTTGGAATAGAATACAAGAATTCTGACGGTTATTGACACAATTGGGTTAGCCTTTTACCTGCACTGGAGATAGCCTACAACAGTAGCAAGCACTCTAACACTAAGGAAGCACCTTACATACTGGAAAGAGTATGGATTCCTAGATTACCCAAGGATAACCTTAACCACCAGCTAACCAATATTCACCCTACATCAATTGATTTCAAAAACATGATAGATGTAGCCAAAAAACATGCTGTTAAGTGTTTCCAAGATGCTGTGGAATATAACCAGCAAAGTTGGGATAAAACCCATAAGGAACCTGATTTCAAAATTAGTGATCAAGTCTTGATCTCTACCACTAACTTTACCAACTTGGGTGGAAATAGAAAGCTTAGACCAGCTTATGTTGGACCTTACACCATTAATAAAATTCATGGTAAAAATGCTGTGGAAGTAATCCTCAGTGATGAGCTTTCTAGGAAACATCCAGTCTTCCCAGTAAGCCCCATCAAACACTACCACCCAAGGAATGGAGAACATAATCCTTCACCTGCAATACCTGTTACAGAAGAACCTGAAAAGGACAAAGGAAAAATTAGCAAGATCCTTAAGGATAAAAAAGATAGGATCAATGGAAAAGACGTCAGACTCTACCTGGTTAGATACAAGGGAGAATCAGCTGATAAAGATGAATGGTTGCCTGAAAATAATATCCCTGACAGACCTATACACCTGAGGACATACAGAGCCGACAGGAGGCATTAACCCAAAATCTTTTTCAGATATAGACATATCTTGGAGTGGGGGAATGTCAGCTTGCTACTATGTACAGAGCAAAACTGTCAAATAGTAACACAAAACTATGAAAAATAAGAATATCTCAATTAAAAAAATAAGGAGTGAGAAATCCATAAATATGATTACAGGAATTAATTTCTCACCAAAATTTAAGTTGGGTCACTCACTGACCCCACCCTTGAATTCCAAGTCCTTATGTTTTTGAAATAATTAAAAAGAAAAGTACTAAAAATTACAACGCCAGTATGGCACTTTTTGGCAATTCTAATATTTCACGCCTATTGTCACGTAAAGGGTTTACACCTAAAATTCACTCAGAATTGAGGTGTTGTGTATATTTTAGGAGTTACACGCGGAAATGTGTTATGTCACAATTCCCCCACGCATCCCCACATCATTACATATCCCTACTTACTAGTAGCAGTAGATTCCCGCGTATTAGAGACCCAAGCGCAGCCAATTCTGCAACACATTCAGCAGATCATACCCCGCGCGCATGTGTACTAACTGATCCCCGCCTCTGGATCAGTCATGACTAATCTGACAACCAGGTACCGCTCAGAAGAGCTACAACCTAGTTAGGGTTGCCTAGTATATGTAACCAACTGACATATGCATTACTAATGATCCAAAAAGATCATAACTTAAATAAAATTAATAAAAATTAAGTTTTAAACATTTTTAAATAATAAATCAAAGATCAAAGACTACCACGTAAATCACTGATCTTGATCTTTGAAGACCACAAAACACTACAAGAAGTGTTCATAAAAATTATTAAAAATTATCTAAATAATCAGCAGATGATGTGGAATCATTAAAAATCCACATCTGCACGCTTCAAAGCAATATCAATAGTAAAAATGAAGGATGAGTACAGAATGATCAGATTTACGCCATAACAGATTAACAGATCCTGTGGCTAAAATAGTACAGAAATCCAGCAGATCTAAGGACAGCTGATTGACAGCACCAAGTGGACGTGCTAATCTTGCCCTGACTGGCTTAACAGCCTCATCCCACAAGCAGAACCCTCTCTATGTGCCCTGAGAAGATCAAAATCACCCCAAAAAGGTATTTATACAGACCTCTTTGAATCCATTATTCCATCATCAGTTACCAGGAATTATTTATTATCAATCAGACACCGTTTCATTGTTGATCCAGTGCTTATATGAAGATAAGCAATTGATTTATGACTTAGTCTGTAGTAGTATTATTTACCCTTATTAACCAATCAACCATTGAAGTTTAGGCAAGCAATCTACCCCATCTGCTCTGAAACCCTTCCAATTATTCCAGGATTTTTGTGGTAAAGTGCTCAGAGTGAGTTTTAACCTTCCTGTCTTGGCCATTTGTTCTGTTAAGCCCGGCCATTAGTGGAATAAGTCCTTTCTAAGGCACCCATCTTTATTCCAAGGTTCTTAAACTGCCTAAGGAGGCCCCTTGAATAGAGGTTGATAGTCTGTAAAGATCCCCAATAGTATAATACTGTGGCCCCTCTTTTATATTATATTGAAAACCATTTACTACCAAACCAATTAAACCTTTCAACTGCTCTTATTAAATCATTTATTTGAGCTTCTAAGTGTTTATTATTGGAATAATAATTATTACTATCATTCCAGCATTTTTATCACTCTCTGTAGCTAAAGGACTGCAAGGTTCCTGGTATCAGAGAGCTGAAAACAGGTCCACAGCACTCCTGAAGCACAAGAATGAAGCCTACGTGGAAATCATAGATTGTGTGGCTCAAGCAGAACATCAAAACGACAAGGCTGTCAAATGCTTGATATCAGACAATGGGGGCAAATTTGTCTCCTCTGATCTCAAGACACTCTGCTCTGAGAAAGGAATTGTCTAAAACTTTGTGCCTGCCTACACGCCTCAACAGAATGGACTAGCAGAGAGGACAAATTGACTTATCCTGGAGAAGGCCCAATGTATACTCAACCATAGTAAACTCCCACCTAAATACTGGGATGAAGCTGTAAACACTGCCACTCACCTATTGAACATTCTTCCCTCCAAGGCTCAAGGCAACATGATCCCCTATCAAATTTGGCACAACCAAAATTTTAACTACAACTGTCTCAAGACCTTTTGCTGTGCCGCTTAAGCCCTAATTCCCAAAGCCAGCAGAACGTTCAAGCTCCAGCCCATGTGCCAAAAAGCAATCTTGCTTGGGTACGCTAATGAATTCTTGTCATTTTGCCTACTGGATATGCCATTGCTTAAAATATTCCTGTCTGCCAATGTCAACTTTGAAAAATCTCTCTTTCCTTCCTCTAATCTTCCTGTAAAGAAAAACTATTCCCTTGATTTATCTAATCTATCTCCTTCCGCACCCCCTCCTGACTCCATCTCCCCTCTGAACATCCCCTCCTCCAATTCAACCACCACTGCTCTCTCTACCAATCCCTCACTCAGCACTCCTGATCGTGCTCCTGCAACCTCTGTCCGTGCTCTTGACAAGCTCACCCCTGAAAATATCATGGACCGACCTTGCAGAACCCAATCCAAGGTGGGTTTACCAGCTGTCTACCTCATCGTAGACCACTCATATGTAGATCCTCAAAGCCTACAGGAAGCCCTTCAATCAAAATATCACAAGGAGTGGATTGAGGCAATGCAACTGGAGGAACTCAACCTAATCAGCTATGACGTCTGGGAGAAATCCGCTCTACCTCCCGGGAAGCACACTCTCAAATGTGTGTGGGTCTTCAGAACCAAACACAACAACCAAAACCGCATCATTGGATTCAAAGCTAGACTATGCGTCCAGGGATTCAACCAGAAATATGGATTGGATTTCTCCAACACCTTCTCCCCCACTGGTGAAAAAACATTGCTGTGACTGCTGATTGCCCTTGCGGCTTCTAAGAATATGAAGTTTTGTCAAATTTATGTGAAGGCAGCATTACTAAATGCCCCTCTTCAGGAAGAGATATACATCACTCCCCCAAGCAACATTACTGTTCCCAATGAGAAGGTCCTCCACTTAAAGAAAGCGCTCTATGGTCTCAAGCAAGACCCCTCGGCCTGGTAGAAGATTCTGTGAAAATGTCTCAAAGAAGTTGGCTATCACAGATGTGAGGCAGATCAATGCGTCTTTTGGAGTCATGAAACATACCTGTACGTACACGTTGACAACATCGCCATCTTTAACCACGATCCCAATCACTTTGTCAAGATGATATCATCCCACTTCAAAATCAAGGACCTGGGGAGTGCTTCCTTGCTACTGGGAATGAACGTGAAGCATCAAGATGATGGGTTCAAGCTCCACCAGAAATCTTATATCAAGCACATATGGGCCCAGTATCCACTACCTAACCACAAGACCTTCTCCACCGCTTTCAAACCAAATGGCACGCTTTATCCTTCCAGAAAAGAAGATCATCAAGAATACCTCTGCTCGGGTGCCAACTATTGGAAGATCATAGGCAAACTAAATCAAATAAGTATCTGCACTCAACCCAACATAACTTTTGCTGTAAATTACCTTGCGCAATTCTTGGTAAAACCTAATCTCCATCATTTTCAACCTGCGCTTTAAGTTCTGAATTACTTACAGCATTCCAGCTCTGTTGGTCTGCGGCCCCAGAAACATGACAACATATGTAGACACCAATTGGGCTTCCTGTCCTACAACGCGGCAATT
The DNA here is from genome assembly GCA_025617555.3 of Puccinia polysora. NCBI lineage: Eukaryota > Fungi > Basidiomycota > Pucciniomycetes > Pucciniales > Pucciniaceae > Puccinia > Puccinia polysora. The sequence continues at coordinate 10,404,290 of CM062622.1, read as the reverse complement.
GGTTTCTGGCCTAGTGGTTCAATGGTTGGGTTGCGTCGTGGCCTGGAGATCCAAGAAACAGCGGACATTGTCACTATCCACCACCAAGGCCAAATACAAAGCGCTTGGGGACGCCCCTAAGGAAATCAAATGGATCAAGTATCTTCTTCTCAACATTGCTCCCAATGAGGCCATCAGACCAGCCACTGTCTTTGAAGACAACGAGGGCGCCATCAAAATTGCGCTTAATCAGGCAAACCACACCAGCTTTCACACAAAGCACATGGAACCGCAATTCCACTTTATTTGTAACAAGATTCTCAGGGAAGAAATCAAGCTCCAGAAGGTGTTTTCAAAGAAAAACCTGGCCAATTTTCTCACTAAGCCAGTTCCCAGGATTGCGCTACAAACCGCTCTCAACAATCTCAACATCAAGACATGATTTGAGCAAGGGAGGCTGTTGGATTTATTTGATCTGATCTACATGCTCAAATAATCATGGCACCATGATTTTTCTTATAGCCTTTTTCCATTCTTTTGTTTTTGTTTTGTTTTATTTTCTCTCTCTGCTACCTACTTCCTGCTACTTCCTGTGTGCTTTGTCCTGTGCGGTTTGTCTATGGTTTCCACATGCCCGCTTGTGCGCACAACACCATATCAACCTGCTTCCCACACTTCAAACTCAAAGCTTCAAGACAACATCATTATAAATTGGATCTCCTGGCTCAGACTCTGGGGAGGTTCTATTTGTGCAACCACAAGATTGCACCACTGACCCCAGGCCTATGAGTCAGGTAAGTACTCGGATTGATCTCAAGATTCCTCTCCTCATCTCATCTTTCAGCTCTCTGATACCAGGAACCTTGCAGTCCTTTAGCTACAGAGAGTGATAAAAGAACTTGGAGCAATAATATTCCAAAGAATAAACACTTTAAAGCTCCAATAATGGTATGGTAAGAGCAAGTGCAAGGTTTATTTGGTTTGGTTATAAATATTTTAAATATAATATAAAAAGAGGGGCCACAGTATTATACTACTGGGGATCTTTACAGACTAGCAAACTCTCTTCAAGGGGCCTCCTTAGGCAGTTTAAGAACCTTGGAATAAATATGGGTGCCTTAGAAAGGACTTATTCCACTAATGGCCAAGCTTAACAGCACAAGTGGCCTAGACAGGAAGGGAAACACTCACTCTGAGAACTTGACCACAAAAATCCTGGAATAATTGGAAGTGTTTCAGAGCAGATGGGGTAGATTGCTCGACTAAACTTCAATGGTTGATTGGTTAATAAAGGTAAATAATACTACTACAGACTAAGTCATAAATCACTTGCTTACCTTCATATAAGCACTTGATTAACAATGACACCGTGTCTGATTGATAATAAATAATTCCTGATAACTGATTAACTGATTGGAAACAGAAGGGCAAAAAGAGCCTGTTTAAATATTCTTTTTTGGGTGCTTGAGGGCCTCTAGAAGGAGTACTAGCCATGGGCTGAGGCTAGGGGGGCAATCAGGGCAAGATTGGCACGTCCTCAAGGTGCTGTTAGCCTGCTGGCCTTAAATCTGTCAAGGAACAGCTCCTTTTTAGCTGCAGGATCTGTTAATCAATAGATTAGTCATTTTGCTGATCCTGCAATGATCCTCAATTTGTACAGTAAGTACTGGTCCAAAGTGAGCAGACTTGATTCTCCATCCTCTGCTGATCCTGTATGTAATTTGTAATAATTTTTACGACCACTCCTTATGTAGTTTCGTGGTCTTTGAAGGTTCTGATCAACTTATTTCGTGGTGAGTCTGGATCTTTATTTAATTAATAAAAAATACTAAAAATTAGTTACTAACTAATTTTAATCAATTTGTAAGGTTTTTGAACTATAATCTATGCTTGTGTGGTAGCTTTACATAAGTAGTGTAGATCCTACTATATTGTAGCTCCTCTGAGCGGTACCTGGATGTCAAACTGATCACTGCAGGAGGCACGGGGATCAGTTCATTCCAATGCGCGCGGGGACTGATCCGCTGCTCAGATGCGCGCGGGGGACTGTACCGCTGCGCGCGTGACTAGGTCACGGGATTACCTGCGTGGGAATTCAGTTGCGCGGGAGTCCAGCGCTGTAGGGACGGGGGGCTGCGTGCGGGAGTTGCGTACGCGGGAGACCAGCGCTGTAGGGAAGCGGGGCTGCGTGCGGGAGTTTGCGTACGCGGGAGACCAGCGCTGTAGGGACGCGGGGCTGCGTGCGGGAGTTGGCGTACGCGGGAGTCCAACGCTGTAGGGACGCAGGGCTGTGTGCGGGAGTTTGCGTATGCGGGAGTCCAACGCTGTAGGGACGCGGGGCTGCGTGCGGGAGTTGGCGTAGGCGGGATTCCAACGCTGTAGGGACGCGGGGCTGTGTGCGGCAATTGTGACAAAACACAATTTTCCGTGTAACTCCTAAACTACACACAACACCTGGATTTTGACTGAAATTTAGGTGTGAAACCTATACATGACATATCATGTGAAATATTAAGATGTCTAAAAGGTGCCATACTGGTGCCGTAGTCATTTACCATTTTATATTAAATTAATTAAAAAAATATAAGGAGTAAGAATTCAAGGGTGGGGTCAGTGAGTGACCCTACCTTATTTTGGGTGGGGAATCCATTTCTGCAATAATATTTATGGATTTCCTACTCCTTCATTTTATAATAATTTTATTTATTCATTTATCTTTGTTCCTTTTAATTTTGTTAATATTATTATTGTTGTTGCTTTGTCAGGTTGCTCTGTGCTAAGTAGCAGGCTGACATCATCAAACCTCTCCTTTCAGAATTACCACTACACTTCAATACGCTACTCAACCCACTCAGCTCACCCAGATCTCAAGCCTGCTCACCACAACAAGTCTCCATTCTCACTTCTCACAGCCTCTTACTTCCTTCTTCTTCTTATTCCTCTTGCCTCAAATTCTCCACATCAGAGTCTGTCTGGTTCTTTTAGGTGAACTGCTGCTAGCTTGTTGTCTTGTTTTCAATCTGTCTAATCATTATTTGGCAACTGAAATTAAATACTTTTAGTTTCCAAAAATTTACAAATTATAGGCTAAAACAAGATCACCAGGACCCAAAGAATCTATGATCTTCTTTTAATTCTTTTCTTCCTAATACTGAACCAATTTTTCTGTGTATTCCATCATCTTCTGATAAGCTTCAGTAAAACCATCCTCACTTCGCTCCAGTTGCTTAGATTGGGTAACCAATAGATCAGTGGTAGAGGAAACTTGTTCCCAAGAAATACCTAAGAAAGATTCCATTTCCAGATCCAGAGGAAGGACAGCCCTTTGACCAAATACAATTTTGTAGGGTGAATAGCCAGTGGTTTGTTTGGTTGAAATTCAATCAGAGAAAAGGAGTAGAGGAAGAAATTTGTGACAATTCTTCCCACTTTCACCAGACAGTTTGACAAGAGCAGCCTTCAAAGTAGCATGGCCTCTTTCCACCATGCCTTGAACTTGAGGATAATAAGGAGTGGTCACCCTATGTTGACCAGGAAGAAACTCAATAATTTTGGCCAGTTTGCCACCAAACTCAGAGCCTCCATCAGTAGAATAAGATTGGGAAAAGCCAAAGCGCATTGTCCAACTCTCATAGAGAAAAGCTTCTACTGATTCAGGGCTGAGGTTCTTAAGAAATTTTGCTGCAACCCATCCAGAACAATCATCCCTAGCCACAATAGGGTACTTAGCTCCACCAGCCTTAATATGAACCACATCCATAGCAATCCTCTCAAAGACAGTGGACTCCCCAGTTGGATAGTAAATTTAGGCCAAGTGCCCAAGATCACGTTTCTGACAGACATCATTACTCTTGCACCACTGAGAGACAGATTTCTTCAAAGATAGCCACCAGAATTGTTTGGATATTTTTAAATAAGTTTGTTTTTATCCACAATGACCAAGTATTTCATGGAGACTTTCCCAGATTGAGTCTTGTTTAGCAGGGATGGTGATAACAATAAGAGCACAAGGATTGCCTCCCTTCATCATCCCAGTACCATGTACAAAGAAGTTGCAGGACTTTCTTTTAAGGGATCAAAATTCTTTAGCTGAGAGATCAGGAGGTCTTTGGAGAGTGGAAAGGTACTGCTCTAGTTTGAGTCAGAACCCTTGCTGCAAGCCACAATAATTTTGAGAGGAAAATATGAAGACAGGTTGAATGAAAGTTTCTTCTTTGTCAAAATCCACTCCAAAATCCAATTATTCATCTCCAATAGGACATTGAGATAACACATCAGGCATGATGAAAGACCTTCCAGGCCTATGACCAATATCAAAAGAAAAAAACTGGACAAAAGCCACCCAACAAGTCATGGGAGCATTTGGAAGTCTTGGGACATTGATCATTTCAATGATGGATTGTGCATTGGCTTGTAACTCAAATTTTTGACCCCAGAGAACAGTTTGGAGCTTCTTCAAAATTTGGGCCACACCACAAAATTCCAGTTTTTTCTGGTAGTACCTAGATTCCACATCTGAAAAGAGGAGAGATTCATAAAGAGCAGGAGAATCCAAACAATTTTTTTCTTCCTGGGTAAGGACAGCCCCAACAGATTGATAACTCAAATTGACAGACGGCTTGATCCTGCCAGCTCCAGTTCCATAAGTGATCTTAATCAAGACAATTTATTTCCCAAAATTTTTTTGAGCTTCTGAAATGATTGTTCAAAAGCTTGGGTCCAAAGCCATTCAGAATCATTCATGGTTAAGCAATGCAAGGGAATACAGATTTTGGATAGGGAAGGGATGAAGATAAAAACATAGATGACAACACCACAGACACCTCTGAATTCAGTGGGATTGATTGGAGTGGGAAAAGAGAGGACTTTTTTGACTTTGGATGGAGCCATCCTTCTTCCTTCCTAGCAGACCACATGACCAACAATTTCCAGAGCAGGGACACAGGCAGCCACTTTGGATCCAGAGACAGTGAGACCAGAATCCTCAATTAAAAAAAAAGATCCTTTCCAAAGTGGTTTCATATTCCCTGATAAATCAACAGATTCCTGAGTGCCAAGTTTATATCTCATTGTTATATTCAGAAACTGGACCTTTAATTCCGCCATCCTCAATAAAGATAGCAGCATGATCAGGGATTTCATCCTGGAGGATCCAATCCATCTAAGCCTGATAGACTGCAACCAAATTGGTGGCACCCTGGGGCAAACAAGTAATTTGTAATCAACCAAGAAGAGTATTGAAAGTAGTGAGAGGACAATAAATTGGATGTAAGGATTGTTTGTCATATCCACCCATAATATCAGCTAGAGCTCTCCCAGAGAAGGATTCCAAAAATTCTTCAGTAGCAGGGGGAATACCAGATTCTTTGATAGTAACCTTATTGAGAGGCTGAAGATCATGAAATATTCTAAGTTTACCATTACTTTTGAGGACACAGAAGACAGGGCTGGAATAGCTGGAATTTTACTGCTCATATAAACCGGTATGGACCTGTTTTCAGACCAACTTAATGAACTTGTTGACCTTAGAAGCAGGGATAGGCATCTTTTTTTTTCCAGGGATCATGTTTTACTACTGGAATGATATAAGGTAGACCATAGGATTCTTTCAAGAGAACCCTCTCTTCTTCACAGAAAGCAATAGATTGTTCTCTAAGAGATAAGACATTTCTGATCAAATTTAACTCATCAGGAAGAAGCAATCCATCTGGACCAAAGTTGACCACCTTCAGACATTCTTCAGTAATAAGACCACCTGGAACAAAGGGAGCAGTTAGAGATCAAGATAAACCACATTAAGGATCATGAGATAGAGGAGGACGCACAAGAGGAGGATTGAGGTTGAAAGGCATTGGTTGGTTGACTGGTTGAGCCTTTTTTGAAACTGGCTTATACTTAGTGGAAAAAGATAGAAATACTTGCTTTTTCCAAGCATTGACCAGCAAGACCTGACCACAAAAGCTGAGACCAAGTTCCAAAATCTCCAAGTTCAATGTTCTGCAGCATCCTTGAAAGGTGCCTTTTCCATAAAAGAGGACCCAAAAGCTGACACATTGCTCACATGTGTGGCACAGGATAGGATTTCAAAAATGAAAGTAGTAGGAGCCCCTGATGGTGCACAATTGGGAGGACTTACTTCTACCCCAAATTGCCTCCACCTAAGACCATATTCCTTCATACCAAAACTCCAAGAAAAGAATCAAGATTGGGATCTATTTTAGACTCATTGTGGAGATTCAAAAACAGGATAGGAGGAGGATTATCAGGCTTAAAATAAAAAGGAAAAGAAGAGACAACATTTCCAGAGAGAGAAGAAATATTTTTAGGATTATTGGATTTTTCATGTTTTTGAATTTTAGTTTTATTTGGATGAGAAGGAAATGATGAGGAAAAAGAAAAATATGCCTCTGAGACAGAAGTTGATCCTTGAGTTGGAGCCTGAGGCTGGAAATAAATACAACTATTAGTAGGACCAACTATCTAAAAAATGAGAGGAAGAAAAGGTGTCCTTCTGTTTCCCTTTCAGAACCAATTTAGAAGGGTGACCAGGAAAGTCTTGTTCCCAATGACCAGAATCCAAGGAGCAAAGGGGGACTTCATCTTCCTGCCATAAGCGTCAGGGAGAACAATTCTCTCCCCAACTGGATCAGAAAACATTATGGTTGCACCAAAATCCATTAAGAAAGGTCTTCCCAAGATCATAGGTCCATCCAAACAAGTAATCCAGAAATGACATGTGCCAAAAATATTTTTTCCAATTTGAACCGGGACATCCTCAGCAATACCAACTAATTTGCATGACTGATTCCCTATACCATACACAGCAGATTTAAAGCTGACCCTTGGACTGAGTTTGAGTTTGAAAGCCATGAAATCAAAATTAAATTGAGCTGGTAACCAGAATCAACCAGGAGAGAAACTGTTTTAGCAGAGTCACCAAGATAACAGGAGAAGAAAACCAGAGGAAAACAAAAAAGGTTGGCATCTACAGGGGAATCCTTTCCACCAGAGTCCTCTATCAAATACCAGAAGAAACTTTTAATTTGTCTGGACCAATCTCCACTTGTCAACAAGAAACCCATTTCTTCATCCCTTCAGCCACAGATGGAGAGATTGACAGTAGTTCAGCCACAGACAGATCAGGAATTTTTAGATAAAAATTTTTTCTTAATACTACTTCCAAAGCATCAGGGTGATCCTTGGAAATGCCCCTCTTGAATCAAACTTTGGGCTGGTTGGAGGGAGGATGATCAGGTTGAGCAGGTAATGAATCAGGATCAGAAGGTTGAGGTGATTGGACAGATTGAAAAGGAGGAGGATCAGAGTGGTCCTGGAACCTTTCCATAAGTGGTTCCCTTTCCGCTTCCATGTCTTCTACATCAGAGGAAGGGGGCTTAGGTGAGGATCAAGGCTTGAAAGGTTTTCAAAGAATTGAAGATGGAACTGGTGGAGACTTGTGAGGCTTGATTTCCTCATGATGTTTCCTAGCTGGATTGAACTGATAGGTGCCAGAAAAACTGGAAGAAGTGACAGCTGGAGGATACCAAGGTTGTAAAGCGCCCCAGGATGATTAAAAATCCAAGGATACCAAAGATGCCTTCTTGGGAGTTGGTGGTTGATAAGAGGCCACAACATGAAGGATTGGACCAGATGAATCAAAAGGGATCAAAGCACCATTAGGAAGAAAGAAATTTTTCCCCTTCTTCTCCACCATTTTTTCCTCCTTGTCCTTCTGGAGTTCAGGACATCTCCCAGTACCATGACCTTCTCTATGATAGTAATAGCAGACTAGAGTGGTTTTAGGAAAAGATTTAGAAGGTTTAGGAGTTTCTAAAGAAGAAATTTTATTATCAATTTTGATTTCAAAGGCCTGAAGTAATTTAAAGATCTGATCTATAGTAGCAGTTTCCTTATTGGCCTGGGTATTTGGTTTATGTCTAGGATTTTTTTCCATCTTGTTCATTATTTCATTAGACTCTTCAAAGGAAGGGGCATGTACTGTTTCAGTTACTCTATTTTGTTCAAAAGTAAGAGCTGTTTGACCTTTCATCACTTTATCCACTGCACTCCTTAGGACCAGAAAAGCAAGGAGCTTGAAAAAATTATCTCTAGTAGCAATCATAGATGTGGATTTAACTAATTCATCTCTAATCCTTTCCTGCACTCCAAGAAAAAAAGACTGGAAGAAACAAACTCAAAGTTTTTCCACTGTGTTGATGTGATTTTTTCTGATGACGTAACACTGAAAAGGATTTCAATATTTTCTAAAAGATTGATAATCAGAGGCTGAAGAGACGCTGATTTCAGTTTCCTGTTGCCTACCAGGTTTTGAAGTTAGTTGTAGATATCAAGATCTGGTCTCCTATCTTAAAGTCAGGTTCTTTATGGGATTTGTCCCATCTTTGTTTGTTGTATTCAACAGCTTCTTCCACACATTTCTGAGCATGGTTATTTGCTACATCTATCATCTTTTTAAAGTCAACAGATGTTGAATGAATAGTGGCTAAGTTATAGTTCACTTTATTTCTAGTGAGTTTTGGAATCCATCCTCTTTCTAGTATGTAAGGGGCTTCCTTGGCGGTAGAATTTTTACTGCTGTTATAAGCCATTTCTAGGGCTGGGAGTAGGCTGACCCAATCATGGCAATAACCATCAGAGTTTCTGTATTCTAGACCAAAGCTACATAACCTCCTTAGCATATCTTCTAGGGTCTGTATCATCCTTTCAGCTAATCCGTCAGTTTGGGGATGGTATGCTGTAGAAAATGCTAGGGTAGTACCCAGTATATCATGTAGATTCCTCCAAAATTCAGATGTGAATTTGGGGTCTCTGTCACTGATTATAATCTTGGGTATACCCACATCAGCAATTATCCTATTCCAGAATAGTAAGGCTACATCCGTAGCACTATCTTCCTTGTGGTTAGGTAATAATTTTGCCTTTTTGGAATATCTGTCAACTATAACTAGGACAGAGTTATAAGAATGAGTACCTCCAGGGGGGAGGCCAGTGACAAAATCCATGTTGATAATTTCCCACCTGGCGGTAGGTTCAGATATCTCCTGTAAGAGTCCAAACCTTTTTCCAGTAGTTTTATTAGATTTCTGGAAGGTTTCACAGCTGGTAACATATTCTGTAGTGACTTCTTTCCAGTCTATCCACCAGGCAGTTTGTTTCACTTTTTCTAAGGTTCTTTCTGTGGATAAATGTCCTGATGAACAGTTGTCATGGAATTCCTGGAGTATATGTTGTATATGCTCTTTTGTGCTCAGTACTAATACGCTGGAATGTTGGTGTCTATAGTAAAGGAGACTATCCCAAAATGTAAACCTTCCTGCTTTATATGGTTTAAGTAGTGAAGCGGGTAGGCTATTTATCAAAGCTGCTTCTGGGGATTCACATTCCATAATGGTGATCAGCAGCTTGATTTCAGGAGAGTAGATATCCCTTACTAAGTTGAAGAAAGCAGTATCTAATTCACATAATTGGATTCCTATTATTGGAGCACTTAATGCAAAAAGATTGATATTCAAGATAGGAAAAATATCTTGATCTTCAGGGTCATATGCTGGATTGTTAGAGTCATTAGGCAATGCATTCCTACTCAGACTATCCGCATTCTGATGTTTAGCTCCAGCTTTATGTACTATAGTCATCTGCCCTCTATATTGTTGTATAGCAATTTGCCACCTGAGCATATGTCTGCTGGGGGTTTTCATGTTCATAAGAGTTCTTACAGCATTGCAGTCCGTGATTACTTGAAAAGTGGTGCCTTCTAAGTAATAGTGCAGCTTCTCTAAAGCCCATACTAGTGCCAAACATTCCAATTGACTGGACCCATATCTCTTCTCAGTATCTTTGATCTGTCTAGATATGAAGAGTACGGGTTTTTCTACAGGTTTTTCTTCTTCTATCCTTTCCTGATGTAAAGCAGCTCCCAGCCCTTCCATGCAAGCTTCAATGTATATTTTGAAGGGCTTAGAGTAATATGGTTGGATAAGTAGAGGAGTAGAGGTCATAGCTATTTTTGATTCCTCATAGTTCTTTAGTCTCTCATGTGTCATTTTGAATAGTGTATTGTTGTTGCATACCTCATGCAGACTTTTAGTTAGCATAGAAAACTTTGGTATATATTTTCTGTAATAACTGCAGAAACTGATGAAGGACAGTATTCTGTCTTGTTTTTGAGGCATAGGTCTATTCATGACAGCAGTTATCTTATTTTGATCAGCAGCTAGAGTTAGACCAGAGACTATATGTCCTAAGGCTTTCAATTCTCTGTAGCCAAAATTGCATTTCTTCTTGGAAACCTTTAGTCCTGCTTTGGAGATAGTCTGGAGTACTAATCTTACTTGGTTAATATGAGTATCCCAGTCATCAGAGTATATGATAAAGTCATCTATGTATACCATCATCCATCCTTGTCTGATGTAAGTACCTAGAACTGTATCCATTGTTCTCTGGAAGTTTGATGGAGCATTCTTTATGCCAAAAGGCATCCTGAGATATTCATATATTCCCAAATGACAGATCATTCTCATAAACTCCCGGCCTTCAGGACTTATTGGTATCTGGTGAAAACCTTTAAGAATATCCATAGTAGTGATGTACTTAGCCTTGGACAAATTATGCAAAGCATGATCAATCTGGGGTGTAGGATAATAATCTGCTTGAGTGTAATTGTTGAGCATTCTGAAGTCTCCTACCATTCTTGACTTTTCATTATGCCAAGCTATGATTACAGGTGTGGTGACATCTACCTGTTCATTATGTCCTACTTTCCTTAATACTTGTAAGTCTATCAGTTCTTGGATATGTTCTTCAAGAGCTTTTCTAGACTTAGGACTAGACGGATAGGCTGGTCTTCTTAAGTTAAGAGGATAAGGAGGCTTAATGGTCAACGTTAATACCATATCCTGTCCTTTAATATCACCAATAGGATGGTCTTTAGTACAGAAAGCATTCTGCTTCTCAAAGCAGATTTTTAATATATCTTTCTTCTGTTCCTCAGAAATTTTTTTATTCAGAGCTGCTTGAGAGAAATATTCTTGATCAAATTCTTCTAAATGCTTTTGGTAAATAGAGGAGGGGAAGTCAGACTGAATAGTGCATATCTTAAACTTCTTATCCCAATTCCCTCCTACTGGGAAGTATCTTCCTCTGCTCTGGAAAACATCTATACCATATAGACATAAGGCATCATTACCCAGTATCAGGTAGTCACACAGACCGCTGAGTAATACTACAAACTCCACTTGTATTCTCAATGATCCTGTAGTGTGAGGTAATATTATAGGAGCAGTCCATACTCCAATAGCATTCATAGTAGAGTTGCAAGAACTGAACTTGGATTTTGGGACAGGTAAAAGGTGTTCCCTCCAATTGGGGTCCCATTTGTTTCAGAATTCCGCACAGACACATGAGCAGAAGGCTCCACTATCCAGCAATAACCTTATGGGTCTGTTTTTATACAACCCAGTTGCATAGCACGTTTGACCAGTGGTATAACGTTTTCCACTCATAGGTTTAACTGTTAATGGTTTGACTTCCATAATGTGTCTAGGAATTATAGTAGGATCCCATTGTTGGGGTAGGCTAGAATCCCCATGAATGTTATTGATCTCTGCAGAAGTACCTATATCCCCTTCTATAACATTAACAGGGTTGGTCAAGATCAATTCACATTCAGAAAGAGATCCTTCAGTATCAGCTATATCTTCATAGTTCTGATTCTCTTCAACCTCCTGTTCTCCTTCCAAGACTTCTATCTTCCTTCTTGGTAATGGAAAGTCTTGTCTCATATGCCCCGTCTTGTTAAAATTCCAACAAGTTGCAGGCGTCCTCTCTTTCTACCTATTCTCATTAGGTTTATTATTGTCAGAGGCATGTATCAGAGGAGGTTGTTCTCTGGTTTTGTTAACAGTATAGTTCTATTTGTGTCTAGAAGGGTCTTTCTTGTCCAACCCATTCATGTCTATTACTTCTTCTAACACATTGATTAGAGTAGGCAAGTCCGCATCCATGCTCATCCTACATCTTACGCTATGGTTAAGATTGCCAGGACACAGGTTGAGAAGTCTTTCATTTACTTCCTCTTTATCAGCATCTGGATAGAAGAAATCCAATATTTTCTTCTGTTACAAGCACCATTTTTGAGGTTTGTCCTTGGAGGGGTCAAATGAGGAATTTTCGAAATTTTTCATCATTTTCCTTTTCCACATTCTAGAACAAAATTGTTCTTTGATCAGAAGTTTCCAAGAATTCCATGGTAAGGATCCTACTTCTTCTCTCTTACTGATAAACCAGTCCAATGCTACTCCTTCAAATAGTCTGGGTAACTGGACTACAGCTATAGCTTCTGGTAAGTCATAAGAGTTAATGGTGTAATCAATAAATTTAATAAAATTTATATGATTGTATTCTCCTTCTCCGGAGAACTTAGTCCATTCAGAGATAGGTGGTAAAAGTTTGAGGGCTTGCGCCATATCAGGAGTAGGACTATGCCTAAAGGTGTCACTCCTATGCATTCCTTATAAGGGTGGTGCATAAGGAGTAGTAGTTTGTCTGGGAGGCTTTGGTTCCTCTTTAGTACTCCCCAAGGGGTTGGTCAGACAGACTTTTAAGTCTCTATGATCATTTTTGATCAGATTAAGTTGCAGTTCCACTTTGTTAGTGAGCACATCCAATTTTTCACTAAGGCATAGAATAGAACTGTTAGTGGTGGTTGCCAATTCTTCTTTAAAGGGGTGGAAAGACATTATAAAATCTTCTTGTATTCCGGATAACATATTCTCAATTTTTTGAGTTTTTTTGATCCTACCTTGATTGATTGTCCCCAATAACTGCTCTGTCTGTTCTTTAATCTCTTCCATTCCTACCGTCTTTGTTTGGTTATTAATTAATTTGGCTACTACTGAGGTTAATTTATCCATTTGTAAACCCCGTCCAAAATTTCACAAACAATTTTAAAATTATGAAGCATATAATTAGAAAAGGAAGTAATTACATCAGAGGTCTGTTTGTGATCAGAGTTAGAGGCTAATTGTTGTAAACCTTTTTCCACTTTTGAGCTAGTGATATTATCTGGTCCCAGTCTTTCTTTCCCTTTGGCTTGGGATGGGAAGAGGATCTTTTCTTTCCTGATGCTTTGCCTTTCAGTTGGGCTAATTGATCCCACGGATTCCACTTTTCTACGTATGATTCTACCTCTTTCCTTGGAATCAGTTTCTGAAGAGCTATCTGGGTGGATTTTGCCTGGGAGATTATCTTTTTCATGGATACCATGTCCTCCTTGGCTTGGGCTTCTTTGAATTCTTCCCAATATTTCACGTGCTCTTTGACTATGTCTTTGATCCTGGACTCCCTGGCCAGATTCTTCTGGGGTGGCTGCAGGGAATCTTCTTGTAAAGGAGGGTTGCTTGATTCTGCTACTTTCTCTGGCTCTAGTTTGGGAGAGGGCAGAAGTGGTTGGTGCTGCTCCTTGCTCATCAACATTTGGTTCACAGGTTCTAATCCCTTCATTGTTGTCCTTACTGGTGGTCTCACGGTTACTGAGAGCTGTGTGCAAATATCCATAGGAGGGAATTCTTCCTGAGGCTCTTGTGTTACGTCTGATCATTTTCAGAATAATATGTTTATAGGTGTTTTACAGAAAAAATCCGTAAAAATAAGTTTTATTTCAAAACTCACTTGGATTGATGTTTAGAGGTACCAACACCTTATTGGGATTAAATTGATCCCTAGTAGGTAATCCTACGGGGTCTTGGTGGGTTCCAATGAGGTCTTCACCTATCCAATCAATTTTTCATGGCTTCTGGAGATTTCTGGGACTTCCTGATCAAATACATCCACTTCAGTGGCGGTGGTTTCTGGTACAGGAGGGTTCACTGGTAAAAAAGGTGTATTTTATTGGTTTAATAAAATATATTAATATTATTTTAGAAATAAATGGTGATGCAAGTTGTTTACTTACTTTTATATTTAAAAAAGTAATTTATGCGGTATTTTTTCCAAGCTTTATGTTTTCTTAATAGAGCCTGAAAGTTGATATGCCTTTCAAGATCTTCTTTTTCAAGGATTTTATCTAGGTGTTTGCATGCAGAAGAAATATTAAGTTGCTCAGCTGGAGTTAAAGCTTTCCAACCGGTAGGTTTATAATTTTTAATGTATTCTTCTTTTCTTATCTTTAAAATATTTAGATAATACATTATTATTTGTGCATTGGTTTTTAAATCCACTGCCAAAGAATTTAGTAATAAATCATGGTTATAAATTCAGATAAATTTATCTTTGATTTTATTTTTTTGTGAAAATGTCTGGTCCAAGGTATTAAATATAATAAAATGGAATATTTCCCGTCCAGACCCCAATTTTCAGCCTCCTGGATGCCAAGACCCTTGCTATCCTTTAGCTACCAGAGGTGATATTGTAAATAATAAATATATTATTTAATAATTGCAGCAAAAATCCTTAGAATACTTGGATTAAGCTTATTGCAAGGTTAAATGGTTTGGTTATTGTTTATTGTTTCAAATCAAAATTGATTATTTAAATATTTATAGAGGGGCCACAATTATATTGGGGATCTTTAACACCTCTCTTCAGGGATTTCAGTATGAAAACACGTAGTCCTGGTTACTTTGGGTTCTTCAGTTTAAAGATTATTATACCCAAAGATAATATGTATATAAAATACACAATGGAGTTGTAGGGCCTTGTAGCCAAGCTACCACGACAGAGAAAAGGATAATAAGACTCACTGGTATATTATTAAATACTTTGGGTATCTGTTCAGGACGTGTACTGATAGGTTAAACCTGTATACTGGGGTTATAAGGTTGTTCAGCAGTTTTAATTAATAAAAATAGGTTTGAGGACGGATATTACTGATCAGAAATTGCCATAAATCACTTACTTATCTCTTATAAGTATTTGATTACCTTGGCACGGGGTCTGGATATGAATATTACTGAGTCTCTGCCCATCAACATCCTCAAAAGAGCTCTGTATTTATGGTTTTTTGGAGTCCCAATATGGTCCTTCTGAGGGTTGTAGGTGCTCAAAGGGACGGAAACTAAAGCTAGCAGGGTAACCAGGGGTAGCCTGTCATGTGCACTTGGTGCTATAGCCCGGGTAGCATCTAATTCCTTAGGGTATGGGAATTATTATACCTTAAAATGGACATTAGGATGTGTGAATAACACTAATCTGTCCTATTTATGTATTATTTAATTAATTATCCTTAGTATATGTTCCCAGTCAGATAATAATTATATTATTAGACATCTCTACGGACATTTTGATGTCAGGTAAGTTCTCATTATGTATCATATAACTGGAGTAAAAGTCATAATATTGTTTTTCTTCTTTATCTACAAGTTCCAGTTGATTTGTTAAGATAATTAATTAAAAAAATATGTAATGATAATTCATGTAATATTATTACATCATTACCCTCCTTAGTATGTCAGGAAAATTTTGATGTATAGTAATTTTCATAAAAGTATATTAAAGTATTTTAATATATTTTTTGAAGCTGTCAATGTCTTATTTTCGAAATTCTTGATTCTTTGCATTATATTAAATTAAAAATACGTGTAAGGATTATTTAGGTATTTTTAAATAATATTATGTATATTTAGACAGTCTACTATCCATGGGAACCTTTATTATATATGTAACAAGTTCCAGTGTATGTTGTAGCCTGTTTACGCGCTACCTGGGCCGCCTGTCACTATGTCAGCCCATAGTCCCGCGGCTGCGTACTTGTCAGAGGCCCGGGGCTGCGTACACGACCTTGACGGGTTGACACTGCTGTATCTCAGCTGCGCGCGGGTGCTGTGGCTGCCGCGGCTGCGTGCGGGAATTGTGACAAAACACATTTCCGCCCGTAACTCCTAAAATATACACAACACATCAATTCTGACTGAATTTTAGGTGTGAAACCTATACGTGACAATGTGTGTGAAATATTTAATTGGCCAAATAGCTCAATACTGGAGCCGTAGTATTTTGGTTCTTTTTTCCTTAATTATTCAAAAATATAAGGAGTTGGATTTCAAGGGTGGGGTCAGTGAGTGACCCTACCTAATTTTGGATGGAGAATCCATTTCTGTAGTAATATCAATTGTTTTCCTACTCCTTCTTGGGTTAGTTGTATTATTATTATTTTTATGTTATTTTAGTTACTTTTGCAGCTTGCTCTGCAATAGTAGCAAGCTGACACAAGTAGTAAGGATAAAGTTTGAGAATATTTGTTAGCAATGGAGGAGCAATATCTGAGGCAAGATTATGTGGGAGATATTTGATCAAAAGAAGTTAAATTTTGTTTAAAGTTCAAAAGAACAAGGTGGTTGTATGTAAACAAATCCCACAAGCTAATAACTCTGGTTGTCAGCAGAGCGTTGTGGATGATCAGCTCAAACCCCAGCCAACCTCCATGTTCTCAATAAACCTGCCCAACTCTCTGCAATCAAGCGCTTGAAGGGTACCAGATAACTGAGGGTGGCTGTAAAAGACAAAGAAAAATGTTTTGAAAAGCTCTAAAAGCAAACAATAACTGATTTGAACAGGGATTACCTCAAAACTTCTCAAGGAATTCAAGAGTAGGCTGGCAGAATGAAACTTTGCAAAATAACAGATGTATAACACTCCAGGTTTTAAGCTGAATAAAACCTCTTCAATCAAATGTGATTGGCTATGGAAAGATGATCAATAAAGGATTGGGACCAATATGGTCAGAGGAAGGGATCAAAGAGTGGCTTAACACACTCAAGAATTCCAACAGACAGAATTCTCTTCAACCAGCAAGGCTATTGGTTGGTGATAAGGATCAGGCCACAGGGGGGCAAAGACACAGGATAAAATGGATCAGGGGTTAATCAAAAGATATACCCAGGATGACAATTATTGATTACAATGATAATGGGGGGGACATATGCACACACTCCCATGGATGAATCAGACAAAGGTAGGGGAGATCCCTCCTTTTATGGTCTGTGGGTCTCTATAGGCTATTTACAAGAGATGACACACATAGAGTGGAAAAAGGAACACCATTTGAAAAAAGAATTTCTAACAGACATGAGAAAAAAAGAAAGAGGATGAGAAAACACAAAATAATTGAAATAAAGGGAAGATCTTGGATGGGAGGGGAAGGAGAGCTACCTGTGGGAATCTGCGCAGACAGGCTGAAGGGCTGGGCAATTGCTGACTGCGGATAATCTCGCAAGAGAGGCTGGAGGTGGCTTTTAGGTGAGGTTGTTAGGATTGCCGCTGGAGACGGTCAAAATGGAAGTGGAAGCGAGGGGGGGAAATGATTGGAGGGAGAGGCCTGGGTGAGATTGTTGGTTTGTTAGTTGGATGACTGGCCAAGGTGGAAAATGAGGGTGCAAGATTTTGAATTGAGGTGATTGGATGGTGGATTTTTTGCCAATGAGAATGCAAGACCGGTAAGGTCAGCCAATTGAGGTTGTGTCATAACCGTAGTTCTGACACTCCTTCAACTAAACCAATCCAATCTCTTCATCAAACTCACCCTCATATCAAACCCAACTTCACTACTCCTGTACCTTCCACCAGATAGTACTACCTCTGCATCTCTTGCAGTCTCCATCCTCTTCCACCGGCTTCACCCTCTCCCTGTATGGTATAAGCTTCATGTCCATGTACACCTCACCTGTCATGTGATTCAGCCAACCTTCTCAGGACCTCTCACTCTCTCCATGGCTTGGTAAAACCTTCATCACCCCTCAAACCAATTGGTATATGAGTTAGTACATACTGCACTTAGTATATACATAGTACATACTCTCCACTGTCTGTTCAGCCCATACTCCCAGGACTCCAGATCAGTACATGTCAAACCTTCCTGGATAGGCCCATCACCCAATTAGTCAACTGCAGCCTCCAGCCCAATCAGTCAACATGTAATACCATGGGAACTCCAACCTGCAACACCAGCCACTCATCCCTCAAGGCCTCCTGCTCAGCTCTCACATATACTGGCCTCTCCTTCCCTCCTGGACTAATTCCCCCCAAGGAATTAGTATACTACTTCTTACTGGTTAGTCCCTCTGCCAGTAGGTGTCATCTCAGCACAAGACAACCTTCACCTAGCCTGCTTAACTCATATCACCTTGCCCCTTCCTGTTGTTACTCTTATAGGATTCAACAACTCTCTCTTCAACAACCTCCTGGACTGGTCTTCTCATCCTTCCTCTTCTCATCACTTGTACTCCTCCTTTCATCTCCTTCATTGAAATCCAATCAAACATCCTTGAGTTCTATGAGTAGTAGTGCCTGTGCCTTCAGCCCCTTGCACTCCAGGGGCAGTTGTGACATTATCCTAATTCCTCCCCCTTAATTACTGCCCACTCTCTACCTCTCAAATCATCACCTTCAACCAACTCCATCCAATCCCATCTTTGACCTTGGATAATACTGCCTACGCATGTTGTGGACCAGTGTGTGATTGAGCTGAACAGTTTGCAGCCTTTCAAGTTTCCAAAGGAGTGCTATACAAGTTGTGGCTACCCCTGCGGAAGCTATCCATTCCCCTCATCAACTGCGCATTGGCCAAATCCCTCAATTTTCCTCTTCAACATCTTCAACCCTCCGTTTCAACACTTCCTCAAGATATTTTTCAATGCTTCTTTGACTATTCCTAGGCGCCTCCTTGAAGAAAATTTGAAGCAATTACGGCGCCCTGGGCCGCCCTTTGACGCCCTTCAACGCACTTCAACGCACTTCAACGCTTTGACCTTCGACTTTGACACTTCGACTTTGACACTTCAACTTTGACACTTTGACTTTGATGCCTTTGAAATCTCTTTGATGCCTTCGACGCGCCTTCGAAATCTCTTCAACGCCTTTGAAGCGCCTTCGAAATCTCTTTGACGCCTTTGACGCGCCTTTGACGCGCCTTTGACCATCTTTGACCCTTTTCAAACCTTTCCTTTGAAGCTTGTTCTACGCTTTTTTGACGCTTCCTGGACGCCTCTTTGACGCCAGTTCAAAGCAACTACGACGCCCTTTGGCGCCCCACGGCGCCCCTACGACGCCCTTTCGCGCCCCCTTCCTTCGAAATTTCTGGGAACCTTCTTCATTTAAAATTGGCCATTCTTCCTCAAATCTTCTCTGGGTACTTTTTTTTTGGGGACATTTCTCTTCTCTGGCGTATTTGGACACCATGCCAGCCCAACATGCACAACCTTCATTCATTTCAAGTCCACCCCTCACCAGAGCAGCAAGAGGCAGAGGTTCTTTCATCAACATCTCCGATTGGGACCAGACAGCTCCTCAAGCTTGTAGACGTGGGAGGACCCCTACAAACCTTCCAATGCCAGCATGCTCCACTTCCATGGACACTGGTATACTTCCTCCAGCTCCTCCTAGAGCTTCTCTTTCTCCTGACCCACCTGCAGTTAGTTGTATCACTAATCGTGTAATTGGTCAATATCCCCAAGCAGGCTTTGGATTAGATTTTCCATCTTATGATCCCAGCATCATTCCTATTCCGGAATGCAAGGACGAGGAAGGAAGTGAGGACTCAAACTTTGATTCAAGGATCCTAAATAATCTTAATTCACAAACTATGGAACCTCAAGAAGCATTGTCACCTTCAGCTTCTACTTCAATCCCTGGACCTCCAACACAACCTCAACCTCCAACATCTGCTGTGGATCCCAATCTATTAGCCCTTCTCCAGACCATGACTTCTGCTTTGGCAACACTCTCTCAACCCCCATCAACCAATACTTCTCACTCTGGCACCTTCAAGTCTCCTTCCATGAATGCTCCGGATATGTTTGAAGGCAACAATCCTAGCAAACTCCAACCATTACTCCAATCTTGTGAACTCATTTTTGCAAATGATGAAGGAACCTTTAGCGTGGACCGGAAGAAGGTACTCTTTGCAGCTTCCTACCTCTCTGGAAGTGCCAATTGATGGATCCAACCTTATCTGGCTCACCTTTCCAACCAAGAGCCCTCTTTCCTCCTCAACTCATGGTCCCACTTCACAGAGCAACTTCACCCCCTCTTTGGCGACAGACTAGAAGTGTTCAAGGCTGAAAAGGAACTGGTGAACTTGAAGATGAAGGACTCTGGCTATGCTTCAACCCACATCACTGAATTTTGATCACTTATGACCAAAGTCTCTGGGTGGTGTGATAGAGCCTTGTACTTCCATTTTTGACAAAGCCTCCCTTCACGCCTTCTGGACCAACTAGCAGGTTACAATGGCTCTCAAGAAACTCTCCAGGACCTTAAGGATATAGTTTTGGACTATGATACAAGGTATCATGAAAGGGTAAAAGAAAAATCCTCTTCTCTCATTAATTCTCAACCCCACAGTTCTTCTCAATCTCAATCTACCTCTAATCAACCTTAAAAGGGTAGCGGTGAGGGTAGGGAGCATGACCAGTCCCCAGAAAAGTCAAATTCAACTACCACATTTACCAGACCCTCTTTGGACCTAGGTCCAGATGGAAAACTCAAGGCAGATGAAAGGGAAAGAAGAGAGAGGGAAGGCTTATGCTTATATTGTGGTGGTAAACACAAGACAGAATACTGTAGAAAGAAACATGTCAACTCATCTTCTTCTCCTAACCCAGCACCTTCCAGTGCTTACCCAAGGCCAAACCAAGATTAGGCTCACCCTCTCTATTATTTGTTTGATTCAGGTGCAAATCAATTGTTAATGGTCAATTCACTGGTTCAAAAGTTTCTATACCTTGCAGCCCCTTCCTTCTGGGCAAACATATTTCATCTTTCCAATCTCAGCTCATCAAATCTACTTCCAAACGGTACTTACTTCCTTTTCTAGCTTTGAATGGGAACCCCTTCAAGTCAATGCGCCATCCCCTGAAACCTTCACCCTGGTAATTGACTCTCCTCATCACTGGAATCAAGAGGCAAAATTGGAAGATGGGGCTGATCACCTCAAGACACCAACTAACCACTGACCTTCCCTCCAATCCTGTTGAACTTAACCTGGCTACACTGCCTACAGCTGTCCTTCCCTTCAACTCTGCCTTTGGCCCTGCAGCCCAATGCATTTCCCCTCACTTCAGAACCTTTTGCAATTCCCCAACACAACTTCCAATTCCCTTTGAGTTCAACACTCTTTCCACTTGCTCGGATATTCATTGATCCTTTATTTTTTTCACAGGAGGAAGATATACTGGATTCATCCGTGTATACAATGCAACTGGTTACTTCTTCTGATGTTTCTATTTGTTACTGATGAAGTTCCTGAAGAATCAGAAACCTTTTTGAAGAAAGTTACTGATGATTTCCATTCATTCCGAGATTCTCTTCTCCCAGTTTAAAGCAGACCAACTCTCTTCACACCCCGCTTACAACCACCAAGTTGGACTGGAAGGGCTCATAACTGTGGTTGGGCTTGTCTGTTCACTACCTCACAATGAAAATTCAACCCTAAAAGCCTACATAGCAGAGAATGTAGAGAAAGGTTTCATCCAGCCCCAGCACTTCAAGCACTGGAGCACCTGTCCTTTCTTCTTTCAAGAAGAAGGATAGTGGTTTACAATTATGTGTTGATTTTTGCAAACCTGACGCTGTTATCAAGGAGAACCTTCACCAATTTCCTCCAATGACTTTCACTGACTATCTTTCCAGGTTCTACCATCCTCACCCAAGCTGATCTCAGGGTGCTTACCCCTTAAGCATCACAGGCCTTTGATTTACTAACTGATCTTTCTCCTCTAAAAGTATTTCCATGTCTTCCAAAGCTCCCATCAGAATACAAGGGTATTTCATGATACTCCTTTCCTTCTTCAACACTCACTTACAGTCTATGGAAGTTCTTCATTGAATTCACCCGGCCTCCTGTCACGTTGGGAAAACATGTTTCCAGATGGGGGAACGCATACTCTGAACAAAATCCTGATGAACTTGAAACTTCTAAACCTTTTTACCTCTCTTTTATAATTCTTGAAGCTCAGCTGAGTGAATTGACCATAAATCAACAAGCTGACAAGTTACTCCAGGATATTATTCACAGATTGAAGAAAGGGAATGAAGTGACTAACAATTCTATAGATTCCTACAGTTGCTTACTCCTGTTCATGGTTAAAGTGGGTATACCCAACATGCTGACTAACTAAAGCTGGAAATACTTCTTCAATCAACCAAACTCCATTGATCAAGATCAAAACAGCCTATGGATGAGTATAGGAACTATGCTGACCTTAATAGAAACTGAATTCCAAAAGGCATCCATCCTGGGAATTAAGTATGACTATCTGCAATGAAAATCACTACTGACAGAACTTCTAAGATAGCTCTTTGAGAGTTGGTTGGGAACCTTTTCTTATTTTGGAAAAATTAGATACTCATTCTTCAAATCCAAAACCCTGATCGATTCATCCATCCATCCATCCACCCACCCACCCATTCAACCATCCTTAATCTCACCAACTACCTTCTGGGAACCAACATCCAACTTCATCACTTCTGGATTTACCTGCTTCTCCATCAATTCATTTCCATCCATAATTGCAAACACAACTCATCCTATAATCCTTTTTCCCAATCCACTTTCCAATCAATCATTTCCTAAATCAAGTCAAAACCAAAAGAACAGAAAATATAAATAATAAATAAAGTATTTTCCTTCCTATCCTTCACCTTCCAAATAGTCTTTTCCATCCTAAATATCATATCAGAAAATACTTCCAAATCAAAATATCCTTCATTCCACCTATCTATTCCTTTTCCATCCCTTATATTTCTTTGTCCTTCAAATAATAAATCCTCAAATCCATCAACATTAAATCACCATTATCCTCAATCATCCATCCCAAACATTCCTGGAAACCTTCCAACTTCACTTCTGGATATTCATCACCATCAGAACTTCAAACCAATCTTTAATACACCAGAACCCTCCAATAATCTTTCATCTCAAATACTTCCAACCTCTTCAACCATCTTCCAGAACCTCCTCTTTTCATTCTCTCTTCTCTTCCTCTATTTTTTTCATTCCCTTCATTTTCATCCAATCTCTCCCGGAGCACTCTCATCATCAACCCAGTCCAAGGAAGAATCCCCCTCAGTCCCTTTTAAATACCCTCCAATCCTCTCCAACCCCCTTCAAGTCAAACTTCAAAGTCAAACCAGTCAAACTTTGAAGTCAAACCAGTCAAACTTTGAAGTCAAACCAGTTGAACTTCAAAGTCAAACCAGTCAAACTTCAAAGTCAAACCAGTCAAACTTCAAAGTTGAACCAGTCAAACTTCAAAGTCAAACCAGTCAAACTTCAAAATCAAACCAGTCAAACTTTGAAGTCAAAACAGTCAAACTTCGAAGTTGAACCAATTTAACCAGTCAAACTTCAAAGTCAAACCAGTCAAACTTTGAAGTCAAACCAGTCAAACATGGAAGTTGAACCAGTCAAACATTGAACTTTGAGCTTCAAACCAGTCAAAATTGCGGAACGTGGAACTTTGAACTAGTCAACTTGCCTAACTTCTCAAACTTCTCAAACTTCAAATCTCCAACTTCAAACTTTGAACTTTCAAACTCCCATTCTAACCTCAGACTTTGAGTCCCGGACACTGTGCAATACTTCACTTGCTTCCAAGCCTGCCAGCTTCCAACCAGCAAGTACAGCAGAACTCAATCCTCACCCCCAGCACATCCTTCTTTGGGCATCAGAAGCTGCCCCTTCCCTTTCAGGGGGGTTACTGTCATAACCGTAGTCCTGACACTCCTTCAACTAAACCAATCCAATCTCTTCATCAAACTCACCCTCATATCAAACCCAAATTCACTACTCCTGTACCTTCCACCAGATAGTACTACCTCTGCATCTCTTGCAGTCTCCATCCTCTTCCACCAGCTTCACCTTCTCCCTGTATGGTATAAGCTTTATGTCCATGTACACCTCACCTTTCATGTGATTCAGCCAACCTTCTCAGGACCTCTCACTCTCTCCATGGCTTGGTACAACCTTCATCACTCCTCAACCCAATTGGTATATGAGTTAGTACATACTGCACTTAGTATATAAATAGTACATACTCTCCACTGTCTGTTCAGCCCATATTCCCAGGACTCCAGATCAGTACATGTCAAACCTTCCTGGATAGGCCCATCACCCAATTAGTCAACTGCAGCCTCCAGCCCAATCAGTCAACATGTAATACCATGGGAACTCCAACCTGCAACACCAGCCACTCATCCCTCAAGGCCTCCTGCTCAGCTCTCACATATACTGGCCTCTCCTTTCCTCCTGGACTAATTCCCCCCAAGGAATTAGTATACCACTTCTTACTGGTTAGTCCCTCTGCCAGTAGGTTTCATCTCAGCACAAGACAACCTTCACCTAGCCTGCTTAACTCATATCACCTTGCCCCTTCCTGTTGTTACTCTTATAGAATTCAACAACTCTCTCTTCAACAACCTCCTGGACTGGTCTTCTCATCCTTCCTCTTCTCATCACTTGTACTCCTCCTTTCATCTCCTTCATTGAAATCCAATCAAACATCCTTGAGTTCTATGAGTAGTAGTGCCTGTGCCTTCAGCCCCTTGCACGCCAGGGGCAGTTGTGACAGGTTGTGGGGAGATCAGATTGGATGGCAGGCTTGGGAGCCAGGGAAGGGTAGGGTGGCTGGAGAAGACTGTTTAAATAACTAGCAAAATCACCTCTGGAGACAAACAGGAGATCTTCATCATTCAAGGTAGCCAGCAAGGTTTGGTGCAAGAGATTCCAATGATGGCCCAGAAGATTGAAAAACGTTAGACAGATGAAGGTTTTTGGGCTTGAGGGAAACATTCTTGGGAAAATGGGTGGCGTTGAGGATGAGGAATGAGAAGCAACCTCACGAGGTATGGGTGGAACAGGCAAAGTTTATAAATGAGGAGAAGCGACCATGGTTGCGCGCAATGACACAGAGAAACAAGAAACAAGAGTGCCACTCTCAATGAGGCAGAGAAAGGAGAAGAAAGAGTTCCCCGCGCAAAAATGCAGAGAAAGGAGAAGGAAGAGTGCCGCGCGCAATGATGCGGAGCAAGGACAAGCAAGAGTTCCCCGCGCAACAACGCGGAGCAAGGAGAAGCAAGAGTACTGTGTGCAGAGCAAGGAAGGGGAAATAAACCATCCTCACAGATAGCCAAAAAAAATCATAAAAAATTCTAAAAATTTTCTGCCCTGGTCCTAAGGTGTTTGGATTTGGTCACCACACCAATTGAAAACATATGAATCATGACAAGAACCCTGAAGGCCAGTGTGGAGGGATATGAACTTCTTGTTTTTATTGCAAACAAGTTGTAGGGCTACAAATTATCTAAACAAAGACATGCAATTTATTTGGTCAGTGTGTGATCCAAAGTTTTATCAAAGTAATAGGAAAAGAATGAATCAATTGCCTCTTTTTCCAATAAAAATATTGGTTGACATCTAGCTTGGTTTTTTGACTCAAGGGGATGGTTTTTCCTTCAAAAAAACCAATGCAACCGGTAAAGCCTTCAGTCTTCATTACTTGAGATATCTCCTGAATTTCTTCTTTGGTTGGCCATGAAAGGACTGAGCATGGAACAATAGGATAGCAATCATGAATCCTTTTTGTGTATGAGTCAATGGTTCCATAACCTACTGAGAATATATTTTCTAATTGATTAAATGCTTCTCCATTTCTATTTGAACCCAATCTACAAAGAGAAACAGCCAGTTTGATAGCTTGATTGCATTGAAGATTCCTAGAATTGTTCTGGAAGATGTGGGGGTCTTCAATCATCTCCAAAAGTTTCTTGAATGAAGGCAATATTAGAGTTTGGAACAGTTTCTGGAAGCTTAAGCTGGGGAGGAGATGAAGCTTTTGCCTTCCACACATAGGGTTGTGGATAGTTTGTCTTCTTTGATCTATGTATTGCTTTTTTGATAGAGAATTCAAAGCCAACCAAGTTGATACCAAATTTGAGTCTGAATCAGAGTCTGAATGGGAGTCAAATAGTAAAAAAATTCAGTCAGCTTTTTTGCATTTTCAACTTGCTGTGGGGAAGTTTGATTGGACATGTTGAGAAAGATGGCAATGTGATGTTGGATGATGAGATGATGATGGGATTTGTGTGAAGATGGAGATGTTAAGCAAGAGATGTGAACCAATGGAGATATGAATGGATGGAAATGCGAAGCAATGGAGATTTGAAGCAATGGAGATGTGAATCAATGGAGATGATATGTGTGTGATGTGATGGAGATGGGATGTGTATGGATTTGCTGAGGTTGAGGTGTGGATGGTTTTTTTGCATGCAATGGATGGTTGATGGATGACAATGGCAGGTTTGATGTTGAAAACTGCCATTTTCATGAAACCTGCCATTTTGAAATACACCAGTTAGAGGTTTTGTGTATTTCAGAAACCCGCCATTAAAAATGGCAGGTTTTGTCAAAAAAATGGCGTGTTTCTAATGGCAGTTTTTCTAACTCTGATAAGCCCTAATGTGTTCATGACATGATTAGCTGCGCACGGTACTTCTTTATGCAGGAATATGATGCTAACGGTATACAGGGGTCATGTAGGAATGCAGGACTGCGCGGGGGAATTGAGACTTAACAAATTTCCACGTGTAACTCCTAAAATATACACAACACCTCAGTTCTGACTAAATTTTTGTTACGAAACCTAAATGAGGCAATGTGTGTGATATATTGATTTTTCCATAAATTGCCATAGTTGTTCCATGACTTTTTGGTCAATTTTGATTTAATTATTTAAAATATGAAGGATTTATAATTGAAGGGTGGGGTCAGTGAGTGACCCTACCTAATTTTGGGTTGGGAATCCATTTAAGATTAATATTCATGGATTTGTTGATTGTTCTTTGGTTTATATTAATATTTTTTTGTTCTTTTTTTTGTTTTTTTTACTTTGACGGGTTTCTCTGTAAATGGTGGCAATCTGACATTCCCCCACTCCAAGAAATGTATATATCTGAAAAATTAATTTGGGTCTAATTTCTTTTGTTGTCCCTGTAGTTTCTCAGGTGTATGGGTCCATCTGGGATGTTGTGTTCAGGCAACCATTCATCCTTATCAGCTGATTCTCCTTTCTACATGACTAGGTAAAGTGTAACATCTTTCCCTCTGATCTTTTCTTTCTTGTCTTTAATTATTTGCTAACTTTCCCTTTGTCTTTTTCAGGATCATCTGCGACTGATATTTCTGATGAAGGAGTATTTTCTACTTCTCTAGGATGGTAATGTTTGATAAGACTTACTGGGAAGACTGTGTATTTCCTAGAAAGTTCATCACTAACAATTACTTCTACAGAATTATTGCCAGGGAGCTTTTTGATAGTAAAAGGTTCTAAAAAAAGGAGATCTAAGCTTCCTATTTACAGCTAGGTTGTTAAAATTGGTGTTAGAAACTAAGAATTGATAACCAATTTTGAAATCAGGTTATTTATGAGTTTTATCCCACCTCTGTTGTTTATATCCAACTGCATCTTGAACACACTTGGCAGCATCCTTTTTGACTACATCTATAATGTTCTTGAAATCAATTGATGTTGAATGAATATTGGTAAACTCTGGTTTAGGTTATCCTTGGTTAACTTAGGAGTAAATCCTCTTTCCAGTATATAGGTTGCTTCCTTAGTAGTAGAGTGTTTGCTACTTTTATAACCCATTTCTAGTGAAGGTGAAAAGGCTAAACCAATTGTGGCAGTAAACATCAGAATTCTTGTATTCTAGACCAAAGCAACAGAATTTTATGAGCATATATTTTGAAGTACAAATCATTCTTTCAGCAAATCCATCTTTCTGGAGGTGATAATCTGTAGAGAAGGCTAAGGCAGTTCCTAAAATGTCATGGAGATTTCTCAAGAACTCAGAGGTAAACTTGGGATCTATATCACTGATGATGATCTTGGGGAGTCCTACATCAGCAATGAGTCCCCCCAGAATGGCAATGCTACTTCCATAGCAGTTTCTTCCTTATTGTTAGGTAGAAACTTAACTTTCTTGGAAAACCAGTATATTATGACCGGGAATGAGTTGTAGAAATAGGCTCCTCCAGGGCCAATCTGGTTACAAAGTACATGTTGATGACTTCCCATCTTTTCCTGGGATCAGCATTTTTTTGAAGGAGGCAAAAAACTTTTCCAGTGGTCCTATTAGATTTTTGGCAAGTTTCACAACTAGAAACATACTTGATAGTAGAATTTCTCCAATCAATCCCCCAAGCAGTTTTTTTGAATTTATCCAGGGTCCTGTCAGTAGATTATTAGGATGAGAAAACGTAATCTTTAGATTTAATTGCCAACAAAGACCAACAGACTAATGACAACATGGAGAGATAAGAAATCATTGTGATTGACAAGGATTGACAGCTGGAATCAAAGTCTTACCCAAGGCACCTTCTTGTGAGTCAAGACAGAAACCAGTAGTGAGAAAAAAAGGTAGAAAAAATGAAAACAAACAGAAGGAAACAAATTAAGACAGAAGGATCTGCATTTGTAACAAAGGAAAAGTTTACTGAGAATGAAAAGGAGGGGTTAAACAACAGAATCCTCACATCTAATTTACTTGATGGATATGGAATCAAGCTTCAGGAAGGTTGAATTTGAGTAAGAGCATTGATTTTGGTTGATTTGAGTAATGGGAGGCTGAGATCAATTATGGAGGATAGCAAGTTGAGGGGAGACAGTAACAAAGATGGATATGGAATTAAAGCTCAGGGAGTGGCTCAGAGTTTTTTTCAAGGAGAGGAGAGAGGAATAAGGATGGGTGAGATAAGCGGAGAGGTTGAAGGAAAGAGGATGGAGATGAATCCAAGGAGAGGAGTTGGCCAGGGAGTCAGAGTAGGAGTCTGGGTTGAAATTTCATATTTGAGATTTCCAAACTGGGAACTAAGTTGGAGGGGGTGTGGCAGCGGTTGAGAAGATGAGAAATTATGACATAGATGAATGAATAGATGAACGGTTGTCATGACACTCAGCTAGTACATGTTTAATATGTTCTTCCTTATTCAAGAATATGAAACTGGAGTGTTGGTGTCTGTAGTATACTGGACCATCCCATATTGTGAAACTTCCAGCTTTGTAGGTTTTTAGAAGGGGTTCAGGTAAACAGTTGACAATTTCAGAAAGAGTTGAAGTGCTTTAGATAATGTTGGTTATATTTTTCATGTCAGATCTGTAAAAATCTTTGATTGAGTTGAAAATAGATTCATCTAGTGTACAAATGTGGATTCCTAAAATGGGAACTTCAGGGTTATACATGTTAATTTTCAGTATATGAAATATGTCATTTTACTCTGGATCATGAGAAGGATTTCTGAATCATTGGATAGAGAATTCCTGCTTGAGCTATCAGAATTATTCTCTTTAGCTCCATCTTGGTGAACTATGATCATTTGGCCTCTATAATGTTTTATGTCTATCTGTCCCATTTACACGTGCATTCTAGGAGTCTTCATATTCATGAGAGTCCTGAAAGCATCAAAGTCAGTAATTACCACAAAATTGGTACCTTTGAAGTAATAATGGAGTTTCTCCAGAGCCCAAACTAGAGCAAGACACTCCATTTGGCTTGCACCATACCTTTTCTCAGTATCCTTAACTTGTCCAGTTATGAATAGTATAGTTTTCTCTATTGGCTTATCATCCTCTATGACTTCTTGGTGTAAAGCAGCCCCCATTCCTTCCATGCTAGCATCTATATATAGCTTGAAAAGCTTTAGTATCAATCAATACTGGAGCATTAGGCATAGCTATTTTGATTTCCTCATAATTTTTCAGCCTTTCATGAGTGATCTCCAACAAAGTGTTGTGGTTGCAGATTGCATATAAACACTTGGTGAGAAGGGAAAACTTAGTTATTTACTTCCTATGGTAGCTGCAAAAGCTCACAAAAGATAGGATTTCAGTTTTATTCTTGGGAATGGGTCTGTTCATAACAGCTTTTATCTTGCTTTGGTGAGCAGTTAGAGTTAGTCCAGAGGAAATGTGTCCTAAAGCTTTAAGTTCTCAATACCCAAAGTTTCAATTTTTCATTGATAATTTTAATCCCACAGCAGAGATAGTTTTTAGGACTAGCCTTACTTTATTCATATGTGCATCCCAGTCATCAGAATAGATAATCACATCATCAATGTATACAATCATCCAACCTTGTCTGATGAAAAATCCTAGGACTGTGTGCATCATCCTCTGGAAGTGAGAAGGGGAATTCTTGATACCAAAAGGCATCCTTAGATACTCATAGATATCTAAATGACATATAATTCTCATTAATTTAAGTCTTTCAGGGATGATTGGTATCTGGTGAAAACCTTTCAGAATATCCATGGTAGTGATAAACTGAGCCTTTTATGGTTTATGTAAAGCATGGTTGATCCTTGGGATAGTATAGTAATCAGGTTGGGTGTATTTGTTCAGAATTCTCAATTCTACAACCATTCTTGATTTATCATTATGCCAAGCTATGATTATAGTAATATCCAATTTTTCATTGTTTCTAACTTTCCTTAAGACCTGTAAGTCAATTAATTCTTAGGTGTGAGCTTGTAGAGCAGCCCTATATTTTTGACTAGAGGGGTAGGAAGGTCTCCTGGGGTTAGTAGGTTAATGATGTTTAATGAGAAGGTTAGAATCATTTCATGTCCTTTGATATTACCAATGGGGTGGTACTTGGTGCAGAAAGCATTCTGGTTCTCAAAGAAAACTTTGAAAATTTCCCCTTTTTGGCTTCACTGAGAAGGGAGTTCAAAGCTGCCCAAGAAAATTTCCTTAGCTAAAGGTCTCTAAGTATTTATCATAGGTGGAATCAGAAGTTTGAGAATTAACATGACATATTTGGAACATCTTGTTCCAGTCTCCTCCTACAGGAAAGTATCTACCCTAACTCTGGAACACATCTATTCCCTACAAACAAAGAGAATAATTTCCCAAAATGAAGTAGTCACATACTCCATTTTGAAGTACTAAAAATTCAATTTTCAGTTTCAGTTACCCTCTAGAATGAGGAAGTATCATATCTGAATTCCATACTACAATGGCATTGAGGGAAGAGTTACAACTTCTAAGCTTAGCCTGAGGTACTTGTAATAAATTCACATTCCAATTTGGAGCTTGTTTTTCCAAGTAAGTTGATCCAACACAAGAGCAAAAAGATCCACTGTCCAGGAGTAACTTCACAGGGGAACTTTTGAGTAGACCAGTTGCATAGCAAGTTTTGCCAGAAGTATAAAATTTACCAGCAGAGGGCTTGAGGTTCAAGGTTTTAGCTTCAGATACATAGTGAATCTTCATATTTGGATTCCACTTTTAGGGTAAGTTCAAATCTTCATTGACAGAGTTTATTTCCAGGCAAAATTCTATACTTTTTTTAATAAGATTGATTGGGTTAGTGATCATGAAATCACACTCAGAGATTGATCCATCAGTTTCATCAAGTTGGGGATCAGGGTTGTTATCATACTCTTCTCCTTCAATAGGATTAATCCTTCTACTGGGTTGAGGACAGTCAGGTCTTAGATTTCCTGTCTGGTTGCAATTCCAGCATAAATTTTCATTGATTTCTGGAGTCTTCTTGAATTACAAGCTTGTGGGATTGAGGTTAGAGGAATCTTGATCTCTGATGGTAAATTCCTCTTTATTCCCCTTGTTAGCAGTAAATTGTACCTCCACTGATGCTTTTATTTGCTCCTCCTGGTTTCTGTGATGGTTACCAAGGTTGGTTTGTGACTTCACATTTGGTCTAGGCAATTTTTTTGTGACTTTGGGGCATGGCTTCAGGGTGTTGAGATTAACATTGGTCAGAGAAGAGGGATGGAAAGGAGAATTTAAAGGAGAAGAAGGGTTTGGAAATCAAGGAGGGACGGGAGATCCAAGGCGTTGGAGTGGTTCCTTTCCACATCTAGGTCGGGTCAAGGGACAAGAGGAAAGATTGTGCGGTGTTTTGAGCGCATGCACAGCATTGGGGGTTTGCAACTTCTCAAGGTTATCAGACAGCTCAAGGGATCTTTGCATGACACAACCCAGGCTGGGTGCCTGGGGGGATGATGGTGGGCCAGGAGGCCTAGATGTTGATGGGTATATAACTAGGATAGGGCAGAGAGGCCCTCCTTAAATACAAAATCTGGTCCTCAGGGGATGCTCAGGGCTGCCCCTTAGGGTGCCCTGGGGCTTCCCCTGTTACAGTGGGATACAGATACATGAGAAATATTAGCTGGTTGGAAAAAGAAACTGCATGAAACTGAGGCAATTCTTCTGGTTAGAAAAAATACACTGCATGAAAATGAGGCAATTTGCTGGTTGGGAAAAGATTTTACAGGGTTTTCATGCCTGCACAGCCTTGCATAAATTTCTGTGAGTTCCTGATTAGGTTGGTCTGGTGCTGGTTGCTTATTTGGTACTGACTGTTCTTCCTGCATGTTTTTCTGTGCATTCACTGTTGGTTCATTTCGTGTTACTTGCTTCTAAATTCATGTATTTCTGTGCATTACTGGTGGTTTGTTTCTTGCTGCATGATCTTGACTGCCTGCATATATTGCTGGGTAGCCCTGTGGTACTTTTACTGGTGGTTTGTTTGGTATTGAATGCTTCTGACTACATAAATTGCTATGCTGCTGGGGGTTGTTGGTACTGGTACTTTTTTTGGTATCCCACGCTAGTGGCTTGATAAATTGCTGTGTGGGGCTGGGGTGTGTTGGTACTGGTAGTTTGTTTGGTTTTTTTTGAGACTTGTTCCACTTTTCCCTGCCTATACTGCTCCTGTATACTTCTACACAGCTTTCTGTATGCAATTTGCTTGTTTTTTTGGTTCTGGCCAAAACTGGTTTTACTTCTTCCTGCCTGCACTGTTCCTTCTATACTTCTGCACAGCCTTCTGTATGTATATTTGCTAGTTTGTTTGGTGAGGTGACAGGAGCTGAACTAGCTGCACTGCCTCCTGTATCTGTATTTCTTTATTCTTTCTGAGGTGATAGGGCTGTATGGTCCTGGTGTTGAGGGTAAGCTATTACTGGTATGTACTTGAGGGTTTTACAAGGTATGTCTTCATGCCTTCCAAAGAGCTGTGGAACCTGGTTGGGTATGAGTTTGCCACAGTTGGAGGTTTGTTGGGCTTTATCTTCTAATTCATGGAAGATAGTGGGGTACTTTTGCTGAGTGAATATAAGTTATTTGTGATTTAGAATGCATTCCTGAGGTTAATTTGAGGTTTTAAGCTGTTGTTACACTAGAAAAGTGAGTCTGATGCCTATAGGACAGGTTGGAACTATCACATCCCCCCCAGACGTAAAGCTTGGACTACCAATCCCCCCCAGACTTAATGCTGTCAACACCATTCCTGTCCATAGACATCAGACTCCACATCCTATCCTCCTCCTTCCTCTTATTTTTTTTCCTTCTTTTTCTTCTTGGTATTGATCTTGAGAGACATAAATTATAAAAAAAAACAAATGATCTTATATAAAATAAAACAAAGGTCCAGAGAAACCTAGTGATCCAGTTGGTCCTGTTGCATTCTTGATGGACTATCTCTAAATCTCCTCCTCTTATCTATTTCTTGATTGTTCCCATGTAGCAAGTAAAATTATAATCATATCCTTTCCATTCTTCCTGTGCATATATATATATTTTGGTTCATAGCTGGTTTTCCCTGGGAAAAGACAGGTTGTGCATACTTCTGGGTTTTATTTCTTCAAAAAATCAATCTTCTTTTCCCTTTTCCATCTTTTATGGTACTTCATGACCAAAGCAAAATTCTACTCTAATTACCTCCTGTCTAACTTTCAATCTTCTTTTCCCTTCTCCATCTCCTATGGTACTTCATGTCCAAAGCAAAATTTTTCCCAAGTCTTCCAATTTCATCCATGTTTCCCTGTTTTCATCTATTCATACTTGATATATTCCTTTTCCCTTTATGCCAAGTATGAAACCTTTATTCAGAAAGTCCCAGCTCAAGATTAATTGGTCCTTGTTTACTTGTCACCTTGACACATCTTTAAATATTCAATTTGGTCCAATTTTGAGTTTAATCCAGTCTTGATGTCTTCAAGTCCCTACTTCTTCCTAGTATTCTATGTTCTATATGGGTTTAATTCTTTTTACAATAATAATCTTCTTGGTAAAAGTATATTTTCACTATTTCATTCTTTTTTTTATTCATTCATTTTATTTATTTATTTATTTTTATGATTATTATTATTATTAATATTTTTTTTATTTTTTTTTGCAGTTTATAATCATGCTTAGGAGTGTTGTTCTTCTGATTGTTCTTTGTAATGATAGATTTATCAGTTTAGGCTCTTTCTTTGGAGCCATTTTTTCATTTTACACAGCCTCTTTTTTTATTTTTTATCCCTGTTTTTTTTAAATGTATCAGGATTTTAAACTCTTGCTTAGGAGTTTTGTTTTTTTCATATATTTCTGTTTTTTATTTGCATATTTTTTATACAACCCCCACTTGATTTGGTCTCGACAGAGTTGTCTCTTTTTTTTGCGGATGCGCGCATATTTTGGTTGCGGGCGGTTGGGGGTTGCTTTCAACAAGTGGATGGGAGGGGGCGCGCAAGGTTTGCAAAAGGTTTGCAAACAAAGGGGAGAAGGGAACGCAAGGTGCGCAGGAGGTTTGGGAAAAAAGGCAAGAAAGGCGCGCAAGGTGCGCTCAAGGTTTGGGACGGGGGCAATGCCCGGTAGTTGATTTGGAGTCCCTCTTGATCGTCAATCGCCACAGCTCCAAGCAGTGTCAACCTTTGCGGCAGCCACCCAATATTGTTGCAATGGATACAGCCATAGGGCGCTTGGTTAATTTGGTAAGCCACAATTCTTTCCTTCCCTTACTGTATTCTCCCTCTCATCTTTTCTGATTTATTATTAATTAATTAGTTATATTCTTACTTGTTTGACCAGGGTCTAGCTGGCTTTTAAGTTAATTTACCTTCTGCTTGATTGTGCATGGTTTTTGTAAACTTACGAGGTGGTGCAAGTAAGTGTTTGACATTTTAATTGGTCATTCCTTCAATATATGTTTATTTAAGATTTTTATTCATTAATCTGATTTATTTATTTATTTTTTTGTACACCCTTCCATTTAATGTAAGATCTGCAGGGCCCAGGCGGCGCGGTGAGAGGGGTGTTTCACGCGAGGTGGTTGTAAGAAGATGGGGCATTGAGGTGTGTTTGCTCAGGAGTCCTTGATTGATTCTGTAAAGATTATGTTATACACGGATTATAAATTATAAGATTAAAACCACAAGTCAATAGACCAATATGCCATAAGCATAATATATGCATGTTTAGATACTGTAAGAACATCATGTATATAAATACTTACCCAACCCGCTAGCCAGACAACCCTTTTCCTCATCAGAGTTGAAGGTGAGATCTGACAGCGGGTTGAGCTAATATTTTGGCAATGGACTATTGTGCAGGTTAGTAATATAATCATCAGAGTTGAAGGTGAGATCTGACAGCAGGTTGAGGTAATATTGTGGCAATAGAATATTGTGCAGACCCCAAATCATATTAATCATTACAGGTTAAAAGCCTGCCAACTAGCCATTGTCACCTCCTTACCCTCCCTGATCAAATATGTTGCTGGTAGGCCATCAAACCATTTCTGGTATGCTATCATCCATCCATCACCGGTAGGCCATCATCTTAAGCGCTGGTAGGTGCATGGAACTTTTTTGCAATATCCTTTTGGACAGTAACCAATCTGACACAAGTCAGCAAAACCCATCAAACAAATCCTCTCTATATTCAGCAACAGACAGTAGGTTTGTTCCCAAACACCAAAATATGAGCAATCCGCCAAACGTTTCAAATGAGTCCCTCCTAGAGGTCATCAATGGACTCCAATCTAGAATTGAGCGTTCCAAAAGGAACCACACACCACAATTGCGGACCTCTACTCATGAGGCTAATAATCTCACTGACACAATCATGAGAAAATTTATAGAGGACCCAGTTTCCTTCCACAATACTATCAACCAAAAGAAAGTTACACTGACTTTTGAAGGCTTGAAATATTCTCAATGGGAGTCAGCCATTGACTGAACCTTGCGCAGGGCGCTACGGCGTGAAACAACTTTCCTTGGGGACCCAGACGCCTTCCTTCTTCTTGATTGCGACCACAGGGAGACCATTGCCATTCTCATTAGGAACACAATTGACAAAACTCTTCTCAGCTTTGTTGAGGGATCCTGTACTGAAGATGCCCAGTTCCTTCTTGATTTAATCAAGAAGGAGAGCAGCAAAACAAACCGTTGGCATAAGCTAGCAATTATAGATAGATTCTTTCTGGCGGTGAATGACAAGACTGGCTTGGACAATGTGTGGATTTCAAACTGGCACAAGGTGGTGGCTGATCTTAACAGGGTCAATACCACCTTGGATGAATTTTACGGTCTATGTCTTCAAGGAAGTGCGTTGGCCCCATCCGGGGTGGACCAAAAAGACTTTGAGTATGCCGTAGGAAAGAATCTGAATGACTGCCTGGCACCGCCAAGCTTCACAGAAGTGTCCACGATAATCCAATCATGCTCGAACAAGCTCGAGTCAAGGGCCTCCACCTTGATTGGCACTATACCGTTGAATTTTGAAATGAATATCCAGGCGCTGGATGACAAACCTCTCCAACAATATGTACCGCCGCCGAGGAGACCCAGAATGACAACTGCGCCCCAAAAAATGGCCTTCCCGCAAGCCTTTCAATTGACAAGGCGAGTCAATTTAAGGGCAGAGATTGGAACAAGACCCTTCTGAAAAAATTTGGATACATGTGTCACTATTGCAAACACTCAGGCCATTGGTATGCTGAATGTGACAACTTCTGGGAGCATGTACGCTTTGGAGGAATTCCACCGCCCCCTGAAGACCACAACACCCACGGTTCCAGATATCTACCCCCGAGGAAACCGGCCGTCCCATTTCATGCTGGTCCGCGCATTGGCCAACTTGAAATTGAGGATGTCAACAAAGGTGAAGTCCTATTGGACTTGGAAGCCACCGCTCATGTAAGTGGAAAATCCCAATTTCTCACTACCATCAGGAAACTTGAAGTACCAATCTCACTTACAATGGCAGTCCCTTCTAACTGGGCAATTTTTTACTCAATTGGCAGCCTCAAGACCCCCACAAGGACGGGGACGCTTGTGATCCCTAATGTTTACTACTGCAAGGGGGTCAGGGGTACAATCCTCTCAACGGGGCAGCTTGTTCCTGATGGTTGGAGGCTAGATCACAAAGGGACCAAGTTATTCTTGTATGACTGCAGCGTTAAAAGATTTGAAACAACCTTTAGGAATTTTCTCTGGGTAATAAAACCAATTGAGAAAGAGCTGTGCCGTGCAATCACACAAAGACCACTCCTTGACGCGTATAGCTGGCATCAACTACTAGGTCACACCTCTGAGGCAGTTGTGCAACAATTCCTCAAATTGAACTTCCCTAAACAGCTAAAAGGCACGTGGAAGCCATACTTCTGTGAGCGGTGTACTCTCTCCAAATAAATTGATAAACCATTGCTTGGTGTATCATCCAAAATCCCGCGCCATGACCTTCTCCAGCTCTGTGTGACCAACGTTTCTGGTCCATTTGAGAAGGACCTCAATGGAGCTAGATTCTGGTTGACATTCTGGGACCATGCAACCACGTATACCTTTGGAGCTGCATTGAAGTCTTGCAGCAAAGCTCCCCAGAAGATCATAGGATGGATCAAACACCTAAGGAATACTCTGGGGAGGGTCCCGGCCTATGTCAGGTCCAATAATGCTGCGGAGTATATTGGGCTGTTACGGACAAAGCCAGAGGCATTAGGGATTTCATTGGCACCCGTGGCACCTTTACATCCCCAACAGAACGGAGAAGCTGGAAGAGTGAATAGGACTATTGGAGACGTTGCAAGAAATATGCTCAATGCCAGCAGGATGGCTGAGCAATACTGGAGCTATGCTTAACTTATGGCAACTTACCTCCATAACTGGATCCCCAACACAAGGACAAGCCCCTCCTGTCCATTCACTATGCTCTTTGGCATTACGTTCAATCCCAATACTCTGTATCCGTTTGGCGCAAGGGCAATTTTACATATCCCTAAGGAGCGCCGAGAGTCTAAAATGGTGGAGAGAGGCCAGCTCTGTCGCTTTTTGTCCTATCCGGCTGAGGGCGCTGGCTGGCTTTTTTGGTCACCTGCTGAACAGTGCGTTATTCATTCCACCGCGGCGGTGTTCCCTGACTTCCAAGCTGCTGAGCTGAAAGCCAAAGAATATAAGGCCAGCATTGATTTCATTATTAATCAACTGTTGCTACAGCTGGGGAGTGAACCAACCGATGAAATCTCACAGGCCAAGCGCGACTTCATTTGGTCTATGCATGTCAAAACGGATCACTACCTCCCATGCTCCCTTCCGGAAGCCCTGCGCGGTGAATTTGGCAAAGATTGGCTCAAGTGGGCGACATACAAAGTTGATAAATTTGATGAACTCAATGTGTGGGAACCGGTTAAGCCACACCCAGGGATGCGTTGGGTCCTTGCAAACAACCTTGATGAACACAACAATCTGTTGGAAAGGCGGTTGCAATTAGTGGTGAAGGGGTTTAATCAGAGGATGGGGGAAGACTGAAATGAGACTTATGCCCCAACGGCTAGCCTGAACGTGCTCAGGGTTCTTATATCTTTGGGCTTGAACAACAACCTCCCAATGGCATTGTTTTATGTGAGTTTGGCTTACCTTTACAGCCCAATTGATGAAGAACTTTACGCTCAACCCCCGGTTGAAGTAAGGCCAGAGTGGAAGGGCATGGTGATGAAACTGAAAAAGGCAGTCTATGGCACCAAGCAGGCAGCAAGGTGTTGGTGTAAATTCTTCCAGGGCATCATGTCAAGGCTTGGATTTGAGACCCAAGAAATTGAACCCTCTCTGTACTTCTTGAGGGGCATGCATGGTTTCATTGTTGTATGGATGCATGTAGACAACGGATTTGTTATTGGCTTGTCGCCATCCCTCCTACTGTCGCTCAAGAGGGGGATGGAATGCAAGATAAATATCAAATGGAATTATGCACCCAAGAAAATTGTTGGCATTGCCCTCAGGAGGGAGGACACGTCAGTGTCACTCAATCAACACATTCTGACAAACCAAATCCTAAATGACTACCCGTGAGTAGCTCATCCAAGGCGTAGCCCTCTCCCTGAGTCAACTTTGACCATCAACAAGTCGGCAGAAGTGGAGGCGGAGAAATACAAGCACTTCATTGGCTCACTTATGTACCTGGCGGCCGTGACCAGGCCCAACCTAGCATTTCCCGTCAATCTACTGTCCAGATTTGCAAACTCTCCCTCACAAGACCACTGGATTGCGCTGGATTGGCTCATTGGTTACCTGCGGATGACAAAAGATAAATCCCTCATTTTCCAGAAGCGCAAATCTGGACTGGAACTGTGGAGCAATGCGAGTTGGGGTGGTGAACATGAACGCTCTACCTCAGGGCATGTCATCAAGTACTATGGGAACCCAGTCGCATGGGGGTCCACAAGACAAAATATTGTCGCCCTCTCTACTTTTGCGGCTGAGTATGTTGTGCTCTCGGACAGTACCCAGAAATTGTCTTACTTGCACAATATCCTCCATGACTTCAATCTAAGCTCACCAATCTCAATCTTTTGTGATAATCAATTGGCCATCCTTATTGTGAGTGACAACACTTTGAAGAAACGCACAAAATACCTGTCTTGGGCCCTCTATTTTGTGAATGACTTTGTCTGCCGCCATCATGCCCAACTGAACTGGACCAGCACCCACACCCAGCAGGCCGATATACTCACTAAGCGCATGGGACCAAATAAAATGGCCCCTGCCCTGGATAACCTCCAGATAAAGGAGGTATAATTTATAAACCATGTGGGGGGGGTGTAAAGATTTGGTTATACACGGATTATAAATTATAAGATTACAACCACAAGTCAATAGACCAATATGACATAAGCAAAAATATATGCATGTGTAGATACTGAAAGAACATCATGTATATAAAGACTTACCCAACCCGCTAGCCAGACAACCCTTTTCCTCATCAGAGTTGAAGGTGAGATCTGACAGCGGGTTGAGCTAATATTGTGGCAATGGACTATTGTGCAGGTTAGTAATATAATCATCAGAGTTGAAGGTGAGATCTGAAAGCGGGTTGAGCTAATATCGTGGCGATGGACTATTGTGCAGATCCCAAATCATATTAATCATTACAGATTCAAATACAACCATATGGTTTTTTGATTAATTGTTAAGCCATTTAATTCATGAATTCTTCCCTTCCTGTATCTTATTTTGTTTTGGTTCCATCTTGCATAGCTGACTAAAACCATTTGGGCCATCCAATTGCATGCAGGCTCAAAATTTTCCTTGAAACCCGGGTTGTCATGGGCGGTGCAAGTGAGTGATCTGTATTTTGGTCAATCTGTCAATTGATTTATTTATTTAATTTATTTAATTTATCTTATTTATTTTAGTCTTCTTCTTCCTCCCAAATGGCGCAGGCTGGGCAGAAGGCGCGTTGCGATGAGTTTGCGCAATTGAACGGACAATGATCTGATGATCCAACTCAATCGCTCCGATCGGATGGAGGTTGTTGTGACAACGGCCGCCCTTGTTCGGCAGGGTGAGTGGCTTTCCTCCCATTCGGCGCCCCCCCTTTTTTTGATTGCTTCTCCAACTGGCGGTGAAGGTACTTCCCAGCATTGAGATTGATCGACTCATTTTTTTTTTATTTTTATTATTTTTTTAATCAATCTCATCTTTTGTATTGGTCAATGCAGGTGGTGTATAGGGTAAGTTTCAAATTGATTGATTGACTGATTATTTGTTCTGTTTTTTTAATTAATCTCATTCTTCTTTTTTTAGTCCTTCCAATAGATTTAGAGCCCAACGACCTGCGCGTTCAATCCAAGAGAGGCTCAAAACTCAAAAAAAGGGACAGGTGAGTCCTCCCCCAAAATTTTCGCCCCCCTCCCCCTTTTTTTTAAGTTATCAAGTTTGTCGTTCTTTGCGGTGGGTCAATTGATTGTGAGCTAATACAGGGGTCCCAATCACCCTTTTCTCTTTTTTTTTTCTTCGTTCTTCTTTCTTCCTGTTTATGCAGGCCAGGCAGGGACCACTCGCGCAATCCAACCAGATGTAAGTCTTAAACATTTTTTTTCTGGTTTGTATCTCCATGCGGTGGGAGGTTCTGCTGCCGCAATGACCAATATCGCTGCTTAGACCTTCCCCAGGTTGTCCAACTATTGCGGTTGAGGCATTTGGCGGTTGGTAGCAAGGTTCTCCCCTCCCCTCCATGTCTATTTAGAGGGGGCCGACAAGCAGCTACCTCCCCCCTCCATCCAGTAAGCTATCCCAACCCACCATCCTGGTTATTGCTTTGGTGAATTCTTTCTTTTTTTTTATCCTTCTTGTCGCTAGGGCAGATGCTGACCCATTCTGTTTTTGTCAAAAAGAATTGATAGGTTTAGGGCTCCGCTATGCCTACCTTCCCAAAGCTGGTAGCTACTCCCTTCTTGCCTCCTCCATCCGCTGAAGATCATCCT
Source organism: Puccinia polysora (assembly GCA_025617555.3). Taxonomy (NCBI): domain Eukaryota; kingdom Fungi; phylum Basidiomycota; class Pucciniomycetes; order Pucciniales; family Pucciniaceae; genus Puccinia; species Puccinia polysora. The sequence continues at coordinate 10,362,755 of CM062622.1, read as the reverse complement.
TGTTGTCACTTTGGTGAGTGCCTTGCCTCCTTTTTTGTTTGTCGCTAGGGCAGATGCTGACCCTTTCCGTTGTTGTTGAAAACTCCAAAGGTAAACTTTACAAAGCCGGTGCTACCCTGTCCTCTCAATTTTTGTTGGGCCATTTAAAAGGTTATTAATATTAATTTTTTTAGGTTGTTTTTTTACATTTTTTTTAGGTTTATATAGATGTCCTATCATGATGATATATATATATATATATATATATATATTTGTACATATGTATAATTAAATAAATATTTTTTATAATAAATATATAAATGCCTATGTTTGTATTATGTAAATATATATTTGCAATGAATATCTTTTTTTTTTTTTGATCACTTATAGGTATATATATTTTTGTATTATAATATATATATTTGTATATATTTGCAATGAATATTTTTTTAATTGTGATCTTGATGTTGTGAAGAGACCTCATCAGTTAGGGTTATCATCAGTGAGTTTTTCTTTTTTTTTGAAATAAAGGAGATGAACCAAAACAAAGTACTGAACATCTTTTTTTTTTCTTGTGATCTTGATGTTGAGAGGAGACTTCATCAGTTAGGGTTATCATCAGTGATTTTTTTAATTTTTTTTTTTTTAAAAAAATGAAGGATATGGACCAAAACAAAGTACTGAACCTTTTTTTGCTTTTTGTTTCTTTTAGGTGTATATATCATATGTTGTACAGTGAGAAAGAAAATTAAAATTCCCCACCCATTCCCTCAGAACGTCAAAAGGAACTGAAGGCCTACTGCTACATCAAGTATAAATGAGAATCAAACCTACTCATCCAATTGGCCTGACCACCAGACCTCAAATGGGGTGACCTTATACATATTGATAAAGTTTGGAATCCATAATCCTGCCCATTCCTCTCCATAATAAAGGCTGGTTCTAACTAACCAAGGGATGTGTAAATCATGAGAAAGCCATTCCCCATGGTAAAGTAAGGTATTTGCCAACTGATTGTTGAGGAGCTCTATAAATTCTGAGTTTCCCAATCCTGCGCCAGGTAATTCTTCCCAATTGGTTCCTTCCATGTCTTCAAGGTTGGTCCGGAATCCTCCAAATACTTGTTGAAACATTTCCAAGCTTTCTTCAGCCATTTCAGCCTCCTGGATGCAAAGACTGTTGTTTTCCTTTAGCTACCAGAGGTGATGGAATACATAATAAATACATTATTTAATAAATGCAGCAAAAATCAGTAAAATATTTGAATAAGGCTACTGCAAGTTTTGGTTGGTTTGTTTGTGGTTTAATATTATAAATCAATATTAATAAATTGAGTATTAAATAAATTAATAGAGGAGAAAAAATAATACTGGGGATCTTCAACACCTCTCTTCAGCAAATTCACTTTGAAAACACATATACTGGGCTACTTTGGAACCTTTAATTTATATTCTTAGAGGATATATTTCACAAAGATAATATATATATAAAATATATGGTGGTGTGACAGGACCTTGTAGCCAAGCTTCTACAACATAAAAATGATAATAAGACTCACTGGTATATTATTAAGTCCTTTGGGTACCTGTTTGGGATGTGTACTGATGGGTTAAACCTATTACTGGGGTTAAAAAGGTTTTTCAGCAGTTTAAATTGATAAAAGGGTTCGGGACATATATTATTAATCAGACTAAATCCATAAATCAATTAATTATCTCTTGTAAGTATTTCATTACCTTGGCACGGTGTCTGGATATAAATATAAATGGGTCTCTGGGTATCAATATCCTCAAAAGAGCTCCTTATTTATAGTTTCTTGGGTCCCGATATTTTCCTTCTGAGGGATACAGGGGCTCAAAAGGACGGATACTAAGGCTAGCAGGGTAACCATTGGTAGCCTGTCACATTCTCTGGGTGCTGTAGCACGGGTAGCATCAAATTCAACAGGTTATGGTGATTATTCTACTTTATAATTGATTTTTGGACTTGTGAATGGCCCTAATTTATCCATATTATCTATTATTTAAGTAATTATCTTTATTAAATATTCCCAGGATTTTAATAATTCTCTTAATAGAAATTTCTATGGGTAATCTAATGTCAAGTTGGTTCTCATTATGTTTTAACTGATTGAAGTAAAATCATGATATTGATTTTACTCCTTATTTTCAAAATCCAGTTGATTTACTTAAAATAATGAAAACAATATAAGTTATGAGAATTCATGTAATATTTATGCATCATCAGTTCCCTTAGTATTTCACATAACTACTGATTTCTTGAAGTTCTCACAATGGTCTATTGAAGTATTTTAATATATTTTTGCAAATAGTAGTTATCTCATTATTGAGATTTCTGATATTTTAACCATATTTTATAAAAAATGCATATAAAGGTTATTGAAGTATTTTTATATACTTTGATGTATTTTTAGACTATCTAATATCCACAGGGACATTTATTACATATGTGGAATGTCCCCGTCTAGGTTGTAGCATATTTACGTGGTAGCTGAGCTTCTCAGGCTGTCTGTCACTCTGTCAGCATGTAGTCCCCCCGATGCGTACTTTTCAGATGCCTGGGGCTGCGTACATGGCTTTCCAGGGTATGCTGACAGAGTGAGCTTGCTACTATTGCATAGCAAGCTGCAAAAGTAACAAAATTAACATAAAAATAATAGAATTAAAATTAACATAAGAAGGAGTAGAAAACCATAACAATTATTGCAGAAATGCATTCTCCACCTAAAATTGGGTAGGGTCACTCACTGAACCCACCCTTGAAATCCAAATCCTTATATTTTTAATTAATTAAGAAAGGAAAGACCAAAATACCATGGCACCACTATGGTACTTTTTTGGTCAATTGAATATTTCACATGTATTTTCATGTATAGGTTTCACACCTAAAATTCAGTCGGAATTGAGGTGTTGTGTATATTTTAGCAGTTACAGAAGGAAATGTGTTCTGTCACAATTCCCGCACGCAGTCGCTGCAGCCAATATACCCACGCATGGCTGAGCTGCAGCACATTCACCCTTTCAAATCCGTTTACGCAGCCCTGGGCCTCTGATAAGTAAGCAGCCGCGGGACTACAAGTTGACAAAGTGACAGGCCGCCTTAGAAACCTAGGTACTGTGTAAACATGCTACAACCAAACAGGAACATTCTACATATGTAATAAATGTTCCTGTGGATAGAAGATAGTCTAAAAATACATAAAAGTAAATAAAAATACCTAAAAGTATATAACAATACCTAAATAACCTTTATTAGTATTTTTTTTAAATATAATTTAAAATACCAAGAATTTCAAAAATGTGATAATGACTATTTCTAAAAATATATTAAAATACTTTAATATGCAATTATGGGAATTACAAAACATCCTTATTTTTTGTGAAATACTAAGGAAAGTGATGATGTAAAAATATTACATAAATACTCATGACTTATATTTTTAAATAATTATTTTGAGTAAATCAACTAAAATTTCAAAAAAAGGAGTAAAATCAATGTCATGACTTTACTGAAATTATTTAATAAATAATGAGACCTAACCTGACATCAGACTATCCTTAGGAATGTCTATTAAAATAGATATTAACTTACTGGGAACATTTACTAAGGATAATTAATTAAATGATAAATAAAGTGGACAGATTAGTGTTATTTGCACATCCAAAAATCAATTATAAAGTAGATCAATTCCCATACCCTGTGTAATTAAAGGTTACCCATGCTAAAGTACCAAGAACAAGTGAAGGTCTGCCACTGGATACCCTGCTAGCCTCATTTTCCGTCCCTTTGAGCCCCTGTACCCCTCAGAAGGACAATATTGGGACTCAAAAATCTATAAATAAAGAGCTCTTTTGAGGATATTGATACCCAGAGACCCAGTTATATTTACATCCAGAAACCGTGCCAAAGTAATCAAATACTTATAAGAGATAAATCAGTGATTTATGGCTTTAGCCTTATTAATAATATCTGTCCCCAACCCTTTTTTATTTATTTAAACTGCTGGACAACCTTTTAACCCCAGTAAACAGTTTTAACCCATCAGTGCACATCCCAAACAGGTACCCAAAGTATTTAATAATATACCAGTGAGTTCTATTATCCTTTCTCTGTCGTGGATGCTTGGTTACAAAGCCCTGCCCCTCCACCATGTATTTTATATACATATTAGCTTTGGGCAGTATATCCTTTAAGAATATAAATTAAAGGTTCCAAAGTAACCAGGCCTACGTGTTTTCATACTGAATTCCCTGAAGAGAGATGATGAAGATCCCTAATATAATTGTGGACCCTCTATTAAAATATTCAATAATCAATTTATTTATATTGATTTATAACAATAAACCATATCCAAACCAATTAACCTTGCAATAAGCTTCATCCAAATATTTTACAGTTTTTTGCTGCATTTATTGAATAATATATTTATTATTTATTCTATCACCTCTGTTAGCTAAAGGATAGAAAGGATCTTGGCATTCAGGAGGCTGACAGACAGGGTGGCATTTCTGCTGCTCAGCTGCGCGCATGTCACGCCTCGCACTTAAGAATTATTGTCTTCATCACTTCAACATGTCCTCTCCTCAGTACCATGTACCTCAGTCTAAAAGCGTGACACAAATAAAGCACAAAATCAATGGTGCGATCCGCTACTTCCTCTGGCTCGCGTTGACCTTCCAATCTTGGTGACAAACTCAGTATATACTTGCAAACTTTGCGGTTAACTCCATACTGGTCGGCCATCCATTATGAAATCCAATCTCCTTTCCTGGCCAATCAACAGCCTTAGACTTCCATCTTTGGTCATGCACTGTTTGTTAGTTTGCATCTACATCTAACTAAGCCATCATTACTGTACAGTTTGCAATTGGACTATTCCTTACCCTGCATACACTATTAATTCTCATTTGCATTACCTTCAACATCATTGGCTCCCTTCCCAATTCATTATACATTTTTACGCTCAGATTCTATTGTCTTGCACTTACGCCATGACCTTGGATATGATTTTACTACTGAATTATTTCCTATCCCATTACTGTCATTCATTGCCTCACCGCCTTCAACTGTAGTTAGCTCACCACCAGGTTTTATCTAGTCACTTTGGATTACCTTATAAGGGCTACCCCCTTGCCTGATGATTGTCTCCTCAGTTAGTTAATTTCATACGTTCTCGCATTTTGCTACAACCTAGTTATCCCATTGGACTCAGGTTGAGTTTCCTTCCTTGTAACACATTCCATTCCTCTCGCCTTTTGTCAAGTGGCAAAACTAAGTTTGCACTTTGCAACTGAGTCTTGCTATTTGCACTTGCCCTTGCACTCAGCATTCCTTTGCGCTCACAATCATCTAAGAATTGCCCTATAGTGCGTGGGTTGGTCGTGTGACAGTAAATTAACTCACTCAAATCATCTATTGTAGCTTGCCAACCTATAATAGACTTCTTCTTCTCAATTTCACATACTTGCTCAACTGGGAACACTTCCCTTGCCCCTTACAATGATGATATCCATTGGGTAGGGAGAACCAGCGTTCCTTGGGCCCAACAACCCTTAGATCCCTTTCCTCCTTCTAAATTGCCATCTGTTGAACCCCTTAATGATCCTTGGACTCCTCCACGGGATGTTCCAACGGACCCTCTTGCGGAATTCCCAGATTCCAACCATTCTTTGGATGAAACCTTGACTCGTGGTAGACCAGGGATTTGCACTACTTCTCCCAAGCCCAATGCTTTGCCCCTGCTTTCAACATTGATCCAGGCCCTCACTCATGGTGCCCAGCAATCTAGTCCGAGTACTTGTAGCTTTTGCACTCTGGGCATGAAACAACCCAATCACTTTAAGGGAGAACACCCTCATAAGCTGAGATCCTACCTACAGTCTTGTAAAATCATCTTTTCAAACGAATCCAACAATTTCCCTTCCAATAGGCATAAATTTATGTATGCTTCGTCCTTCTGAGGAGGTAGAGCCTTGCAGTGGTTCAAACCGTACCTCGAAATTTTGTCCAACAACAGTCCCACGTGTATTCTCAATAACTGGGACAAGTTCAAGCAATAACTTTTCACCCTGTTTGGCGACCCCAATGAAGTTTGAAACGCTGAATACAAACTTAATAGTCTAGTTATGAAGGAAAATAGTAGACCTTCCCTTTATATTTCTCACTTTTGAAGCTTGCAGTCTTGCATCAAGTGGAACGAGGCCACTCTTCTATTCCATTTCTGAAAGGGTCTACAGGCACACTGTGGTGCCCTATCCCGGAAACCCTGGCCAGTGCGGAGGTTTTAATTTTTTATGATTTTTCCTTATCAATATTCATAGGAATCATTATCAAAAAAAAAAAAAAAAAAAAAAAAAAAAAAAAAAAAACCATCCATCACCGATCCCATCCATCATCTCATCCCATCATACCCACCAATCATCTCTCATGGATCAACTCAAACAATTCTTTGTCAAGTTGATCTGCACCTTTTGGGATGAGAAGAACCTCTACATCCTCATGGAATTTGTTCAAGTCATTATATCATCTACCGTGACCGCAAACCTGAGAACATCCCCATTGCCTCCTTGCCCCCCATTTTTTTTTTCCTCCTTCCTCTGGATCTTCTTTGAAATTGGTCTGAATTCAGGGTCCCATCTATCAACTATGTATCTTTAACCAGAACCAAAGCTCTTCCTACCAAACTTCATCCGCTTGTTCTCGTTGGCTTGGTTCTGGATCAAGGCTGTCACTCCAGCCTCAATGGGCTGCTTGCTTGGTTTGTGATTGAACTACTTGACTGGCTTCCTTGGTGCTTTTTACCTTCTTGGCTGGCTTGGTTTTTTGGATGTCAACTGGCAAACCTTGATCTATTAATGATTCACGTAATGCTCTTGATCTCCCGTTCTGCTCCTTCTCTCCCTCATTTGTCCCTCCCTCCACATCCCATTGATCCTCCTGACCCCTCTGATTGTTGGTCATTGATACCAATATCCTCATCGGTCATCGGAGCCTGATCAAAACTCTTGCCAAACACTTCATTTGGCTGTCTCAAGCGGCCATCTAATTCATTTGGCCGTCTCAAGCGGCCATCTACCAATCCTTTCAGCCTCTAGCTTGCTGGTCTCCCGCGCGGCTTGTCCATTACCCGCGCGGGTCTCTTCTGTTGCCAGTGCCCGTCAGACACCTGCCGGCGGTCATCCATAGCCTCGGCAATTGCGCGGGCCCATCAGGATGCCCGCGGGCGTCCCTCTTTGGTTTTTTTTCTCTGAGTGCTTGTTTGTTTCTTTTTTTTCTTTTGTTTTCTCATGACACTGATCCTTAAAAAAAAAAAAAAAAAATGTCCGCTCCCATTTGTAAATCTCTCTTGTAAATAGTCTAAAGGCCTCTGGTCTATAAAAGGAGGGGCTCTACCCTGCTTTTTCTGCATCATCAGATCATCATATCATCATAGAATCATATCCATGGGAGTGTGTACCTGTGTCCCCCCATCATCATGAAATTTGATCCTGATCCTTATCCTGGGTATATCTCTGATTACCCCTGATCCATTTTTGACCCTGAGTCTTTTCCCCTCTGTGGCCTGATCCTTATCACCAACCAATAGCTTTGCTGGTTGAAGAAAAATTTGGTCTTTTGGAATTTTTGACTGTTTTATACCACTCCTTGATCCCTTTCTCTGACCATACTGGTTCTGGTCCTTGATCATCTTTCTGGAGCCAATCACGATTGATTGAAGAGGTCTTATTAAGCTTAAGACCTGGAGTGTTATACCTCCCTTTATTTTCTTTGGAGTTGCATTCTGCCAGCCCATTCTTGAGTCCCTTGAGAAGTGTTTAGGTTATCCTTGCTTCAATTCAGTTACTGTTGCTTTTAGAGCTTCTTAAACATTGTGCTTTGTCTTGTACAGCCACCCTCAGTTATCTGGAACACTTCAAGCGCTTGATTGCGGAGAGTTGGGCAGGTTCATTGAGAACCTGGAGGTTGGTTGGGTTTGAGTTGATCATCCCAAATATTCTTCTGACGACCAGAGCTATTAGCTTGTGGGCGTTGTTTAAATACAACAGCTTTTTTTCCTTGAACTCTAAGTAGAATTGAACTTCTTTTGTTCAAGTTTTTCCCTTCATAATCTTGTCTCAGATAGTGCTGTTCCATTGCTACCAAAATATTATCATCTTTATCCTATACTCCTTGATTCCTCATTTACCAGGTTCTGGACCTTGATCTCTGTTACATCTAAATATTTTTGTAACACTCAGGAGGGCAGCCTAAACAGCACCTTTCCCCTCCACATAACTGCCACAGCCTAGCACTGTTTGGAGTCTTACATTTGGTCCCCCGGGCCGGGATCAAACCAGCAACCGTGGAATTTACAGTCCCAACTTGAAGAATCGACTCTGAAATCCAATCTGATTTTTTTTCTCTCTCTTTTTCTGTTTGTTCTTTTTTCAGATATGATCCGTGGAGGCAACTTGGTCCAGAAGTAAGCCCTCCCAATTGTGCACCATCTGGGCAAGTTCCTTTTTTTTTTTGTGAAACTCTACTCTTGCCACACTTGTGAGCCACCTTGGAACTCTGCTTGTTTGGATCTCTTAGGAACCCTTCAACATGGAATCTGCTGGAACCTCCTCATCTGTTCAGGCCAAGATGGTCAAAATCAAACCTCAGAACAAAAACTTAGGCTTCAATGGGACCAATGTTGAACTATTCCTTGACTCCTATGAGATGGCTGCTGAAGTGGATGGTGCCAGTGAATATGATATGGCTTATCAGTTAGGATTTTTTATCTCTTCTGACAAAGTTATGGAGGTTATTGAATCATTCAAGGGATTCAAAACTCATAAATGGAGGCTCCTGAAGGAGGCTATGTTGGCCTATTGGGGAAAAATAGATGTAGCCAGATTTAATTTGCAAGACTTGGACGCCCTGGTTTCTCAATGGATCTCCAATGGTGGTATCTCCTCAGCCTCTGACTATCAAGCTTTCAGAAAATCTTGGGACCCTATCCAGTCCTATCTTATTTGGAACGATCACATTGATACGTTGGACAAAATTTGAGTGCAATTTTTTCAGTCTTTCTCTCCAGGAGTGCAGCAAATAATTAAGGATGAATTGGTGAAATCTGGATCCATGATCACAACAAGAGACAATTGGTTCAAGCTCCCTGCTTTCATGGTTCTTAGGAATACTGTGGATAAAGTGATTAATGGTGAAACAGCTCTCACCTTTGAATAACCTAAAATCACTGAACCAGTCCTTGCCCCCTCTTTTCAAGCATCTAACAAAATCATGAATAAGATGGAAGCCAATCGCAGACCTAAACCCAATCCTCAGACCCACCGGGAGGCACCTACTATAGATGAGATCACTAAATTACTTCAGGCATTTGAGAATAAAATAGATCAGAAAATATCCTCTTTAGCCACTCCTAAACCTGCTAATTCTGTTCCTAAATCTACTATAGTCTGTTATTATTGCCATAGGGAAGGCCATGGTACTGGTAGATGTCCTGAACTCCAGAAGGACAAGGAGGAGAAGTTAGTAGAGCAGAAGGGAAATAATTTCTTCCTTCCTAATGGTTCTTTGATACCTTTTGATTCATCTTGTCTGATCCGTCATGTGGTGGCCTCATACCAACCACCAACTCCTAAGAAGGCATCTTTGGTCTCTGTGGATTTTTGATCATCCTGTGGAACTCTGCAACCTTGGTATCCTCCAGCTATAACTTCTTCCAGCTTCCCTGGCACCTATCAATCTGATCCAGCTAGGAAACGCCATGAGGAACCAAAACCTCATAAGTCTCCTCCTGTTCCATCTTCAATCCTGCAAAAACCCGTTAAACGTTGATCTTCACCTGAGCCTCCTTCCTCTGATGTGGAAGACATGGAAGTAGAAAGGGAACCACTTATTGAAAGGTTCCAGGACAACTCTGATCTTCCCCCTCTTCAACCTGTCCAACCCTCAGATCCTCTTCCATCACCTATTTCACCTGATCTTCCTCCCTCCACCCAGCCCAAAGTTTGATTTGAGAGGGGCATCTCCAAGGACTACCCTAATCCTGTGGAAGGAGTATTAAAGAAAATTTCTGATCTTAAAATCCCTGATCTATCTGTGGCTGAACTCCTGTCAATCTCTCAATCTGTGGCTGAAGGAATGAAGAAATGGGTTTCTGGCCAACGTGTGGATATTGGTCCGGACAAATTGAAGGTCTCCTCTGGTACTCTGATAGAGGATTCTGGCGGAACAGATCCCTCTTCAGATACCAACCTGTATTCCTGTCCTCTTGGCTTCCTCCCATGTTATCTTGGTGATTCAACTAAAACAGTTTCTCTCCTTGTGGATTTGGGTTCTCAGCTCAACTTGATTTTGGACTCCATGGCCTGCAAGCTTAAACTTAGCCCAAGGGTCAGTTGCAATTCTGCTGTGTATGGAATAGGGAACCAGTCCTGTGAGCTAGTTGGTATTTCTGAGGATATTGCTTTTTGAATTGTTCAAAATATTGTTGGCACCTGTCACTTCTGGATCATTTGTCTGGATGGTCCCATGATCTTGGGAAGGCCTTTCTTAATGGATTTTTGTGCTACCCTGATGTTTTCTGATTAAGTTGGGGAGAGAATTCTCCTCCCTGATGCTGATGGCAGAAAGATTGAAGTTCCTCTTTGTTCTCTGGATTCTGGTCATTGGGAAAGAGACTTCCCTGGCCATCCTCCCAAATCTGTCCTGAAGGGAAAGCAGAAAGAAAACTCTCATTCCTCTCATCCTCATTTTTGAGCAGAATAGTTGGCCCTACTGATAGTTGTAGCTCTTCTCAGCCTCAGACTTCAACTCATGGACCAACTCCCACCTCAGAGGCATATCTTTCTTTTTCCTCATCATTTCCTTCTCATCCAATTAAGATTAAAACCCAAACACATGAAAAATCCGAAAAATCCAAAAATATTTCTTCTCTGTATGGATCTGTTGTATCTTCTTTTACTTTTTCTTTTCATCCTGATCAATCATCCTCTATTTTGGTTATGAATCTCCGCAATGAGTCTAAACTAGTTCTCTATCTCAATTCTTTACTTGGTGGCTTTGGTATCAAGGAGTATGGTCTTAGGTGGAGGCAATTTGGGGTAGAAGTAAGTCCTCCCAATTGTGCACCACCAGGGGCTTCTACTACTTTCATTTTCAAAACTCTACCCTGTGCCACACATGTGAGCAATGTGTTATATTTTGGATCCTCTTTTATGGAGAAGGCACCTTTCAAGGACGCAGCAGAACATCAAACTTGGAAGATGTTGGAATATGGTCTCAGTTTTTGTAGTCAGGTCTCACTGGTCAATGCTTGGAGGAAGCAAGGATTCTTCTCCTTTGCCACTAAGTACAAACCAGTTGCAAAGAAGGTCCAGCCAGTCAACCAACCAATGCCTCTCAACCTCAATCCTCCCCTTATGCATCCTCCTCTATCCCGCAATCCTTACTGTGGTCTATCCCAATCCCTCACTGGTCCATTCATTCCCTCTGGTTGGGTCACTAAAGAACGTCTGAAAGTGGTCAACTTTGGTCCAGATGGATGGCTTCTTCCTGATGGTTAAATTTGATCATAAATGTCCTAGCTCTTAGGGAAAATCCATTTCTTTCTGTGAAGAAGAGAGAGGTCTCTTGAAAGAATCGTATGATCTCCCTTACATCATCCCTGTAGTAGAACACAATCCCTGGAAAAAGAAAAAGATCCCAATCCCTGCTGCTAAAGTCAACAAATTCACCAAGTTGGTCCCCAAACGAGTCCAAACCAGTTTATTGGAACAATCAACTTCTAGCTATTCCAGTCCTGTTTTCTGTGTCCTGAAAATTAATGGTAAACTTAGAGTAGTTCATGATCTCCAACCTCTTAATAAAGTTACTATTAAAGACTCTGGCGTGCCTCCTGCCACTGAAGAATTTGTTGAATCCTTCTCGGGGAGAGCTTGCTACGGTCTAGGTGACATTATGGGGGGCTATGACAAACAATCCCTGCATCCTATTTCTCTGCCGCTTACTACTTTTGATACTCCCCTTGGTCAATTTCAACTGACTCGATTGCCTCAAGGTGCCACCAACTCGGTTGCAGTCTATCAGGCTCAGATGATGTGGATCCTCCAGGACAAAATCCCGGATCATGCGGATACCTTTATTGATGATGGTGGGATTAAAGGCCCAGTTTCTGACTATGATAATGAGCTCTTACCTTGGCACTCAGGAGTCCAACAATTTTTCTGGGAGTATGCTACTATCTTGGAAAGAATTTTGTTTCAAATCGAGGAATCTGGCCTTACTGTCTCTGGATCAAAACTTGCCGCCTGTGTCCCTGCCTTGGAAATTGTTGGTCATATAGTCTGAAAGGAAGGAAGAAGGATGGCGCCCTCTAAAGTCAACAAAATCATCTCCTGGCCTACCCCAATAAATCTAACGGAAGTTAGAGGTTTCCTAGGTGTTTTAACTTATTTCAGGATCTTCATTCCCTCATTATCCAAAATCTGTGTTCCCTTGTGTCGCTTAACCAGGAAGGATTCTGAATGGATTTGGACCCAAGACTGAAATTGATAATTTCAGTTGCTCAAAACAATTTTTGGGAAAGACATTGTTTTGAAAAAGATCACTTATGGACCCGGAGCCGGCAAGATCAAGCTGGCAGTGGACTCTATTTCTCAATATGTTGGGGCTGTCCTTACCCAGGAAGATGAAAATTGTTTGGATCGTCCTGCTCTGTATGAATCTCTTCTTTTCTCAGATGTCAAATCCAGGTACTCCCAGCCAAAACTGGAACTTTTTGGTGTGGCCCAAATGTTGAAGAATCTCCAGACTGTCCTTTGGGGTCAACACTTTGAGTTAAAAGTTGATGCACAATCCATTATTGAAATGATCAATGGCCCTAGTCTTCCAAATGCTCCAATGACTCGCTGGGTAGCTTTAATCCAGCTTTTCTCTTTTGATATTGTCCACAGGCCTGGGAAATCTTTTACTATTCCTGATGGTTTATCTCGAAGCCCTCGTGGAGATGATGAATTGAATGTTGGAATGGATTTCAATGAGGAGGAACCCTTGGTCCGCCCTGTTTTTGCTTTCTCCTCCCAAGATTACTCTGGTTTCCAGCAAGGTTTCTGGCTTTAGTTAGAGCAGTACCTTTCAACTCTCCAAAGACCCCCTGATCTCTCTTCCAAAGAATTTCGGTCCCTTAAAAGGAAGTCCTCCAACTTCTTTGTCCAAGGTTCTAGGCTTATGAAAAAAGCAACTCCTTGTGCACTTGTTGTGGTCACTATCCCTTCCAAGCAAGATTTGATCCTGGAAAGTCTCCATGAAGGCCTTGGTCATTGCAGGGAAACTGAAACTTATCAATGAATATCCAAACAATTTTGGTGGCCATCTCTGAAGAATCCGTCGCTCAATGGTGCAGGAGTTGTGAAGTATTCCAGAAACGTGATCTTAGGCGCCCGGCCAAAATTCATTACCCCACTGGAGAGTCCACTGTCTTTGGGAGGATTGCTATGGATGTGGTTCACATTAAGACTGGCGGAGCTAAGTACCTCATTGTGGCTACAGATGTTTTTTCTGGATGGGTTGAAGCAAATTTTCTTAAGAACCTCAGCTCTGAATCAGTAGCAGCTTTCCTTTATGAGACTTGGACGATGCGTTATGGCTTGGCACAATCTTATTTGACTGATGGCGGCTCCGAGTTTGGTGGCAAACTGGCTGATATGATACAATCACTTCCTGGTCAACATACGGTGATCACTCCTTATTATCCTGAAGGCCAAGGCATGGTGGAAAGAGGCCATTCCCCTTTGAAGGCTGCTCTTGTCAAACTGGCTGGTGAAAGTGGCAAGAATTGTTGTAAATTCCTCCACCTGGTCCTCTTCTCCGATCAAATTTAAACTAAGCAAACCACTTGCTATTCACCTTACAAAATCATTTTTGGTCAAAGCGCTGTCCTTCCTCTGGATCTGGAAATGGAATCTTTCTTAGGTATTTCTTGGGAAAAGGTTTCTTCCACCACTGATCTATTAGTTGCCAGATCCAAGCAGCTGGAAAGGAGTGAAGATGTCCGTAATGAAGCTTATCAGAAGATGATGGAGTCTAGGGAAAAATCAGTTCAGTTTTGGGAAGACAAGCATTCAAAGCAAATCAGGGATCCCTTGAACCCTGGGGATCTATTCTTAGCTTATAATTGTTCCTTGGAAACTCAGTGGGGAAAGCTTTTCTCAAACCACTGGAATGGTCCTTACCAAGTGATCCGTCAAGTTAGAGGTGGATCATATGTTTTGGAGGAACTGGATGGTACTCAGATGGACAGAAGGTTCTCTGCTGATCAGGTCAAGAAATTTCATTCTTTTGGAGGTTACTTGTTCCAAAAGTAAGTCCTCCCAATTGTGCACCACCAGGGGCTTCTACTACTGTCATTTTCAAAACTCTACTTCATGCCACCCATGTGAGCACCTGGGACGCCTTCTTCATTTTATCTCAGCCACTTCTAGGATTTTCCTTTGGATGGATCAACATATTCTTTTTCACTCTCAAGATCAAAATGGCGATTCCTTGGTTTCAATCATCTTTGTTTCCTTTCTCTTTTTATGGCATCAAACTCGGGAGCAGACTAGGGAAAGTCTGTAAGTTGGGGAGAGATGTGGTGCCCCATCCTGGACACCCTGGCCAGTGCGGAGGTTTAATTTTTTATGATTTTTCCTTATCAATATTCATAGGAATCATTATCAAAAAAAAAAAAACCATCCATCACCGATCCCATCCATCATCTCATCCCATCATACCCACCAATCATCTCTCATTGATTGACTCAAACAATTCTTTATCAATTTGATCTGCACCTTTTGGGATGAGAAGAACCTCTACATCCTCACGGAATTTGTTCAAGTCATGATATCATCTACCGTGACCGCAAACCTGAGAACATACCCATTGCCTCCTTGCCCCCCCTTTTTTTTGCCTCCTTCCTCTGGATCTTCTTTGAAATTGGTCGGAATTCAGGGTCCCATCTATCAACTATGTATCTTTGAGCCAGAACCAAAGCTCTTCCTACCAAACTTCATCTGCTTGGCCTCGGTGGCTTGGTTCTGGATCAAGGCTGTCACTCCAGCCTTGATGGGCTGCTTGCTTGGTTTGTGATTGACCTACTTGACTGGCTTCCTTGGTGCTTTTTACCTTCTTGGCTGGCTTGGTTTTTTTGATTTCAACTGGAAAACCTTGATCTATCAATGATTCACGTAATACTCTTGATCTCCAGTTCTGCTCCTTCTCTCCCTCATTTGTCCCTCCCTCCACATCCCATCAATCCTTTCAACCCCTTTGATTGTTGGTCATCAATACCAATATCCTCATTGGTCATTGGAGCCTCATTGAAAGGCTCGCCAAACACTTCATTTGGCCTTCTCAAGCGGCTGTCTACTTCATTTGGCCGTCTCAAGCGGCCGTCTACCAATCCTTTTGACCTCTAGCTTGCTGGTCTCCTGCGCGGCTTTTACGTTGCCCGCGCGGGTCTCTTCTGTTGCCGGTGCCCGTCAGACACCTGCCGATGGTCATCTGCGGCCTCGGCAATCTCCCGGACCCATCAGGATGCCCGCGGGCGTCCCTCCTTGGTTTTTTTTTCTTGGAGTGCTTGTTTGTTTCTTTTTTTTCTTTTTTTTTCTCATGACACTGATCCTTAAAAAAAATCCGCTCCCATTTGTAAATCTCTCTTGTAAAAAATCTACAGGCCTCTGTTCTATAAAAGGAGGGGCTCTCTCCTGCTTTTTCTGAATCATCAGATCATCATACCATCATAGAATCATATCCATGGGAGTGTGTACCTGTGTCCCCCCATCATTGTGAAATTTGATCCTGATCCTTATCCTGGGGATATCTCTGATTGCCCCCTGATCCATTTTTGACCCTGAGTCTTTGCCCCTCTGTGGCCTGATCCTTATCACCAACCAATAGCTTTGCTTACTGAAGAAAAATTCTGTCTGTTGGAATTTTTGAGTGTGTTATACCACTCCTTGATCCCTTTCTCTGACCATACTGGTCATGATCCTTGATCATCTTTCTGGAGCCAATCACAATTGATTGAAGAGGTCTTATTAAGCTTAAGACCTGGAGTGTTATACCTCCCTTTATTTCCTTTGGAGTTGCATTCTGCCAGCCTATTCTTGAGTCCCTTGAGAAGTTTTAAGGTTATCCTTGCTTCAAATCAGTTAATGTTGCTTTTAGAGCTTCTTAAACATTGTCCTTTGTCTTTTAAAGCCACCCTCAGTTATCTGGTACCCTTCAAGCGCTTGATTGTGGAGAGTTGGGCAGGTTCATTGAGAACCTGGAGGTTGTTTGGGTTTGAGTTGATCATCCCCAATCTTCTGCTGACAACCAGAGTTATTAGCTTGTGGGTGTTGTTACGTACAACAGCTTTTGTTCCTTGAACTCTAAGCAGAATTAAACTTCTTTTGTTCAAGTTTTTCCCTGCATAATCTTGTCTCAGATAGTGCTGTTCCATTGCTACCAAACTATTATCATCTTTATCCTATACTCCTTGATTCCTCATTTACAAGGTTCTGGACCCTTATCTTGGTTACATCTAAAGATTTTTGTAACACTCAGAGGCAGCCTAAACAGCACCTTTCTTCTCCACAGAACTGCCAGGGCCTAGCACCGTTTGGAGTCTTACAACGCTTAATCAAACAGCTTGCAGTTGGGGGTTATAAGACAACCTTTCTTCAGAAGTTAATTGATTGAGTGATTGAGCTTGATAATGGCTATCACGACAAGAATTGCTCTCAGCAAAAGGACCATGGACCGTCCACCTTGGCTCCAAGGGTGGAAAAATCCTCAAAGCAAAACACAAGCAACCCAAATCCATCCAAACCAACCCCAACTTTGAACTCCAACTTTAAAGGGAAAACTGTCACCAAAACTCCAAATTTCTTGGACAAAGAAACCGGGATGCTATGGAACAAGGAACAGCTATGAAGGGAGAAGAACGGTGTGGTGCTCTTTTATGGACGCGAGTCAGGAAAGAGCTGCAGGCGGCGCGCTCAGAAATGGGAAGGGCTTTGTCGCAGCTAGCCGCGCTGCGGGCTCAGCAGCAGTCAGGTAGGCCCAGCAGCGGTTGGGTTGGGCTCAGCACCTGGAGACGGGAGACAACGGATTGCGCGGACTGGAAAGCTTGTGCGGATTGGAAGGCTTGCGCGGATTGGAAAGCTTGCGCGTATTGGAAAGCTTTCGCGGTTTGGCAGGCTTGCGCGGATCAGAAGGCTTGCGCGGATCGGAAAGCTTGCACGGATCGGACCGCGCATCGCAAGATGCGCGGATTGGGTCACGTGGGTATGCCCCGGATATCGGAACGGGTTGTTGGGCGGACGCGCGCGGGTGGACAAACCGGGCTACGTTAATACCAAAGGGTGCGGGTAATGGCGAGGGATGGAGGGATAGGGTTGGGCTAGGGTTCTGCGGCTTAGGGTTGTATATCATCACTCTTTCTTGTTACTTGTGGTTGTACTTAGGTTAGGGTTGAGAGGGAGGACTTAAATACTTTTCTCTCAACTCCGGGTTGGAGGAGGATTGGAGGATCGGAGGAAGGGAGGGGAAGGACAGGAAAAACACTTCACCCCACTTCACTTTGCTTTACAAACTGGACTGCACTTTAGGACATCACTTTTTATGGCATTGGGTTGGATTGGATTGGAAAGGAAGGAATTCATCTTATTATTTCTCTCTCTCTCTCCCTCTCTCTCTCTTGAACGGCTGCATCCAATCTCCATCCAGACACTTTGATCAATAACATCCGGAACTCGAGGACAACTTCTGGGGTGTTGCACTCTAAAGTTTCCACAACGGGCTGTGTATGTATTGTGGAGGAAAACATGATGTTGACAGTTGTGCAAAGCGGTTAGCGCGTGAAGCGGCTAAGCAGTCAAAAAATTAGCTTGTAGTTTTTCTGATACTCGCAAGGAAAGCTACACATTATCCAAATTACCGCAAGTAAATCTTTGCACTTGCGAGTCACTAGGTGCTCCCAGTTTGAGATTTATCCTATTCCATTCCGGCAACACCCCTTATCAAGTCTTACTTGACTCCTGCGCTAATGTTTCTTTCATCAGTGAATCTTTTGCCACTTCCAAAAATCTTACGCGTTCCAAGATAGATAAATTTCCTATCTATTTAGTAAGTAGTGCGACTGAACCGTCTTATTGGGTCTCCCAAAAGGCAAAATGGACCTTTGCATTCTCCAATTTCCCCAGCTTCAAATGTGATTTATTTGTCTTGGCTATACCTGGAATGGATGATACCATTCTAGGCCATGATTTCCTAGTTTACTGGAATCTGGATGTGAATTGGCAAGAAGGAGTAATTAACCTTCAAACCTTGCACCCCCAGAATGCTAATCTTTCCGTCAAACAGGAATTAAACAGCCTACCTGACACTGTCATTGAGTTGGATGCCATTTTTCCGCCAGGAGATTTGCAATATCCTGACCTTCATTCCCAAGTTCCCTCTTCACATTTAGGATTCATTGCTTACCTATCCATATTACCTCTTTCCTGTTCCTTTGAAGAGAAACAGACACCAACCAAACGGTGTATTTTGAGCTCCCTAATCCTCTCGCACCATGCAAGCACCTCAAATCCGGTGCTTGAAGATGACAAGATTGAATATTTAGAAATCATTCAAGAGTCTTTACCTTCAGTTTATCATGACTTTGCTGATGTCTTCTCAGCTGCAAGAGCAGATAAACTGCCTCCATCCCGTCCTTACAATCACAAGATCAAACTTACTGGCCCACCTCCGGCACCAGGACCAGTTTACTCTCTCTCAACGCAAGAATCAATTGCGCTTCAAGACTACATTGCGGAAAATGTAGCAGAAGGATTTCTTCGACGAAGTGATTCAAATACCGGTTCGCCTGTCCTATTTGTTCCAAAAAAGGTTGGCGGACTTTGCCTCTGTGTTTACTACAGGAAACTGAACCAGGTAACCCGGAAGAATGCCTATCCAGTACCGCCTATGTCACATCTCCTCACCCTCTTCCATGGAGCTGCTTATTTCTCAAAGTTAGACCTTCAAGGTGCCTATAACCTAATTCCCATTATGAAAGGTCATGAGTATTTGACCGCAATGAGAACCTGGTTCGGCAGTTATGAGTATACCGTCATGGCCTTTGGCCTCTGTAGCGCTCCTTCCACTTTTCAACATTTTGTCAACAACATTTTCTCTGATATCGTAGGTAAATACCTTGTGGTATATCTAGATGATATACCAGTCTACTCGAGGAACCTCAAAGATCACATGGCACATGTGCGAGAGGTGCTGCAGCAACTTTGCAATAACAACCTGTTTGCCAAAGCCTCTAAGTGAGAATTCCATTCCTCTTCTCTTTGGTTTCTAGGTGTTGTAGTCTTGCAGCAAGGATTATCGATAGACCAAGCCAAAAGCAAACACATATTGGACTGGCCCCCACCTTCTTCCGTTTAATCCCTTCAAGTTTTCCTTGGTTTCAGTAATTTTTATAGGAGGTTTATCAAGCGTTATGCCAAGAAAACTGTGAATCTTACTAACCTTCTTCAAAAAGACACTCCTTTTGTTTTCACCAAACAAGCTGCTTTGGAGTTCAAAGCTCTGAAGAAAGAAATCACCACTGCTCCAATACTTGCTCACTTCAATGAGCTAGCTCGCACTATTGTTGAAACAAACGCAAGCGACTATGCAATTGCAGGAGTAATCTCGCAGTTCTCTTCCTCCACTTCTCTCTTTCATCCTGTAGCTTTTGAGTCTCCCAAGTTTCTTGCTGAAGAGCTCAACTATGAGATTCATGACAAGGAACTTCTCTCAATTGTTTATTGCTTGAAGAAATTGTGTTCATAACTTTTGAGCCTTAGGGAATCCTTTGAAGTTTTAACTGATCATATTTCTTTAAAGTATTTCATGAGCTCAAAAGCCCTCACACTTATACAGGCACAATGGGCCAAATACCTCTCCGAGTTCCACTTTAAGATCACGTACCGCCCTGGGAAACAAGCGGTAGTCCCTGATGCTTTATCACGTTGGGACAACGTTTGCCCAGGGGGGGTAGCACCTTTGCCTAAAACAACCCTGAAAACGTTAGGACACTCTTCTCAACCCAATCTGCCCAACTCAGTTTGATCATTGCTCACTTACAAGATTTGGCTTCCAAGCTCCGACAAGCTCAAAGCAACAACCACAAGTGCATCAAACTTCGCAAAAGTGTGAACTTATTAGATAGTAGTTACAGTATTGATGATAATGACTTTTTAGTCTATGATAATTGTATAGTAGTACCAGATAATTCTTGCAGTGGGTTAGATATCTTTGAGTCACGGCACAATTCTCTGCTTGCTGGCCATCATGGGCAGGATAAAACCTACCAATTGATTGCACAAGACTTCTACTGGCCTGGTATGACCAAAGTAGTAAAAGACTATGTTAGCGCCCGCTATGATTGCAATTGTAACAAGTCCTCAAAACACTGGAAGTATGGGCTGCTCCAGCCACTTCCAATTCCGCCTTCTCCTTGGCACTTGCTTTCTATGGATTTCATCTCTCAATCACCTTCTTCTAGTGGATATGACGCTATTCTAGTAATAGTAGATTGCTTCTTGAAGATGGCTTTATTTCTGCGCAGTAATGTGATGGCCTCTTCAGAAGACTTAGCTAACTTTTTCATAGAATATGTATTTTCAAAACATGGTCTCCCTGATAATATAGTTAGTGATTGTGGATCTTTGTTTGTCTCAAGCTTCTGGACCTTGCTATGCCAACATTTGAAGATCACTTGAAATTTATCAACGGCCTACCACCCGGAAACGGATGGGCAAACGGAGAAAGTTAATCAGATTCTCAAACAATATCTTTGAATGTATGTTGCCTATCAACAAGACAACTGGTCGCAATGGCTCCCACTAGCCGAATTTGCCTACAACAACTCCACTCATTCCTCCACCAAACAGTCGCCCTTCCAAACTATTTATGGTAGAAACCCAACTTTCTCTTCCCTTCACGTAGCACCTTCTCAACCTGCTACCAATTACCTTGAAAAAATTCAATCCCTTCAATTGCAACTTCAAAACAACCTTGAAGAAGCAAACCAGCGCTATAAGGAGCAAGCAGACCAATCCCGCACTATGGCTCCAACTTTTGAATTAGGAGATCAAGTGTGGCTCGATGCTTGCAACATTTGCAGCACTCGCCCAACTCGCAAAATCTCCAAAAGAAAGCTTGGCCCCTTTGAAGTAGAATCAGTCATCTCCCCTAACGCCTTTAAACTTACTTTACCTGCAAAATGGAGAGGTATCCACCCAGTCTTTCATGTGTCTCTCCTAGAGCCAGCTCAAGTCCTATACCCGGGAAAGACTCATCCCCCTCCCAAACCGGTCACTGTCCTCAATCATCAAGAGTGGGAAGTAAGCCGTATTCTTGATTCCAGGTTACGCAAAGGAAAACTTCAATATCACGTTGAACGGTCTGGCTTCCAGTCCAACAAAGATTGCACCTTGTGGGAACCAGCCCATCACCTTTGCAACTCTCCAAATCTGATTCGAGATTTCCATGCAAGCTACCCTTGCAAACCTTGACAATGATGATTCCATCCCATCCAATCCCATTTCATTCCAGATTCCATCCCATCCAATCCCATTTCATTCCACATTCCATCTCATCCAATCTCATTCCATTCACATTCCATCTCATCCAACCCCATTCCATTCCACATCATCATTCCATCAGTCAATTCTTTCATCTCACTGTGTTATTCCTTCCTCTCATCCCCCTCTCATTCCTTATAAAAAATGAAAAAAAGAGAAAATTTATTTATAATTAAATTAAGAAAAATTTATTAAAAAATATATATATATATATTATAATAAATTACAAAGTTTCTTTTACTTCCTTCTCTGCATCCTTTCAACTCGCAGTCAATTCCGCAACCATGGACCAAAAGGTATCCAGGTCTTTGTCATTGATCAGCGCAGACATCCTTTGGAGAACCAGCACTTCTGTTACAATGTGCCTCTCAAATATTTCCTTGCACCTTGCAATTCAAGCTCACTTGGGACAAGCATTCCATCCAACTTCTTCCAAGAGCTCTTTGTACGCTCTCTTCCTTTGGACTCCCAAAAAACCTTCTCCAATGTTGCCCATTAGTTGCCTTGCATCAGTTTTGACCGGCCCTACAACTTGCAACGGATCCTCTTCGCCTTGGCCCTCCATTCCCTCCGTTCCATCTACTTCATCTCCTCCATCTCCTCCATTCCCTTCTCCCAATTCTTCAGTTACACCTTCCGCTTCTTGCTCTGTTCTCTCTCTTCCTCCATTTCCGTCTTCTCCATCTCCCGATCCTCTTTTTGCTTTGTTCCTTTCCTCCTCCCTAGCTTCCTCAGTTATGACCCCAACCAGTTCCGCACCGGGAACTTCATCTCGCACCTTGGCATTCATCTGGGCCTCAGGAAGTTCAGTTGGCGGACCCCAGTAAGGTGGTGGTGGCAGTGGTGTGTTCGTAGTGTATCTTTGGAAGCAGGGAAACACTAGCGAGACGAGTAAAATTTAGTTACTACTTTTATTATCACTAGTCAGTCCCAATTACTACTCACCAGGAACGCAAGTCCCCAAGTATTTGATCTCCGGTAATGGTGGTATCTCGTAGTTAACCCTTGGAGCGGACCTAAGACTCCGCATCTCCCTTGATGACTCCACAAGACCAACGACAGTCAACTCGATATTTATAGGGAAATTGCAGGCTACTTTGCAAAGGCAACATTGCTTGCACTTGCCTCGAAGGCCTCGGACGGCAGTACTAGGGACACATTGCTTGTTTCGACAAATACAGTTTTTGCAACGGCGGGACAACAATGACAAAATTTTATATAAATTATAAATATAACAAGTAATGAATTAAATAATGCGTAAAGGGTATACATTATTATTAACAACTTGAAATCAATGGGAAAATTTATCTGAACGCTTGCAGGAGCCCATGTCTTTATACCTGGGCAACTGTCACGCCTCGCACTTAGGAATTATTGTCTTCATCACTTTGAAATGTCCTCTCCTCAGTACCATCTACCTCAGTCTAAAAGCGTGACACAAATAAAGCACAAAATCAATGGTGTGATCTGCTACTTCCTCTGGCTTGCGTTGATCTTCCAATCTCGGCAACCAAGTCAGTATATACTTGCAAACTTTGCAGTTAACTCCATACCATTTGGCCATCCATTATGAAATCCAATCTCCTTCCCTGGCCAATCAACAGCCTTGGACTTCCATCTTTGGTCATGCACTGTTTGTTAGTTCGCATCTACGTCTAACTAAGCCATCATTACTGTACAGTTTGCAATTGGACTAGTCCTTACCCTGCATACACTATTACTTCTCATTTGCATTACCTTCAACGTCATTCGCTCCTGTCCCAATTCATTATACATTTGTACGCTCAGATTCTAGTGTCTTGAACTTACGCCATGACCTTGGACATGATTGTACTACTGCTTTATTTCCTATCCCATTCCTTTCATTCATTGCCTCAACGCCTTCAACTGTAGTTAGCTCACCACCAGGTTGTATCTAGTCACTTTGGATTACCTTATAAGGGCTACCCCCTTGCCTGATGATTGTCTCCTCAGTTAGTTAATTTCATGCGTTCTCACATTTTTCTACAACCTAGTTATCACATCAAACTCAGGTTGAGTTTCCTTCCTCGGAAGACATTCCATTCCTCTTGCCATTTGTCGAGTGGCATAACTAATTTCGCACTTTGCAACTGAGTCTTGCTATTTGCACTTGCCCTTGCACTCAGCATTCCTTTGCGCTCACAATCATCTAAGAATTGCCCTATAGTACGTGGGATGGTTGTGTGACAGCGCGGGTGTATTGGTTGCTGTGGCTGCGTGCGGGAATTGTGACACAACACATTTCTGTGTTTAATTATTAAAATATACACAACACCTCAATTCTGAATGAATTTTAGGTGTGAAACCTTTATGTAAAGATATGTGTGAAATATTTCATTGGCCAAAAAGTCACATGGTGGTGCCGTAGTATTTTGGTCATTTCTATTTTTAATTTATCAAAATATAAGGAGTTTGATTCCAAGGGTGAGGTCAGTGAGTGACCCTACCTCATTGTGGATGGAAAGTTTTCCTACTCATTCTCATGTTAAAATGTAATATTATTGTTCTAGGTTATTTTTGTTACTCTTGCAGCTTTCTCTGCAATAGTAGCAAGCTGATGTTCCCCCACTCCAAGATATGGCCATATCTCATAAAAAAATCCAGATTGTGTTGGAAAAAAATTCTATATGTGTTTCAGCTCCTTTTACTGGCTCTGTAGTTTCTAAGATGTATTGGTCCATCAGCTATATTAATCTCTGGTAACCATTCATATTTTTTTGCAGATTCTTCTTTGTATCTCAATAATTATAGTCTAACATCTTTTCCTTGTACTCTTTCTTTATTTTCTCTCAATATCCCGCTGACTTTCCCTTTTTCTTTCAAGGGGTCAGGTTTCATTGGGATCATTACTGGAGGGAGGTTGCTACCTTCTCTTGGTTGAAAGTGCTTTACTAGGCTAACAGGGAATACTGGGTGATTTCTTGATAATTCTTCACTCAAGACTACTTCTAAAGCATTTTTGCCATGCATTCCCTTGATAAAAAATAGCCCTACAAAAGCTGGTTTCAGATTTCTTTTCCCAGCTAAATTGTTGAGGTTGGCAGTAAATATCAAGATCTGATCTCCTATCTTAAATTCAGGTTCTCTGTGTGATTTTTCCCATCTTTTTCTTTTGTATTCCACTTCTTCTTCTACACATTTTTTAGCATGATTATTTGCAGGCCTATCATTTTCTTGAAGTCAAGAGATTTGGGATGTATTTTGGCTAAGTTATAGTTCAAGGTATTCCTAGGAAGTTTTTGAATCCAGTCTCTTTCTAGTATGTAAGGGGCTTCTTTGGTAGTAGAGTGTTTACTGCTATTATAAGCCATCTCCAGGGATGGGAGTAGGCTTACCCAATCATGGCAATATACATCTGAGTTTTTGTATTCTATGGCAAAGCTACAAAACCTTCTGAACATATCTTCCTGGGTTTTTATCATGCTTTCAGCTAATCCATCAGTCTGGGAATGGTATGGTGTAGAAAATGCTAAAGTAGTACCCAGTATATCCTGGAAATTCCTCCCAAATTCTGAAGTGAATTTGGGGTCTCTATCACTGATTATAATTTTTGGTATACCAACATCAGCTATAATCCTGCTCCAAAATAGCAAAGCCACATCCATAGCATTTTCTGCTTTGTGGTTAGGTAAAAATTTTGACTTCTCAGAGTATCTGTCTACTATAACCAGGACAGAGTTGTATGAGTATGTACCTATAGGGGGGAGGCCTGTAACAAAATCCATATTAATTATCTCCCATCTATTTTTGGGTTCACAGATCTTTTGTAGGAGTCCAAATCTTTTTCCAGTAGTTTTATTAAAATTTTTGGGAAGTCTCACAACTAGCAACATACTTGATAGTAAGTTCTTTCCAGTCTATCCACCAAGCAGTCTGTTTTACTTTCTCCAAGGTCCTTTCAGTGGGTAGATGCCCTGATGAACATTTTCATGGCACTCTTGAATTATGTGTTGTATATGCTCTTTGTTGCTTAGTACCAACACACTGGAATGTTGGTGTCTGTAGTAAAGGAGAAAATCCCAAAAAGTAAAACTTCCTGCTTTATAAGGTTTGAGTAATGAGCAAGGTAAACTATTTATCAGGGCTGCTTTTGGGGATTCCCATTCCATAATATTTATCAGCAGCTTGATATCAGAGGAATAGCTCTCTCTTACTAGATTAAAGAAAGAAGTATCTAATTCAAATAGTTGGATACCCATAATTGGAGAATCTAATTCAAAGAGATTGATGTTTAAGATAGGAAAAATATCCTGATCCTCATGGTCATATGCTGCATTTCTGGGGTCATTAGGCAAAGAATTCCTACTTAGACTATCAGCATTCTGGTGTTTATCTCCAGCTTTATGCAGTATAGTCATCTGGCCTCTATACTGTTGTATAGCAATTTGCCACCTGAGAATATGTCTACTGGGAGTCTTCATGTTCATGAGAGTTCTTACCGCATTGCAGTCCATAATTACTTGGAAGTTGGTGCCTTCTAAGTAATAGTGTAACTTTTCTAGAGCCTATACCAGAGCCAACCAATCCATCTGACTGGCTCCATATCTTTTCTCAGTGTCTTTGATCTGTCTGGATATGAAAAGTACTGGTTTCTTCACTTTTTTGTCTTCTTCTATTCTTTCTTGGTTTTATGCAGCTCCTAACCCTTCCATACAAGCATCAATTTACAGTTTAAATGGTTTAAAGTAGTGTGGTTGAATGAGTAGAGGAGTGGATGTCATAGCTATTTTCAATTCTTCATAGTTTTTCAACCTCTCATGTGTCATTTCAAAGAGAGTTTTATTGTTACAAATTTCATACAGACTTTTAGTGAGCATAGAAAACTTTGGGATTTATTGTCTGTATTAACTGCAAAAACTAATAAATGATAGCAACTCTGTTTTATTCTGAGGCATGGGTCTGTTCATTACAGCTGCTATCTTCTTCTGGTCAGCAGCTAGAGTTAGATTAGTGTCACAAGGGCTTCTGACGTCTAAGCAGGGCTTGGAACAAGGGCTACTCTACTCACAGTAGACTTGGGAGCAAGGTTACTGGAGGAGGCTATGGAGCAGAGTAAGGTTAGAAGGGGTCAAGGTGCTGAATGACACTTGCTTGGATAGATACCTCACAGGAAGTAGTAAACTGATTTCTTGGGGGGACAATCAGTAAGAGAGAGGAGGTCTACTTAAATAGACAAGAGGTGGAAGACTACAAGAGAGGAGCAACTGGTGAACAACTGGTTGGGGCTCAGACTACACATGAAATGACAAGGGAGCAATGAATGTACCAGAGAGGGCTGATACAGTGAGCAACTACATTGGGATAGACTAATTGCCACATTGGGTCTAAGCTACAGGTCACGCTGTCTATGTTGGGAGTGTACAGTAGAGAGGTGCACAGTGTATGTAATGATCATGAAACTATGTGTACTAAGTAAAGAGAGTATGTAATACTGTCTACAGAGAGATGTACATAAGGATTCCCAAAGGATAAACCATAGAGAGAGAGTATGGGATAGACAGGGTAAGCAAGGTTATAGGATATCCAGTACCTGAGAGAGTAACCATGTGTAAGTATGTGCAAGCACAGAGGAGTCTATGTATGTACTGCATGAGATCAGACCATATGTAGATATATGTATATGTAGTCATATGTATATGTAGTCATATGTGTATGTAGTCATAAGTATATGTATGTAGGTTGAATGGAGATATACCTATATAGTCTCCAGAGCCCTGAGGTTGAAGTTCCTGGGACAGTTGAGTTGACTGAGGGTAGACTGTAGATTGAGTTGAGCTGGGTGTCAGTATGACAGTACCCCCTGGTGAAGAGGAGGGCATCCCCTGATGAACATAAAAAGAGAGGTTGAAGAGGCCATCCAGTCTTGATCCTTCAGCTATGTCTGATTCCAGTTTGTCTCCACCCCACTCCACACCACCACCACCATTATCTACCACCACATTACCATTCCCTTCACCCTACCTTCAACCATCACCACCACCTACCCCATTACCATCACTAAGTCCCTTTACCAGATCACCTACACCTACATTGTTATAATTATGGCCAGCAATTAGCTTAGGCAAATGAGCAGTATTTAAAGCAAAAGAAATGCTGGACACTGTGTGTCAATAAAGGCTAATGGGGCTCTCACAATGGGGCAATATGTTGGATGAATTCGATTGGATGATGAATGAATGATGGAAAACAGCAGGGAGAAGAGCTCCTTAAGTACAAAAGATTGGCCTCTTGTGAGCCCATGATACAACAAGCCAAAAGGCAAATTTTCCGCCCCAAAAGAGCTCTACAGGCTCTACAAGCCTTGTTACTTGGTTTGGACTACATCAGCCCACATGGCATCAGTCCCTGAACCCTTACGACCAGACTATTCCGGTCCATTCTGGTGTTTCCACCGTTACGGGGCTGAACCAGCCCCTTTGCTGTTCAATCCCCTGGCTGGTTGTCTATTACAACCGGCCCTGATGGCCTTATTACCTCTGTTACGGGCTGGTTGCCTCATACATCCAGCCCCTGGCCCCTCAAATGGGCCAGGTGGGACCCAGGGCTCACCTGGGTCCGGTTTCAACCTCACATGGGGGGGGTGTAGCCGGCGGACATGCCGCCCCCCCCCCCCTCTTTCTCTCAATTCCCTGGTGGGGGCGGTCAAATCCCCTCACCAGGGGCCCTGGGGGTCGATACCCCCAGGGCGTCGTCAAGGTAAGGATGGCTGGGGGGTGGTCAGATCCCCCCTGGCCCGTCGCTCCTCCCCCTCGGTAA
The DNA here is from genome assembly GCA_025617555.3 of Puccinia polysora. Lineage (NCBI taxonomy): Eukaryota > Fungi > Basidiomycota > Pucciniomycetes > Pucciniales > Pucciniaceae > Puccinia > Puccinia polysora. Next base: position 10,334,343 of record CM062622.1, on the reverse strand, counting down.
AGGGGGGGGGAGAGCGCCCCTCGTCACCTCTTCGCTACAAGGTGGGAGGGTGATCAAATCCCCCCCACCGTCCGGTCGCTACACTCGCGGCCGGCGCCGCCACCTCCCTGGGCAAAGGGGTGGTCAGGTCCCCCCTGCCCTGACCGACCGCGTCATCGCGGCCGGTCGCTGGCTGGTTCAACCCAGCCAGCCCGCCCCCATCCCCCTCGCAACGGCGAGCGAGGGGAGGGGGAGCGAGCCGGGGCCGCGAGCCCCGGCTCCGCGGCGCTGGTCGCCGGGCGCGACCAGCCGGGCCCGCGCGGCATCGCACCGCGCGGGATCCCTCGGCCGCGCAACAGCCCCGCGCGGGCCGTCGGGCCCCGCGTGGGCCGTGCCGAGGAACACAGGCGGCCCCGAACGGGCCGCGACGCGGGCAGCGGCCCCGGGTGGGCCGCGACACTGGCGGCGGCCCCAATGGGCCGCCCCAAGCCCGAAAACTGAGAAAAACATACTTTGGCGGGCCAGCACGTCTGGCCAAGTATGTCCAAAATAAACCTTGGGCCCAATTATGCCCATACAAGCCCATCTGGCCGTATTTGCCCATATACCCCATCGGGCCCGTTAGGGCCCGTGTACCAATGGGTCTATTTCACGCGTTTTGAGGCCAGTTTCCCCAAATCTATAACATCCACATGGGCCCGTATGGTCCGTGTGTGTGTCCAATGGGCCTTAGAGGCCCATTTGTGCATCCCATTTGGATTACACTTATACGTAGCACCCGCGTAAGTGCGTACGTATTTTAACATACATATCCAATGGAGAAGACCAACAATTACTACCCCGTCCAACAATATTACCCCAGCTGCAAAAGATGTTTGAAGATGGATCAGGTTTGTACCACCAGTATACGCTTTAATTCCACCAAGTGTGAAAGTTTTTGTCAATTTAAAAGGCCCTGTGATATGGATAGTAGAAAGAGGAAGGCCATGGGGCCAACCCAATGGGTCCAGGATAAGAGTCAACCCTTTGAAATAAAGGAAGCTCCAGACAATGAGGCAATGACTTTAGGTGGTTCATCCAGGTTGGATGAATCTTCAGGTAAGTGCAACTGAGTATTTTTTTATTTTTGTTGAGGTTTATTGAATGCTGATTGGTTGATTTGGATAGTTTGTTTGATGCAGGGAAGATTAGAAAAGGTCCAAGCCAAAAGAGAGAAAATGTGTAGAGAAGGTCAATTGGCGTTGAATGGGACTTCAAGATTACGTGACAATGAGATGGGTGAGGCCTTCATACAATGGGGAGTTGCTGAACCAGAAACCAATGAAGAAGATCTTGAATCACCATCAAAAAGATTCCGCCACAAAACAACTGAATTGGCCATCAAACCTTCCAAAGAAGCACATCAAAGCCTTGAAGCAAGCCGTTGAAGCGTTGAAGGAGGCCGTCAAAGGGTCAAAGTAGGCCGTCAAAGCATTGAAGTAAGCCGTTGAAGCATCAAAGTAAGCCGTCAAAGGGTTGAAGAAGGCCTTCAAAGCTTCAAAGTAGGCCTTCAAAGTGTTGAAGTAGGCCGTTGAAGCGTTGAAGGGGGCCGTCAAAGCGTCGAAGTGGGTTTTTGAAGCGTTGAAGGGTGCCATCAAACCGTTGAAGTAAATTGTCCAAGCGTCGAAGAAGATGAAGACGCCAAAGGGAGTTCTGTGATGGATTTAAGTGACATAGAGGAGGAAGAAGAAAGACAAATAATGGAAGTAGAAGTGAATAAAGGGAAGGGGAAAGAAGCTAGAGAATCTATTGTTGATGAAGGAAGGAGGTCGGACAATTCTTTGGAGTTGGAAGATTTAAGGAAGAGAATAAAGGAATTGGAGGTAAGAGCAAGGACAGTAGAAGATAGAAAAAATAAGAAAAAAGGAATTTGAATGAGGGAAGCCTCTGTGGCTATTTTGGAATAAATTGAAAATGGAGAAAGATTGGTCAAAATGATGGGAGGCGAAAAAGTAGATGAAAGATTTAGAGATGATTTGATTTTGGATGAAGATCAGGTGAATCAATCTTTTGAAGTTTTTAATAGAAACGTAAGGATGTTAGATTCAAATTTTCAGGAAGGTTTAAAGAGAGGTTGGGGAACTGAAAAAAGAAAAGAGAAGTATGGTTATTTTGAAAACAAAAGAAGGAAAATTTTGGAGATCAAGAAGAAACTATCAGATATCTTAGCTTTTGCAGGCCATACGTTTGAGATGGGAACTACTGTTAGAGGACCTATTTCTTATCAGGCTAAAAAATTAGAATTAGTTAATTCTTGGATGAATAGAGTAAAAGAGTTGGAAGAACTTATGTGTGAAAATTTTTGAATTTTATTTGTAAAGGATTGATATTTTTATTTTATTTTATTTTAATTTTAAGAGTGAATTTTTTGAGATGGATTTTTTCTTTTTATTATTTTTTTTATTTTATATATTATTTTGTTTATATATATATATATATATTTTGATTTGAAAATATATCTATTTTTCTTTATTTAAAGGGAGCTTGTGGTTTTAAAGGATAGAGTGTATGGAAATCTTGAAGTAAGGCAGGGCAGTTGGTGAGATTGGATTGAGGTTCCCAAGTGGTGCGTTCCTTGTTGTTTTGAAAGCCTTTCCATTCAACTAAGTAGAATAGTTTCCCCCTCTTGAGTTTTGAGTCAAGTATCTGAGGCACTTCCCATTCTTCCTCTCCATTGATTTGAACTGGCTCAATAGGTGGTTGATGTCTGGAAGATAATGAGTTGTCTTGATAAGGTTTGAGTAAGGAGGAGTGGAACACAGGGTGAATGGTGGACCATTGTTGAGGAAGTTGAAGCTTCAACAAATTTTTCCCAATCTGTTCTGTAATCAAAAAAGGACCTAACCATTTCTCTGAAAGCTTATGAGTTGGAAGGTTAGTTTTGATATTTTTTGAAGAAAGCCAAACTTTTTTTCCAACAACAAATGAGTCAGGAAAATCACTTCTTTTAAGGTCAGCATATCTCTTATAGGTTTTAATTGCTTTTTCCAATTCATCTGTCAGCTGTGTCTGATTTTGGTGAATCTGAGTTATGTAGTGACGGGCAGGTTGGTCATTTACTACATGCAGACTGTCCAAGTTGGGATGTCAACCATAAATGGTAAAGAAGGGAGATTGCTTTGTTGAAGTATGAGTTGAGTTGTTGTAGGCAAATTCAGAAAGAGGGATCCAGGTATCCCAGTTGTCTTGGTGATAACTGACATACATCCTAGGAAATTTTTCTAGAATCTGATTTACGCGTTCCGTCTGACCGTCTGTTTCAGGGTGATAAGCTGTAGAGAGATTTCTTTTTATCTGTAATTTTTCACATACATTTTTCCAAAAGGAAGAAACAAATAAAGATCCTCTGTAACTAACAATGTCAGCAGGTATTCCATGTTTGGAGAAGATGTTGAAGATTAGTAAGTTAGCTAATTCCACAGAGGAGATATCAGTTCTGGTTTTCATAAAGATAGAAATTTTTGAGAAACAATTGACAACCACCTGGATTGAGTCAAAACCATTTGATAATGGTAGTTGTGAAATAAAATCCATAGAGAGTGAAGTCCAGGGAGAATCTGGAATTGGTAAGGGTTGGAGGAGTCCAAACTTCTTGTGGTGACTGGACTTGTTTCTGCTGCAAAGGTAACAAGAAGAAACATAATCTTTGATAAAGGAGGTCATGTTTTCCCAATGAAAATCTCTTTTGACTAGATCAATAGTCTTGTCTTGACCAGGGTGACCAGAAAGTGGAGAATCATGTTTTTGCCGTAAAATTTCTAATTGGAACTGTTCATCTTCCTTAGGGATTGCTATCCTATCTTCAAAAATAAGAAGACCAGTGTCTGGATCTATTAAGTAATTCTTGACTGTTTCTTTTTTGTGTAGCTTCTGAATAATCTGTTGAGTTGATTTGTTGGAAAGCTGGGAGTTTATTAAGTTGTCCAAGTATCCATCAACCTTTTCAGTGGAAATGAAGAAAATTCTGGAAGTTTCAAAGTCAGTCTGTTTCAAGAGTTGTTTGACATTTTCTGGGTTCTTTTCTGCATAGGGTACTCACCCATTGGGATAAACGTTGTCTTAACGTGAAAAGATATCAGGCACAATAGAGTGCTTTCCAGGTGTATAAACAATATTGAAGTCAAATTCAGACAGGAATCCTGCCCACTGCGCTTGGCGACGAGTCAGTACTTTTGAAATCATAAAATATTTCAAAGATAAATGATCAGTGAGAACTTCAAAAGGAGAAGAGAGGCTAAGGAAATAAGCTCCCCAAATCTTGATAGACCATAAAATGGCTAGGAGTTCTTTATCATGGATTTTGTAATTCAGTTTAGCACTACCCAATTTCCTGCTATCAAAAGCAACTGGGTGTTTGGATCCATCAGGAGAGACTTGGGTGAGCACAGCCCCTAGGGCATAGTCACTAGCGTCAGTTTCTAAAAAAGTTTTTAAGGAAAGGTTGAAATGGTTAAAAAAAGGTGCTTTGGTAGAAGCCTGTTTGAGGTTGTCAAACTGCTGAAGAGCATCTGGTGATAAAGGAAAAATGTGGTCAGCCCCAGTGAGAGCAACAAGAAGGTGAACCTTTCTGGAGTAGTTAATGATAAACCTGCAATAAAAGTTAGAAAAACCCAAAAACTGTTGCAAAGCCTTTTTATTCGTTGGTGTTGGCCAATCCAAGATTTTTCAAACCTTGGAGTTGTCCATTTCAATACCTTTCCTTGAGATCATATACTCTAGATAATCCACAGAAGAGGTATGAAATTCAAATTGAGAAGCTTTTGCATATAAGTTGTTCTTCCAAAGTCTGTTCAAGACTTCACACACATGAGCGGTGTTTTGTTCTAAGTCTTTGGAAAAAATAAGAATATTTTCAAGGTAAACCACCACATAGATGGTCAGAAGGTCACTGAAGATGTCATTAACAAGACATTGAAAAGAGGCAGGAGCATTAGTCAGTCCAAAAGGCATGACCAAATATTCAAAACTTCCAAATTGGGTTCTGGATGCTGTAAGATGTTCATCTCCTTCTTTGATACAAATAAGATTGTAAGCACCCCTGAGGTCAACTTTAGAGAAGATAGTAGAACCTGAGAAAACTGTTAGTAAGTGAGTCATTGGAGGAATAGGGTATTGGTTCTTGCAAGTCACAGTATTAAGTTTGCAATAGTCAACACACAATTGTAAACTACCATCCTTCTTTTTCACAAAGAGGACAGGTGCACCAGTGCTGGAGGAACTGGAGCAAATGAAACCTTTCTCTATATTCTCCACTATATAGGCTTGTAGGGCAGTTTTTTCATGATGACTCAGAGATTAGATAGGCCCAACTGGAGGCAAAGGTCCTTCCAGTTTGATATGGTGATTGTAAGCACGGTGAGGAGGCAGTTTATCAGCTTTGACCTTGGAAAAAACATCTAAAAAGGCATGATAAGCTTGAGGGACTTTTTCCATCACGGTTTTGATTTCTTCAGCTTCTTCATCTTCATCCAAACCTTCAGCAGGGTTCTGCTTGGGTTCAAAGTCAGGATGAGAAATAATCATACGCATAAGTTGAATGGATAGATCATTCTCCATATCCTCCAAGAATTTCTGAGAATGTCCAAAGAATATCCAATTTGTAGAAGTGGTTTTTGAACTCAAAGAAGCGTGTTGTGATGACGTATATTCTGAAGTAGGGGCAGGGGCAGTGATCTACAGGTTCACTGGCGGATAGGAAATAATTGCCAACGAGAGTTCAACAGGAAGGGAATTACCTAAAGTTGGTTGGTGTCTTGGGGTGATCAATCCAAGTTGCCAATTTACCTCAGGGTTCCAGAAATGAAGAAAGTCAATACCCAGAATAATATCTCCCTTTGGAGGAGTATTGAAAATCAAGAAGTCCCATTCTAAGTTGGTAATTGAGGGTAAGGAAAACCTGAAGTTTACCTTATGAGTTATCTCCTAGGTTGGCGTGTTAGTAGGAGTAAATGGAATGAGAAAGATAGGAACAGATAGAGGAGTAGGAGATAAAGAGAACTTAGAGACCATAGATTTGGAAATGATGGATTTGGTTGATCCTGAGTCCACGAGTATGCTGAAAGCTTGTTTATTAAGGAAACAAATGAAACATAAGTCTTAATTATGGGAGTCAGAAGTGTTCTCTCCCAAAGCATGTACTCGTATATTGGAGGGGTGATGTTCATGGAGTAACACATGCTCATCACCTAGTCTTTTCCCTGTTTAGGTCTTTCTGAGTCAACCTTTTGGAAAGGTTTGTAGTCTGGTTGTTTTCTGCAAAGGTTGAACTTGTGAGGCCCTCCAAAGTAACTGCACAATCCTTCCTTTTCCCTTCTAGCTTTCCCTTCAGCCTTGAGGTGTCCATCTTTACCTATGTTGGGATTTGGACAATAAGTTGGTTCAGGTGGGGTAGCCTTAGCCTTTCCCTAAAACCTACCTTGGTGACTGGGTTGAGGAGCTTTGGAGGAATTGGATGAACTGGGACCAGGTCTTCGAACTGAATGAAAAATATGGGATTTCTCCCTCATCCTTTCATGGTAACGTGTGTCATACTTAAGCACAATGTCCATTAACTCTTGAAGGGTTTCTTGAGGTCTGTCGTGTCCCGCTAGCTGATCCAGTAATCTGGAAGGTAGTCCCTGTCTAAAAATAAAAGTGAAAGCTTTATCACCCCAGCCAGAAAACTTAGTCATTAAGGTCCTGAATTCAGTGATATAGTTAGAAGCATATCCTGTATCTTTCATTTTAAGAAGGGTTAGGTCTTTTTCCGCGCGTTGGATCTGAAGTCTGTCTCCAAACAAAGTATGAAGTTGTTGAGTAACATGAAACCATGAGTTAAGCAGAAATTCAGGTTCTGGGTTACCAAGGTGAGCAAGGTATGGTTGAATCCATCGACTATCATTTCCGGATAGGTAAGAGACTGTAAAAATAACTTTCTTCCTGTCATTAGCAAATACCCTCTAATCATTAGCAAAGATGAGTTCACAAGCTTGAAGAAAAGGTTGGAGCTTGGTTGGGTTAGTACCATCAAATCTTTCTGGAGCATTTATGGATAGTGATTTAAAGTTGGAAGAAGGAAAATTATCAGCAGGTTTAGAAATGTTAGTCATGCTAAGGTCATTTGCTGAAGAATGGCCAGCAGGGCAGGGTCAGTAGAAGTACCCTGAGGAGGAGGAAGATTAGTAACCCCTTGAGAATTGGTTGGGACCGCAGTGTCATTAGAGGAAATACTTGGATTACCTCCTGGGGAAGGTGAATCCAAGCCACTCAAGATTCTTGAGTCAAATCCTGAGTCCTCATCTTCTTTGTAACTGTCATACTCATCCTCTCTGGAAGTGGGACCAAACTTGGGTCAAACGCAGGGCAGTCCAGTCCATGGTAACCTGGTACTGGATATTGACCTGCAATTCTGTGAAGACTAGCATTGTCAGAGGACGGAATGGAAGCAAGGGAGGCTTGTGGAATAGGTTCTAATAACCCAGTATCCATGCGGGTTGAAGTAACAACCTCCGGGATTGGTAAGTTAGAGAACGTTCTTCCTCTTCCACGTGCTCCTGGTGTTGAAGGGTTAGCAGGTTCAGTGGTACCTCTACCTCTGGAACTGCAAGTAACAGCTGGGCTGGTTATTTGAGTGAATTGAGAACGTCAAGGAGGCATTGTATTGCTTTGAAGAAGTTACCCAAAATTTGTCTTCACCGTAGAAAAAATAAGAAAGAAATATACCCAAATTTATTGAAGAAATTGGCCCAAAAGAAGCAGAGCGTCAAAGCCTGTCGAAGCAAGTCAAAGACTGTCAAAGCCCGTCGAAGCCCTTCGAAGACCGTCAAAGCACATCAAAGCCCGTCAAATCCCGTTGAAGCCCGTCAAAGCAGGGGTAAAAATGAGTGAGTTTATGGGATTATAAAGAGGGTTTATGGATTTAAAAGGTTTATTGGAAAGGCCACAAATTCAATAGCCAGTCCAAGGATTGAAGGAAAGATGGGGGTTGATGAAAAGGCCACAAATTCAATAGCCAATTCAAGGAAGGTGATACAATGAAATGACCACAAATTCAATAGTCAAGTCAAGGGTGGTAGGAAGGATGGGATACAATGAAATGACCACAAATTCAATAGTCAAGTCAAGGGTGGTAGGAAGGATGGGATACAATGAAATGACCACAAATTCAATATTCAAGTCAAGGGTGATAGGTGGAAGGGTAAACAAACAGTGCCACAAATTCAATAGCAAAGTTTGGTGAGGTTAAATAAGGTAATGAGTGTTTGGTTGGTGAAGATGGGGTTATTGGGGAAGAAATCAGTTTAATGTCACAAGGGATGCTGACGTCTAAGCAGGGCTTGGCACAAGGGCTACTCTACTAACAATAGGCTTGGGAGCAAGGTTACTGGAGGAGGCTATGGAGCAGAGTAAGATTAGAAGGGGTCAAGGTGCTGAATTACACTTGCTTGGATAGATACCTCACAAGCAGTAGTAAACTGATTTCTTGGGGGGACAATCAGTGCAAGAGAGGAGGTCTACTTAAATATACAAGAGGTGGAAGACTACAAGAGAGGGACGACTGGTGAACAACTGGTTGGGGCTCAGACTACACATGAAATGACAAGGGAGCAATGAATGTACCAGAGAGGGCTGATACAGTGAGCAACTACATTGGGATAGACTAATTGCCACATTGGGTCTATGCTACAGGTCAGGCTGTCTAAGTTGGGAGTGTACAGTAGAGAGGTGCACAGTGTATGTAATGATCATGAGACTATGTGTACTAAGTAGAGAGAGTATGTAATACTGTCTACAGAGAGATGTACATAAGGATTCCCAAATGATAAACCATAGAGAGAGAGTATGGGATAGACAGGGTAAGCAAGGTTATAGGATATCCAGTACCTGAGAGAGTAACCATGTGTAAGTATGTGCAAGCACAGAGAAGTCTATGTATGTACTGCATGAGATTGGACCATATGTAGATATATGTATATGTAGTCATATGTGTATGTAGTCATAAGTATATGTATGTAGGTTGAATGGAGATATACCTATATAGTCTCAAGAGCCCTGAGGTTGAAGTTCCTGAGACAGTTGAGTTGACTGAGGGTAGACTGTAGATTGAGTTTAGCTGGGTGTCAGTATGACAAGCGGAGACTATATTTCCTAGAGCTTTTAGTTCTCCATATCCAAAGTTACATTTATTCATAGAGACTTTCAATCCTGCTTTGGAGATAGTTTGGAGAACTAATCTTATTTGATTTATATGAGTCTCCAAATCATCAGAATATATAATAACATCATCTATATAAACCATCATCCATCCTTGTCTGATGTAAGTACCTAGAACTGTATCCATTGATCTCTGGAAGTGTGATGGAGCATTCTTTATACCAAAGGGCATCCTGAGGTTTTCATATATTCCTAAGTGGCAGATTATTCTCATAAAATTTCTACTTTCAGGGCTTATAGGTATCTGCTGGAACCCTTTAAGCAGATCCATAGTAGTGATGTATTTAGATTTAGAAATGTTATGCAGAGCATGATCAATCTGGGGTGTTGGATAATAGTCTGTTTGAGTATCGTTATTCAGCATTATGAAGTCTCCTATCATTCTTGACTTATCATTATGCAAACCTATGATTACAGGAGTAGTCACTTCTACTTGTTCATTTTGCCCTACTTTCCTTAATACTTGTAGGTCTATAAAATCTTGGATTTGTTCCTCAAGATCTATTCTAGATTTAGGACTAGAGGAATAAGGTTGTCTTCTTAGGTTAGAAACATAAGGAGGCTTTATAGTCAATTTTAATACCATTTCATTTCCTTTGATATCACCAATGGGGTGATCTCTATTACAGAAAGCATTTTGATTCTGAAATCAGACTGTCAATATATATTTCTTCTGTTTTTCAGAAATTTTATCATTTAGAGCTGCTTGAGAGAAGTATTCTTGATTGAATTCTTCTAAGTTCTTTTGATAAGTAGAAGAGGAGAGGTTATTTTGGATAATGCATATCTTAAACTTCTTTTCCCAGTTACCACCCACAGTGAAATATCTTCCTTTACTTTGGAACACATCTATGCCATATAGACATAAAGCATCATTTCCTATGATCAGGTAGTAACATAATCCGTTGAGAAATACTAAAAATTCCATGTGGATTCTCAAAGATCCTTTAGTATGGGGCAGTATTATAGGAGCAGTTCATACTCCAATAGCATTCATAGTAGAGTTGCAAGAACTAAATTTGGCTTTTGGGACAGGAAGAAGGTGGTCTTTCCAGTTGGGATCCCATTTGTTTAGGAATTCAGTGCAAACAGATGAGCAGAAAGCCCCACTGTCAAGTAATAACCTCATAGGTCTTTCTTTATACAATCCTGTTGCATAACAAGTTTGACCAGTAGTATAACTATTACTACTCATAGGTTTAACTGTTAATGTTTTAACATCAGTGAAATGTCTAGGGATTATGGTGGGGTCTCATTGTTGGGGCAAACTAGAGTCACCATGGATGTTATTGATTTCTATGGAAGTGCCTATATCTCCTTCCATTAAATTGACAGGGTTGGTCAGGATAAATTCACATTCAGACAGAGATCCTTCAGTATCAGCTGTATCTTCATAGTTCTGATTCCCTTCAATCTCATGTTCTCCTTCCATGACTGCTATCTTTTTTTTTGGAAATGGGCAGTCTTTTCTCATATGCCCGGTCTTGCTACATTTCCAAAAAGTTCCAGAAATTCTCTCTTTATCCCTGTTCGCCTTAGGTTTATTATTGTCAGGGATATTTATCAGAGGAGGTTGTTCTCTGGTTTTGTTAGTATTGAAGTTATCTTTGGGTCTAGAAGGGGCCTTCTTTTCTAACCCATTCTTGTTTATCACTTCTTCTAACACATTGATTAGAGTTGGTAAGTCAGCATCCATACTCATTCTGCATCTCACACCATGGTTGAGATTTCCAGGGCACAGGTTGAGAATTCTTTCATTTACTTCCTCTTTATCAGCATCTGGATAGAAGGAGTCTAGTCTTCTTTGCTGTTCTAAGAACCATTTTTGAGTTTTATCCTTTGAGGGATCAAATGAGGAATTTTTGAAATTTTTCATCATTTTTCTTTTCCACATTCTAGAACCAAATTGTTCTTTGATTAAGAGTTTCCAAGAATTCAATTGTAAGGATCCTACTTCTTTTCTTTTACTAATAAACTGGTCTAAAGCTACTACTTCAAATAGTCTAGGAAGCCTGACTACGGCTTTAGCTTCTGGTAGGTCATAAGAGTTAATGGTGTAGTCAATAAATTCAATGAAATTTATATGGTTGTATCTCCTTCACCGGAGAACTGAGGCCATTCAGAGATTGGGGGTAAATTTTTGAGGGCTTGTTCCATTTCAGGAGTAGGACTAGGCCTGAAAGTGTCACTCCTATGCATTCCTAATAAGGGTGGGGCATAAGGAGTAGTTGTTTTTCTGGGAGGTTTTGGTTCCTCTGTGATACTCCCCAAGGGGTTGGTCAGACGGACCTTTAAGTCTCTAAGATCATTCTTGATCAGATTAAGTTTCAGGTCCACTTTATTATTAAGCAGATCTAATGTCTATTTTAGGGAAAAAATGGAGCTGTTAGTAGTATTTACTGAGTCTCCTTTCAAAGGCTGAAAATACATAATAAAATCTTCTTGAATACCTGATAACATATTCTCAATTTTTTGAGTCTGTCTAATTTTACCTTGATTAATTAGCTCCAATAATCGTTCTGAATGCTCCTTAATAACTTTCATTCCTACATATTTTTTTTTGTTTTTAATTAATTTGGCTACTATTGAGGTTAACGTATCCATTTGAGTGTAAACACCATCCAAATTTCCACAAACAATCTTGAAATTATGGCGCATATCATTAGAAAAAGAAGTTATTACATCAGAGGTTGATTTATACAAGTTACTGGGTTCAGAATTAGAGGCTGATTGTTCTACACCTTTTTCCACTTTTGGGCTAAGTATATTATCTGATCCCAATCCTTCTTTCCCTTTGGCTTTGGATGGGAAGAACATCTCTTCTTTCCTGATCCTCTGCCTTTCAGTTGGGCTAATTGATCCCAAGGATTCCACTTTTCTACGTAGCACTCTACCTCTTTCCTTGGAATCATTTTCTGAAGATCTATCTGGGTAGCATTTGCCTGGGATATTATCTTTTTTATAGATACTACGTCCTCCATGGCTTGGGCTTCTTTGAATTCTTCCCAATTTTTCACGTGCTCTCTGACTAAGTCTTTGATCCTGGCTTCCTTGGCCAGATTATGCTGGGGTGGCTGCAGGGAATCTTTTTGTGATGGAGAGGGGCTAAATTCTACTACCTTCTTTGGCTCTAGTTTGGTGGAGGTCAACAGTACTTGGTGGTGTTCCTTGTCCACCAAAATTTGATTCACGGGTTCCAGCCCCCTCATGGTTGTTATTATTGGTTGCCCCAAGGTTACTGGGGGCTCCTGGAAAAGATCCACAGGAGGGAATTCTGTCAGCTTCCTGATTCCAGGAACTTTTCCATCCTTTAGCTACAGAAAGTGATATTGGTGTTGGAATAATAATTCCAAGAAAATTACAGTAAAATGCTTAAATAATTGATTTAAAAGAAAGTGCCAAGTTTGCTTGGTTTGGTTGGATTAAGTTTGTTTAAATATATATTTTTCAAGAGGGGCCACAGTTCATGCAAACTGGGGATCTTTATTGGATAACAACCTATCTTCAAGGGTCTCTTTTGAACTGTGTAAAGACCTTGGGACAATGAGGTCTTGAATGATTTCTCCCAAAAGACTAACTCAAGGGGATGGGTGGACTGGCTGTCTTACAACACTTATGCCTGGGTTGCAACAAGGAGAAAACTTACTAGTTTAAGTACTTGCTCCAAGAAGCTTGCAGAGATTCATGGTTGAAAGGGTCTCAGGACAATTATTGGGGTTATTTGCTGATATTCTTCACAGAATCAATCTTGGGGTCAGAATTATTAATAATACTATCAGACTATAGCCATATATCACTTGTTTATCTTGAATAAACACTTGATCACGGATGGCAAGGGGTCTGGATTGATACTTAATTATTACTGTGGATTCAATAACTTAAAAAGGTTTGTTTATATACCTTTTTGGGTAATAAGACCTTCTCAGGGCACGTAGAGAGGGTTGTGCTTGGAAGCTGAGGCTAGCAGGCTATTCAGGGCTAGTTTGGCACGTAGTTCTGGTGCTGTCAATCTGCTAGCCTTTTCTATGTAATATTTCTTTGTGAAATAATTGTCAGAAGGTGTTTAAATTTTAATTTGTTATTTTTATGATTCAGACACATTTCCTTATTTTTTATGAACTTCTTTTGAGTGAAATGGGTGGAAGTTGGTATTAGTAGATTTTACGGCATCTTCTGCACATGTTGGTAATTTTTAATAATTTTTAGGTTAACTCCTTGTTGTGTTTTGTGGTTCATAAAGATTTGGCAATCTCATTTACTTGACAACCTTCATTATTGTTGCGCACAATTTTTTTGCTTCATATTCTTATTTTCATATTTTTTATTCAATATTCTTAGGTTTCAGACATCCCTCTTTCCGGAAGTCAAGTTGTTACATATACATGATGTATGCATGCAGGTTGTAGCCTGTTACTGCGGTACCTGGCTGTCAGGCTTAGTACAATTTTGTTGACGCGCGCAGGCTTGACAGCTGGGTGCAGGAATCTGTTGCCTGCGGCCAGTCAGTCATTTTGTATGCGGGCCTTTTGACATGCGCCTACATATTGAGTGTTAGGCGTGTGTACCCTTACTGTATGAATGCAGGGCTGCGCGCAGGAATTGTGACACAACACAAATCCCCCTGTAACTCCTAAAATATACACAACACCTCAATTCTGATTGAATTTTAGGTGTGAAACCTATACATGGCATAATGTGTGAAACTTTAAAATGGCCAAAAGGTGCAATGGTTGTGTCGTGGTCTGTTGGTCATTTTTTTTAATAATCATTTAAAAATGTAAGGAGTTAGAATTCAAGGGTGGGGTCAGTGAGTGACCCTACTCAATTTTGGGTGGGGAATCCATTTCTGTAGTAATATTCATGGATTTCTCACTCCTTCCAATTGGATTATTTTATTTCTGTTCGAAATATGCTTTGACAGGTTGCTCTGTCCAAGTAGAAAGCTGACAACTTCTCCCTGAGGCCCTTGTGTTACGTCTATTCATGTTGAATAAAATATTTATAAGTATTTTTCTAAAGACAAATCTGTGATAATAACTTTATTAAAACTTACTTGAGTTGATGTTCAAAGGTAATAAGACTTTATTGGGACTAAATTGGTCCTTAATAGGTAATCCTAAGGGGTCTTTGTGTGTTCCAATGAGGTCTTCTCCAGTCCAATCAATATTTTCAGGGCTTCCAGAAATATCTGGGACTTCTTGATCCAATAGATCAACTTCAGTGGCGGTGGTTTCTGGAATAGGAGGTTTCACTGATGGTATGAGAAAGATATTTTATTGGTTGATAGAAGATATTAATATTATTTTAATAAAATCTATAAAATGATGTAATAATATCAAGTTTATGCTTACTTTTATATTTTAAAAAGTAATTTATACAGTATTTTTTCCAAGCTTTATGTTTCCTTAATAAGGCTTGAAATTTGATACTCCTCTCAAGATCTTCTTTTTCAAGGAGTTTATCTAATTTTTTAAAGGCAGAAGAGATATTAAGTTGTTCAGCTCAATTTAAAGCTTCCCAACCAGTTGGTTTGTACTTTTGAATTTATTCTTCTTTTGTTATCTTGAAAATATCTAAATAATATATTATTAATTCTGAATTTGTTTTTAAATCCACTGCAAAAGAAATTAATGATAAATCACGGTTAAAAATCCCAATAAATTATCTTTGATTTAATTTTTACATTAAATGTCTGATCCAAGGTATTAAATATAATGGGATGGAATATTTCCTGGCCAGACCCCCAATTTTTAGCCTCCTGGATGCCAAGGCCCTTGCTGTTGTTTAGCTACCAGAGGTGACAGAATAAATAATGAATATATTATTCAATAAATGCAGCAAAAATCCGTAAAATATTTGGATAAAGATATTGCAAGTTTGGATTTTTTTGGTTGTGGTTGAACATTATAAATCAATATTAATAAATTGATTATTAAATAAATTAATGTAGGTTCCACAATAATATTGGGGATCTTTAACACCTCTCTTCAGGGAATTCACTTTGAAAAAATGTATACCTGGTTACTTTGGAACCTTTAATTTATATTCTCAAAGGATATATTTCCCAAAGATAATATATATATATAAAATATATGGTGGTGTGACAGGGCCTTTTAGCCAAGCTGCAACAACAGAAAAAGGATAATAAGACTCACTGGTATATTATTAAATCCTTTGGGTACCTGTTTGGGATGTGTACTGATGGGTTAAACCTATTACTGGGGTTTAAAAGGTCATTCAGCAGTTAAAATTGAAAAAAGGGTTGGGGAGGGATATTATTAATCAGACCAAAGCCATAATTCACTTACCTATCTTGTATAAGTATTTTATTACCTTGGCACGGTGTCTGGATATAAATATAACTTGGTCCCTGGGTATCAATATCCGCAAAAGAGCTCCTTATTTATAGTTTCTTGGGTCCCAAATTGTCCTTCAAAGGGATACAGGGGCTCAAAGGGACAGATAATAATGCTAGCAGGGTAACCAGTGGTAGCATTTCCTGGGCTATTTGTGCTTTAGCACTGTTAGCATTCAATTTGACAGGGTATGGGGATTATTCTACCTTTTTAATTGATATTTGGACATGTGAATAACACTAATTTATCCATATTATCTATAATTTAAGTAATTATCTTTAGTAAATATACCCAGGATGTTGCTAATTCTCTTAATAGCCATTTTTAAGGGTAATCTGATTTCAAGTGGGTTCTCATTATGTATTAACTTATTGGAGTAAAAACATGATATTGATTTTACTCCTTATTTTCAAAATCAAGTTGATTTTCTTAAAATAATTAAAAAAACATAAGTTATGAAAATTCATGTAATATTTATAAATTATCAGTTCTATTAGTATGTCACAAAAATACTGATGTCTTGAAGTTCTCACAATTTTTTTTAACGTCTTTTAATATAGTTTTACAAATAGTAGTTATCTTATTTTCAAAATTTTGGTATTTTTAATTATATTTTATAAAAAATAAGTATAAAGGTTATTTAAGTATTTTTATATACTTTGATTTATTTTTAGACTATCTACTATCCACAGGGACATTTATTACATATTTTTCTTAAAATATACACAACACCTCAATTCTGAATGAATTTTAGGTGTTAAAACTATACGTACCAATGTGTGAAATGTTTAATTGGCCAAAAAGTCCCATGGTGGTGCCATGGTATTTTGGTCATTTCTATTTTTAATTATTAAAAATATAAGGGGTTGGATTTCAAGGGTTGGGTCAGTGAGTGACCCTACCTAATGTTGGGTGGAGAAAATATTTCTGCAATAATATTTCTGGACTTCCTACTCCTTCTGAAGTTAAAATGTAATATTTTTGTTACTCTTGCCACTTTCTCTGCAATAGTAGCAAGCTGAAAAGCCTCTTCCCTTTTCAAATCTTCCTCCCATCCTCTTTCTGCTGGCACTTCAGGGGTGATAAATTTACTTTGCCATTGGTCTGGTAAGCCTTCAAGGTCCATTTCTGGTATATGCTTTCCACTGGTCCAAACCTCTTCTTCCTCTAAGTTTGCTGTAATACTGTTCATCCCCATTAGTCTTCTAGGTGGTGTGACCTGCCATCCTGCTTGGTCTGGTGAACAAATTGGGATGCATAATCTTTCTCCTTCTTCTATCTCATAACTCAAGACTTCCCCTTTGTGCTTGGATAGCTACAGCCTGACTTTATGATTCACCAAGAATGGTCTTCCAAGTACTTTGTGAATTGATCCTTTAGATATAAAGCAGTGGGCAGACTTTGGTTCCCCAGGTGTGATTTCAAATACTGTTCTCTCAGCCAATCCAATTAGTGGAGTAGAGTGGCCTCCAATTCCTGTAACATTCATGAATAGTCCTCTGGACACCAAGCCTGTCTGAATGGCCAAATTTTCTGTCTGGTATGACATTCAACTCAGCGCCAGTATCCACCAGAGCCTTGATCTTCTTTTCCTTAATCCATATGTCAACAAATCCCAGTGGACAAGCATAGGTGAGGTTGTTGCCTATGGAGCATGAATATTGATCATCTGAGTAGTCTTCAAATTGGTTCTGACATCCGTTTATTCTTCTACTGCTTTTTCTGGTTGTTGATTTAGAATCTTTATTCAAATACAAGGTTCCTTCAGGGGTCATATCTTTTAACTGCTGGAAAAAATTTGGTGCAACTGAAAGGAGCTCCTCCAAGTTAAGGTTAAATTTCTGCTTGATATCTTCTTCTTCAAACTTTCTTGCATCTTGATTTCTTCCTGAATATCCACTGGTTCTGAATTTACTGGGTTTCTCTTCACAGGTCTAGTTACAGGTTCCTTGGCAGTTTCTTTGGGGGATTCTCCTTCATCTTCAGAATCATGGTCCATTTCTGCCCATGCTCCTGGATAGCTTGTCTTCCTCTGCCTTGGTTCTGGGGCTATTTCTTCAGTTGGAGCTGAATTTCCCTGGTCTTCTGCTGGTGCTTGCTGGGTGTAATCCTCCTCTTTTGGATTTCCAGCCAACCTTTGTGATCTTCTCATTCCCCATTGAACTTGATATTCCTTCATATTTACCTCTGGTGGTGTCCAGGCTTCCCAATTTCCAGTATTTATGAATGCTGCAACATTGGTTGGTTCCTCCAATTGGGAGAATTGTTGAGCCTCTGATAATTTCTTGACCTGATCTCTGAAAATTTCCTGCTGGCTATAAGGTATGGGTGATCTGTTTGGGAAGCAATAGTTGGGTCCTTGTTTGAACACCCTCCTGGCCTTTATTTCTTCTGTCAATTCTGGACAGTTGATTTTGGTATGGAGTTCATCCTTGCAATGGTAACATCTGATTGGCCATCTGGGTCCTGCACTGGGAGATGAGGTTCTGTAGTTTTGTGAAATCCCTTGATTGATCCTATCAAAGTGAGGAGGGGCCTGCTTCTGATTTAGTTCCAAAGTGAGTTTTGCAATTTCTTCCTTCATTTTCAAGAGCTCATCTACTCCCTGTTGCTGAAAGTTGACTTCTTTCTGGGTCTCCACTAAGTTCTTGATGATAGGTTTAGGAATTTCTTCTTCATCCACATCCCATAAGGCAAAGGTCATTTCCACAAATTCCTCCAAGGTCTCCAAATCTGGTGGGAGGTATCTGCCATCTCTTGCAATCTTGATTCTTCCTGCATGGTCCAATTCCCTGTTAAATTCCCTCCTAAGATCAGTGTACAAGGCTTTCCAGAGTTTTTATCCACTTTCCCAGTTGGGTTTGTCATAACTGTTGATATTTGTTTCATTTCTTCCCTACTGAATCACTGCCTTTCAATCTCTCTCAGTCTGCTAGTGTTTTAGCTGTTTTCTTTAGAGTTTCTAGTTGTCATCTGTTTTCCCACTTCTTCTCTCTTGCCTTCCTTGTCTCAAAAGCTGTCACCAAGTGCAGCAAGCACTACCCTCACCCTGAGAGGTGTCACCTGCTGTCACCTATCAGATCAGCTGCTCTCATTGTGCAAGACAGCTTGGGGGTACTCTTGCTCCTGTATTCATAAATTGTATCTCAGTTATTGCCAACTCAACCATCCACCTTGACCAAAAAACTTTGAACTCTCCAGCCTACCAACCAAAATTAGTTATATTAGTCTACAAAAACAACTTTTTTCAAGTGATCACCTTTGGAATTGATACAGGAGTAGGTACCAATCAAATCAACTTTTCAACTCAATCTCTGGATCATTGAACTGATGGCATCTTCCTGATTGACAAGCTTCCCTGGGAGGATTGGTATTTGTGTGGTTTAAAGTGTCTGAATACTCTAATTAGTCCATTCAAGGTCCATTACCCTGCTCATAGAGGTACTACTTCTCCTGTTCCAGGTTTTATCAGCTCTAAATTTATTTCACACAGTTAAAAGCCAAAATATGGATTGAAAGAGCTTAACCAACATGGAAAGAACCACTGAATCCCCTGGACCAGGAGTCAAAGTAAACTTCAAGGCACTGGACCTCAAATCACTCATGGAGTCAACTCTGCTGCTGAATGAAAAAAACTACTCAATCTGGAGGAAGAAGATGGAGAAATTTTTTAAGATGCAAGTCATCCTCAATCAAATAAACTCCCCAGACCCCCACGTCGAAATTCCCAAAAACAATTAAATGGCAGGTTATCTCATGTTGAAACTAGACCCTGGGAACCATACCAACATTATCATTCCAGAGAATGAAGATTCCTCAAAGCTGATTTGGCTTGCCGCAAAGAATCACTTTGCCTCCAGTGAAGCTTAAAAACAGGCAAGAATGTTCTTTAACTTTCTATACCTGGGCTTTGACCAGAACAACATTGATATTCTTGTCACCTCAGTGAAAGCCCACCTTGGAAAGCTTGAAAAAGTGGGAATTGTCTTACCTGAAAATATCCTGAGCTATCTCATTCTCTTCAAGCTGCAAGATTCACTCAAGGCTATGCAATCTCGGATAATGCATTCAGGAAGTGAACTTTCAGTCATGCTAGTTCTAAACTATCTTGTCCAGCACAAAAATGAAGTGCAGTCCAAGGCTTCAGAAACCTCCAATACCAACACAGCAATGTTTCACTCCAACAACTTGAGAGAATCTGATGACCCAAGGTGTGAAAATGGAAAACACAATCCTGCAGTCAAGTCTCACCCCCCCCCCCTCATCCTGCTGGGTAGAATTTCCTGAGCTCCAACCCAAACAGTTTTCAAAAAATGGAAGATGCGGTGTTAAAAAAAATATCCGGCAGAATCTCACTACCACAACTACTCTTTCTTCTGTGCTTCCAATGATCTGACCAACCTCCACTCTCATCAATATATCTTAGATAGTGGATTCTCTATCCATATGTTCCATGATTGGAACTTGTTTCTGTTGTTAACAGGGAAATCTGGGGATGATTTCATCAAAACAGGGAAGAAAGGAAAAGTAATTGCAATCCAAGGCCTAGGTAGGGTTATACTCAAAAGCCCCGGAAAAAAAATCCACCTTGAGAATGCTGCTTGGGTCCCAGAAGCCACTGTCAACCTAGTGTCTCTTGGTGCCTTACTATTGAAGGGCTGCTATCTTAGGGTAAACTACAAATCAGATTGGTCTACCTTCACCCTTTGCAAGTCAAAAGCCCCTGTCTTAACCCGTAGTGTCAAGAACAACCTTCTCATTATTCTGGTTGAAAAACCGCTGGAAATTCCCTCTTCTGTCACCAAAGCGCCCAAAATCAAAAGCAATTCATCTTTTTACCTGCCTGTAGCCAAGCTCAAAGAACTCCACCTCAAACTTGTTCATGCCAGCATTGATTGAATGGAGAAACATCTTGGATTCTCAATTCAAAGAGAAATGGTAAAGTCCTTCCAATTTCTAGCCTGCAAGAAGAGCAAAATTAACAAGGCTTTGTTCAACAAGTAACAACAACATGCAGAAAGAGTTTTTTGATTGACCTCACCTGGATCTTATGGGTCCCCTCAATCCCACCAGCAAGGTTGGAATAAGATTTTCCCTTACCTTTGTGGACAACCTATCCGGCTACCTCTCAGCTTTTCCACTTCCCTCAAAGGATGCGGCAGCCAAGACCATCAATTTTTTGATAGAGAAAGAGCAAAAAGGCAACAGAGGTACCCAATAGAGGTTGTATTAGATGGGGGAGGAGAGTTTGTCAAAGAATCCCTCAAACCATTTTTTAAATCAAAATCCATCAATCATCTGATAAGCAAACCATATCACTCCCAACACAACAACAAGGCAGAAAGAGCAAATTTTACCATCATGGAATCACTGAGATTGGTGTTTATTTTTACCAGGATACCAAAGAACTGCTGGCAAGCAGTCATCCAGAGTTGTTTCCTGGCTTTGAATCAGATACCATTGGAAAAAGGAGGACCAATAACTTGGGAAATGCTGCATAAGAGTAAGCTACTGAAAGATTATCTAAAGCCTATTGGCTCTGAAGTCATATACTTACTCAACCAAAGCAATATCAAGTTGAAAATAAATGAAAAAGGGGAAGAAGGACTCTTCATTTGGTACGTCCCTAGGTTATTTTCCTACAAAATTATATTGAAGTTGGGAAAGATAATCAAAACAAAACAGGTGAAGTTTCTCAAGACTCAAGTCATCCATAACTCCCTGTTGTCCAATGACAATGAGGCCACCAAAAAGTGTCTCCCCTTTAAAGCTTTTTACTTGACCTTGCCTCCCAATGATTCTGCAGCTGAGGATCTTGAGGAACTTAAACCAGATATAGGTGACTTGGGTGATCAATACTCTTCTGACACCAATTTCCCTTCCGCCAAAGTCCTTCAAGCCCTAAAACCTAACCTAAGGGATAGATCCAAAATGAAGTCCCCAGAACAATACGGGTACCACCATGAAATCCTACCAAAGAACATTGGAGAAGCTCAGAACCTGACACAATGGATGCCCCCCATTGAAAAAGAACTGAATACCATTGAGTATCTTGGAGTCTGGGAGGATGC
The DNA here is from genome assembly GCA_025617555.3 of Puccinia polysora. Classification (NCBI taxonomy): domain Eukaryota; kingdom Fungi; phylum Basidiomycota; class Pucciniomycetes; order Pucciniales; family Pucciniaceae; genus Puccinia; species Puccinia polysora. Next base: position 10,312,706 of record CM062622.1, on the reverse strand, counting down.
AAATGAATCCAAAGTAGTTAACCCTCTCAACACAACCTAGGCCTTCAAGAGTAAGGAGGGTCTTCACACTGGTGAGACCTCTCTGAATGCGAGGGTCTGTGTTCAAGGATTTAATCAACAATATGCATTGACTCATTTGATACCTTTGCTCCCACAGGGAAATTTGCGTCTTTGCAAGCCCTACTTAGCTACTTGGTCAATAAAAATCTGAACTTACTTCAATTTGACGTGAAGGGGGTGTTCCTTCATGCGCCCCAGGAGGAGAACGTCTTCATCAAAACACCGGTGGGTTCAAAGCAGACACCCAAGTATCTAAAGTTGAAAAAGTCCTTGTACAGCTTGAAGCAAGCACCCCTCAACTTTTACAAGACTCTCAGTACATGGATCAAATAGAAATTATTTGAAGAAAGCAACAGCAATCCTTGTCTCTATCTTCATGCAGACAAAATCACTGCACTATTTTTCCATGTAGATGACCTTGTGGTAGTTGGGGATTCTGATGGCTTCAAGACAAATTTTCTCAACCAATTAAAGGAATCTTTTGCCCACAGGGTGGATACTATTCTGGGAATGAAATTTGACATTGGCAAGGATTACATAGCCTTGTCGCTTCCAAACCACATAAAAAAAGGACTGGAAGTAATGGGTCTGCTGGAAGCCAAACCAATGAACAATTTCCGCCTCCTGGATGCCTAGAACCTTGCTATCCTTTAGCTACCAGAGGTGATAGAATAAATAATAAATATATTATTCAATAAAAACAGCAAAAATCTGTAAAGTATTTGGATAAAGTTATTGCAGGTTTGATTTGTTTGTTTATGGTTTAATATTATAAATCAATATTAATAAATTGATTATTAAATAAATTGATAGAGGAGCCCCAATAATATTGGGGATCTTAAACACCTCTCTTCAGGGAATTCACTTTGAAAACATGTATACCTGGTTACTTTGGAACCTTTAATTTATATTCTTAAAGGAGATATTGCCCAAAGATAATATATATATAAAATATATGGTGGTGTGACAGGTCCTTCTAGCCAAGCTGCTACAATAGAAAAAGGATAATAAAAATCACTGGTATATTATTCAATCCTTTGGGTACCTGTTTGGGACGTGTACTGATGGTTGAAACCTATTGCTGGATTTAAAAAGGTTGTTCAGAAGTTTAAATTGATAAAAAATGGTTCGGGGCAGATATTATTAATCAGACTTAAGCCATAAATCACTTACTTATATCTTATAATTATTTGATTAACTTGGCACGGTGTCTGGATGTAAATATACCTGGGTCTCTGGGTAATAATATCCTCAAAAGAGCTCCTTATTTATAGCTTTTGAGTCCCAATATTTTCCTTCTGAAAGATACAGGGGCTCAAAGTGACGGATACTACGGCTAGCAGGGTAACCAGTGGTAGCCTGTCACGTTTTCTTGGTTCTGTAGCACAGTTAGCATCTAATTCCACAGAGTATGGGAATTATTCTACCTTTTAGGCCATATTTGGACGTGTGAATAACACTAATTTATCCATATCATCTATTATTCAATTAATTATCTTTAGTAAATATTCCCAGGATGTTGATAATTCTTTTAAAATAAATTCCTACGGGTAATCTGATGTCAATTGGGTTCTCATTACTTATTAACTGATTGGAGTAAAATCATGATATTGATTTCACTCCTTATTTTCAAAATTCAGTTGATTTACTTGAAATAATTAATAAAACAATAAGCTACAAGAATTCATGTAATATTTTTACATCATCAGTTTTCTCAGTATGTCACAAAAATACTGATATTTTGAAGTTCTCACAATTGTATATTTAAGTATTTTAATATATTTTTACAAATAGTAGTTATCTTGTTATCAACATTTTTGATATTTTTAATTATATTTTATAAAAAATACATATAAATTTTTTTTAAGTATTTTTATATACTTTTATTTTTAGACTATCTACTATCCACAGGGACATTTATTACATATGTGGAATGTCCCTTTCTAGTTTTTAGCACATTTACGTGGTACCTGAGCTCCTCAGGCCGCCTGTCACTCTGTCAGCCCCTGGTCCTGCGGCTGCATACTTGTCAGATGCCCAGGGCTGCGTACAGGGCTTTTCAGGGTACGCTGACAGGGTGGCATTGCTGCTGCTCAGCCGCGCGCGGGTGTATTGGTTGCGGTGGCTGCATACGGGAATTGTGACAGAACACATTTCTGTGTGTAACTCCTAAAATATACACAAAACCTCAATTCTGACTGAATCTTTGATGTGAAAAATATAAGTGACAATATGTGTGAAATATTTAATTGGCCAAAAAGTCCCATAGTGGTGCCATGGTATTTTTGTCTTTTCTATTTTTAATTATTAAAAATCTAAGGAGTTGGATTTCAAGGGTGGGATCATTGGGTGACCCTACCTAATTTTGGGTGGAAAATTCATTTCTGCAATAATCTTTCTGGATTTCCTACTCCTTTTCAAATTAAATTTAATATATTTATTTTATGTTATTTTTGTTACTTTTGCAGCTTGCTCTGCAATAGTAGCAAGCTGAAAAACAATCCCTGCACTTCTGGCCTTCATCTTCAACCAGCCTCTAAGCAATGAATTGAAGACTTTAAAAAACTTGATAGGAGCTACCAATTGCCCATAGGGCTACTTAACTTTCTTGCTACACTGGCCAGACATGAAATCAGCTACGCCATGTCAAGTATGGCTTGTTTCTCAGAGAATCCAGGTATTGTGCACTGGAAATAAGTGGAGCATGTGTGGAGATATCTCCTCAAAACAATTTACTATTGGCTTGTCCTCTGGGCCAGGACTTCAGCTACAAGACTTGTCATTTATAGTGATTCCACTTGTGAGGATGATCCCACCACTTGATTATCTCAAACAGCATTCATATGCCTGCTCAAGGGGTGGCCCATCTACTGGACTAGCCCCGAACCGTGGAGCATTTCTCACTGCTTGACAGAGTCTGAATGCAACGCACCATCAACCAGTCACCTTGAAGGGTGCTGGATTAACAATCTCATAGGAGAAATCTGGAGGAAAGTACCGCAATCCCCTTTACATCTGATCAACAACAAAGGAATTAATGATAAAATAAAAAATTTTTGGTTGTAAATCACATGCTAAGTACATGGAATTCAAACTGAAGAGCTTGAAGAACAACTGGAACAAGCACCTCATTGAAAGAAAACTGATCTCCTCCCAAGAAATTTTGGCGGAATCCCTCACAAAAGTATCTAGTACAGTAGCCGTGGAAAGACTTGAAAAGTACATTGGATTGTAAGAACTATCCTGATATTGAGCTTAGCAGGCATGTTGACTTTTGTTTCATTTCTTCTCTACTGAATCACCGCCTTTAAATCTCTCTTATTCCGCTATTGTCTTTTACTTTTGTCTCTAGAGTGTCTTGTTGTCATCTGTTTTCCCACTTGTTCTCTCTTGCCTTCCTTGTCTCACAAGCTGTCACCAAGTGCAGCAAGCACTGTCCTTACCCTGACAGGTTTCACCTGCTGTCACCTATCAGATCAGCTGCTCTCATTTTCCAAGACAGCTTAGGGTACTCTTGCTCCTGTATTTATAAATGGTATCTCAGTTATTGCCAACCCAATCATCCACCTCAACCAATAACCTTTGAAATCTCCAGCCTTCCAAACAGAATTAGTTATATTGGTCTAAAACATCAACTTTGTTCACCTGATCACCTTTGGCATTGATAAAGGAGTAGTGTTAAGATGAAGATTGCTTTGACTGACATGCGGGACCATGGAGCAATCCGCTGGACTTCCATGTAGATACTCTCAATTTTCTACTGTTCATCTGACTCTATCTGCTCTCTCGACTCTTCTCTCTGTTTTCTTTTCTTTTGATTCTTTTCTTTTCTCAACTCTCTTCCAATGTCTCATCTCTATTTCTTGCCTCACTCTCTTATCAAATCTCATCTCTCTTCCATGTCCTCAACTCCTGTCCACCTTATGAAGACTCTCTAACCGCAAATAATTTATCAATTCCATCAATTGCCTGGTAATATCTCTAGTCCTTTGGGCCAACCTTCACATTATGTATCTGATCTTCAATCCTGCATGTTTCAGTCTCTTGCCTGTCTTCCTGTCTCCAACTGTCTCTATGCCTTATCTGTCTTACCACTCTTCTCTACCAGTCTCTGGATGTAAACTGTTGGTCTTCACCTCTTTCTTCTTGTCTTTCTCATTTCCATCTTTATCTCAACATGATCTGACTCCTTTCATAATAGTCTGCTGGTTCTATTCATAGGAATAAATTTCATCCTTATCACGGTTAAAAGCCAAAACATTCCACCAAACTCAAGATGAGTAAACCAGCAGGAGCGTCCAATTTTTTTCAGCAAGTTGCTCTCAAAGCCTCAGTTGACGCAATACCTCCTCTCAATGAAGAAAATTATTCAATCTGGAAAGATAAAATTCTCATGTTATTTGATCTCAAGGACATCAAAGATGCCATAACTAGGAAAAAGGGTCCACTATCAACAAAACAAGATAGGGAAATTCAAGCAATTATCCTCTCCAAATTGGAAAGCACCATGCATGCTAATGTTATTAATACAACAAACATCTCGTTGTCAAAATTACTCTGGGCTGAAATCACTCGCAGATTTTCTTCATCCAAAACGGCTAATCGAGCAAGAGTTTTCAATCAATTTCTTCACTCTCCTTTTAATGAGAATGCTGTTGAGGGATTTGTCACCAAAATGCATAAAGCTATCAATCAAATGGCCAATGTTGGAATCAAACTACCCAAAGACATCTTGGCCTACCTTATCTTATTCAAATTCCCGCCTCCACTAGAAAATCTGAAGCAACAAATCATGCACCATGCAAGTCTTGTGACCGTCGACGTGGTATTCAATCACCTCATTCAATTCAACAACAAACAAAACGCTCAAATCAAGTTTGGAATATCAACTCCTGACGTATCTTTAGTGACTACTAAGACAAAAATGGAAAGAGACAATAAGAAGACAAGGATCCGATGTAAGGAAGGATATCACAATCCCAATGCCTCCCATCCTGAATCATCTTGCTTCCATCTACATCCCAAGATTGCCCCGGAATGGTGGCTAGAACAACAAAAAGAGTGGAAAAATAAATTTAAGAAAGCCCCTGCAATTAACTACCACGCTCTACTCACTCTCTGGATCAATGCAAACAATCACCCAAATCTTCTTCTAGACTTGGGCGCTAATGTTCACATATTCAACAATATCAAATTCTTTGACTCCATCAAGCTACAAGATGATCCTGAAGAAATCAAAACTGGAAAGTTAGATGCAACTCTCAAAATCCAAGTAACAGGGACAGTGAATCTTGAATGGAAGGACTCCATTTTCACTCTTGAAGACTGCGCTTACGTACCCAACATTGTGGTCAATCTCATAATTCCAGGGATCCTGGCAAAAAAAAGGATGCAAACTCTCTCAGAAAAAGGACCATTTTTAAGTCTCACAAAACGGTCAGACTTTGTTGAAGGGTCTAATCCAAGACAATCTGTTTGTCATCAAAAAACCTCAAACTACTGGCAAGAATCATTTGGTTAATACAATGAGGCAAGATGAGACTCAGTAACTATCAGACATAAATAAAATGTACGGCCATGCTTCTATCTTGACTCTCAAACCTATCATAAATGGTCGCTTCTCCAAAGAAGAAATTAATAATTTTCAATGCGACAGTTGTGCAAAAAGAAAAATTAAAAGATCCCCTTTCTCTGCTGTCTCTACCCCTTCATGCAATTCACTGGAAAGAATCCACCTTGACCTGATTGGACCAATAACACCTCAATCAAAGGAAGGCCACCACTATATTCTAACTCTTGTGGATAACTTCTCCGGTTATCTGGCAGCATTTCCCTTAACTTCCAAAGATGACTTTCCCAATACTATTATCAACATCCTCAAAACTTTATACAAGAGGTTGAAGTTCTACCCTAATGAGATCTTCTCAGACAAAGGGACCCAATTTACTAACTCCACTCTAAGGGATTTGGCAAGATCAAAACACATCAAACTCATGATTTCAGAACCCTACCATTCTCAACATAACGGTCAAGAAGAGAGAGCCAACAGGACCATTATAGAATCTGCAAGAGCCACTTTCTCCTCCTCCAGGCTTGCCAAAAACTGCTGGCACATATTAAAAAGGAGTTTCTTTTTCATGCTTAATCAAATTCCCAGTGAAGGTAATCACCTGTCCCCTTGGGAGCTCATCTTAAACAAGAAGCTCCCCGCTAACTACTTGAAACATGTAGGGTCTCCTGTGGTTTATCTATCAAGTCAAATTCAGAAAGGTCAAAAATTTGACAAGAAGGGATTGGAAGGAATTCTACTTGGTTTTAATCCTCCTTTTCACTCCTACTTGATACTCAGCTCATCTGGCTCTATTATTGAATCAAAACACGTTCAGTTTCTCAAGACCCACTCCGACAATTTTCCTTTTCTTGAATCCTCCGTTCTTGACATCTTCTCTCAACCCAGCACTGAATTAACCAAATCTGACTTCTCCTTGCAAGACAAGCAATACACAATAAGAGATATAAGCTGTGAACATTACAACTTGGACTCTACTCAAGAAGAAGCCAAATCTCTTCCTTCTTCCTCCTCTGAATCTCCCCGCTCTTCTTCTCCTTCTCCGCATGTTCCTGAACTGAATCAAAGGCCAAAACGGGAAACTAGAAAACCCCAAAGGTATGGTTTTCATCATTACTATGAACCACAATCTTATCAAGCAGCACAAAAATGTTCCAAGTGGCCTAAGTGGAAAAAGGTGTCTGAGGACAAACTGGAATTGATCAAGTCTC